>OW204032.1:14958487-15558487 GCA_934048045.1 Polygonum aviculare | reverse complement strand
CAATGAAACTAGGAAAGACCTTACAGTTGACACAATCACGAGTCAAATATATCTATGAAATGGGGTCATGGAAAGTCATTGATTGAAGCATGCAACAAATCAAAGGACATCCAGATAACGCCACAGAATCACATTCCAAAATGATAATACTCTTTACATTTAACTAGCAAACTAACTAGTAACTAAGTGGAGCAAGAGAGTTCTAGTACGAAAACCCCCAATTTGAGAAGGTAAGAACAAAGTACATACTAGTCTTGTGAATTTTCTCGAAAACATTGATGTCAAAACCACCACAAAAACTCCTACCCTCACCTTAAAAAAATGTACAACATAACATCATTAAACACAAAGTCAAAGTACAAAGGCTAAAGTCAACTAAGAATTCCTACATTGAATGAGCTGAAACCAAAATATACTCAACTTGAAAAATTGTATGAAACCCAATAAATCCCATATGACACAAACACCAAAATTAGTAAACTAAACATCAAAATTTGTTTCGTTGTTTTATAGAAAGCAAATACGATTTCTACACTTACCTCATTCTAATTCAACTCGAAACCGATCAAAGTTCTGACTCGAATGATCTATCTAATGGGAACCTAAATCCAATAAACTAAGTGCTTGCATAGCCATTCAAATCCTGAACCCGGATGATGTAATCCCAAAATGACTCAGCTCAAAGCAAGACACCACTAATCAATATTTTTTCGATGGGTAAGAAAAAATTAAAATATTACCAGTCAAAACAATAGCTTTAACATCATTTCTCCTCATGGCCTCATTATACTTCTCCTTTAGCGCTGGAAACACTACAAAATAACAACAAACAGAAGAGCACCCAAATCACAATCATCAACAAATCAATAGTTCAACATCCCATATACCCATGATCTAAGTCTCTATAAGCAATCCAATTAAACTATAAGACAAAGCATGCCTAAAACAAGCTCGATAAATTCGCAATCATCTGATAACCCAATAACCGGACGTCTTTGAGCAAAACAAACACGTCCACAAACATATCGCAACTTTGACCCATCCCATCCATGAACCAAAAATTGATTCAAAGCAATCTCAGAAAAAAGGCTAAAGCAACCCTAAAGAAACTCAGAGCCATGAATTGGAAAAAACTAAGATCCTATTCAAGCATACAAGCATAATGAGTGACTCAAACCCAAATTTGAACACAAGTAGATTCATACTCAGACCTAAGATACCCTAAACGAACATATAAATCAGAGAAAAAGCTCTTGGAAGACGAAGACAGAAGTACAAACCAGTTGATAAACGGAGCCCTGACTTCGGCCGGCGACGGGAAGGAGCGACGGAGGCCGGCCACGGGGAGGAGCGACGGAGGCCGGCCACGGGGAGGAGCGACGGAGGCCGGCCACGGGGAGGAGCGACGGAGGCCTGCGACGGATCGATGTGCTTTGGGGTCTTCGTTCGTTCGCAGATGACGGGAGGAGCTAGGCTGTGCGTGTTGAGAATGCAATTTTAGGTTTTAACTAGTAGCAAAGCCCGTCGTCAAAGCTTATACGAGTTGATTGAATTGCCTTGGAGCAGCAAACAAAATCACATATGAGGCAATCTTAGTCATAGAATTGGTGCATAATTAAATGCTCATGCCTAGCTAGCTTATATGAGTTGACTGAATTGCCTATGAGGCAATCTTAGCCCCAAAATTGGTGCATAATTAAATGCTCATGCCTCTTCCTTCGGCTTTAGCTTGTAATTAAAAACAATTACATAAATATATACTAAATGAAAAGATTGAGGATTATTTAGGAAAATCATATAGTTTCTTAATTTTAAAGACAAATCCTAAAACAACAAATATGATGATAAGTATAGAATAAGTGTATATGTTCATAATAAAGTGTACACTTAATTTTAGTAAGCATACTGAGTGCATGATCAATACTGTGTATTTAAACATTGAAAAAGCAAAAAAAAAGTTTAAAATGAATTTTTGTTTCTTTAACATTATTTACGATTTGTAGCATTCCTTCAAATTTTCTCTTTAATGCGAACTGTCCTCATTTCCCACTTACAAATCTTACAACAATGCCTTTCTCAGTCTCCATTTTTTTCAAAGAGTTGAATTGGATCAACGCTCAACTTCCTATATAACATACGCACAAGAGAACAAAGAAAAACAAGAGGAGTAATACTCATTATACTTAGCAGCCTGCATAAGCAACGAAGAGTTGTTACAAAAGCGCTAAAGCCATAAATATTTTAATGACCATTGTATCGGTATAACTTCTCATATAATCTGGAGGCCCTTGCATATTTTCCTCCCTTAAATAAGGCATTCCTTCCTCTTTCTTCTTACCAGCAGCTGCAATCTTTTCCTCAGTGTTCATCTCCCATGATTCCTTTTCCTGTAGGAATAACAAGGAATTCATTAAAAAGAAGCCATGTAGTTGCACAACGAAGCATATTTAGTTTGTTTCAATTCATTTTATATAAACCAGTTGTTGAAGTTACTTTTCATGCAAAAAATGGAAGGTGGGAAAACATGGGTTAGATATTCAATGGAAGTCTGAATTGCTGTTTTTTCCAATTGAATTGTCTACTTCCTGAGCTCAAAAATTGGCAAAGTTTCTATTGCAACTCACTCATTATATTAACTAATATCTTGGCTGGAGTTGTTATCTGCAGTCAAGCCACCGTTCATGTTAGTGATCTTATACATTTTGGCAACCCAACACATATAGACAAATATTCATGGAAAGAATGTTGCACACAGAAGCCAGCCTTTGGCCAATACACATGGCCTGATTACAAACTTCATCTCTAGAGCCAAATCTATATGTAATCATCTTCAGTTATTATTATTCATTATCCAATTCTAAAGCATCTAAGTAATCAGAGCCTAAATTGAGATGACATATGTTAAACGGAGAAAGAAGTTCATAGGTCATGACAAATACAACAAACCACCATGATTCAATTATCAAAAACAGCAGAATTTTCACCAAGGCATTAAAGAGCATAACATCATAATTATTTTTACCCGCCCACTGTCGATAAACAGAGCTGCTAGCTGCTCTTCCGTCACCTTTAACCACATATAACAACATGAACACCATTACTCTTCACATAAGCTGATAAAAAATGACAAAAACAACAAATAAAGAATGCAATTCAGTATGTACGTATTACCTACTGATCAATATCAGAAACAACATAGTCCTACGAACCACAAGCATAAAGCTGACATAAATCTTACATGGAAGGCTTCGTCTAAGATTGGTTCGTTCATCACTTAAGTAGCCCAAATTCCTTTTTGTACTAACAGTTGGATATTCTGATGACTCAAGCTCTTGATAATATAGTATCTTGTAATTTTTTTTTAGCTTTTTTCACTGAATTTTCACGCTGTAATCCTTGTTCTACAGCGGGGTGCTGACCATGCTCATCTGGTCTACAGCTGGAATCCTCTAATTATTAAATTTCACAGTGTTCAGTGACAATTTGCATTAAGAGCTACAATATCAAAAGAATTGTACAGGTTTAACACAAATCTAGATATTCCATAAATGCAATCAGATATTTAGATAATCAGACCACAAAATCCAGGACATATAACTACTGCATTTACAAGATATTGTTTGCTTGCCCAGTTTAGTTTACATCTAGCAACATCCATTCTTACTGCAATTACAAATATAGGTAGTATAACAAAACCAATACAAGGGTAGCTTTCATTTCATCTTTATTATGTGTTTGTTAATAGAAACAACCCAATTGATAAATCAGATAAGAACTGAAACCAACGTTACTAATGATTAAAAGATGATTCAAAATATGCCACGTTAATCTGAGCAACATACGACTTCGCAGTCAGCAAGAGTTGCAACACTAATCTTTCAGCTAAAGTAAGCTCTGCATGCATAAATGTGCAAAACATTTTATGGGCTTAAGCTAACAAAATACTCAGGAGCATAAAATTGATTCGGCTACATTAATTTTCATGAGCACAGTAAGGCTTATTCAATAGGAAAATTGTCCAGATATTTCTCATCAACCACCTGAGTAAATGATGCTTGTATTACAGAACAAAAGAAGGATTACTGACTTTCTTTGATGGCTAATAGCCTAATGCTGTCAATTTGGCATGCCTATTTACTGACTTTCTTTATTGTGATAACCAACTTGATTGTGTGTGTGGTTATTAACAAATGGGTTTGGAAACTCTGTACCCTACCATCCTGTAGAGTAACTTGTCTGCTAGGGAAATCATATATGATTTAAGCCAACCGTCCCATATGGCCATATTGCATTATTCAATGTTGATCTAAATATGCTGGTGTGGTGAATGTGAAGGCAAATAGCCTGAAGAATAAAATGTAACAGCCCATGCAAAGACAAGTGGTTGGAAAAGGGATAACCAAGTGAAGAAAGAGGAAACCTATCTTATCACTGTGCTTACTTAAGATGCAATCTTTAAGTCTCTATATAACTACATATATAGTGAGTGGCGTGCAGATTCCAATATACCCTACTTTATACTACGCATTCTGTGGACAATTGCAGAAATTACATCAACTATTTGGTCAAGTATAATTGCTTGATGAATTCAGGAGTTTTGTTTCAGCAACAATAATTTCAAATGTGTAAAATATTGAGAAGTAAATTTACTTCACTTATATTATGACACTGACAAATTCAAAGAAGGTTGTATGCATCAGTTTAATTATTGTGAAGGAATACCTGCATCGTCTACATATCCCACAACAGATGAATTAACCACAGATGCGTTATCCTTTGCAGTGTCAGTGGACATGTCCTGGAAGTAAGCTACTGCCACTTTTCGAAAAATTAACCAACATAAGAACAGCAGCAATTACAGAGTACATATTTCAAATAGAGCCAGAAATATGCCGTCTATTCATCAATCAGTTGATAATACACAATATGTCCATTGCATAAAAGTGACAAAAGATGAAATATACAAATCCATAATAAAATGACGAAATCAACGAAACAGGCATAGAACCAAAAGAAACCTTTCACGGCTATATTTTCAATTCCTCATACCAGCAATAAAAACATCCTAATAAACATATTTGAGGCCTTTTTTTCTCTATTCCTTATCAGAGGGCTGAGTATTGCAGTGATATCTCCCCTTTATGGAAGTTCCTTGCTTCCCCTAACCTTGTCAAGATGATATACACAAAGCAAAGCAATTTTGACAAAAAAATATATTAAGAAGAATGAAGAGTTCAGGTTTGTCAAAATAAACAATAATGAGAACATCAAGTTTATCCCACATGGATCAAACAGGGCAAACTATTGTCAAACTTGTAGAAACATAACATCCAAAAAAGCAATGGCAGTAAAGTAAAAGAGTTGTTGTACCCATCAGAAGACGGAAAACATGCAGCAAAGGTCTTGGTCTTGGCCTTATCCCCATAGAAAGTGGCACCAACACTGTAATCCTGGAGGTTACACAACAAATAAGAAAAGGATAAACCAAATTGAAGCATTTCGAAGACGTATTTGAGAGCTTGGACCCACCTCTAGCTCTGATGTCGTGCTCGACTACAATTGTAGGGTGCAATTGCTTCAATTCACAGTTCATGAAAGCAATTGCACCCTACAATTGTGTGTGAATGGAGACGGATTTCTATGAAAGTGTAGTTGCTGTGAACCCACACTCTAATTTCAATACAAACACCAATTCAGCACTTGTGGTTCAACCAACCCAATAGATCCTCACCAGCTCAACGTTCTCGTCCGTCTCCCCGAACAAAAGCGAATGCAACATCCCAGGGAACATCTTGAGCGTCTTGTCACCGTTGGTGGCCTCCTCGTACAGCGCCCGGCTCACGTTGGGGTCCGTGACCATGTCGTCGCTCCCGTGCAGCACGATGAAGGGGATGTCGACCTCCCCGAGCCTCTGGCTGAGGTACTCCGTCACCCTCAGAAGCTCGATCACTGTCCCCAGCCTCGGCCTTCCATTGTACCTCATTGGACTCTGCATTGCTATCACCTGAATTTTTCAAGTGCAGTTGTAAACCATAGTTTGCAAAAACACACAGAATTGGAAAGTGAAAACCTCAAAACCCTACCTTCTTCTCCGGCACCTTTATGGACTTGTCGAGCAGATCGACGGCGGGAACAATCGGCATAGTGGGGAGAAACCTGCCGACGAAGGTGAGGATCTGAGGAATAGGCCACCGAGGCTTCACTTTCTCCGAAATCCTGCACATTCCCGCGATCAGCACCGCTCCTTTCAGACCTGGATCCTCTTCCGTCTTCTGATTCGGCTGCTTCATCTTCCAATTGCTTCAACTACACTTTCATGGAAGTCAACGGGTAATTTCAATGGCCAGCTATGCATACAGATGATGGTCTCTCTCGGCACCCTCCTTCAACTCCTCCCGTCTTCCCCCTCCGCCGCCGACGACCCCCGCCTGTGCATCTCCGCCGCCGTCAAAAACGCCTCCTCCTCCCCCCCTCTGTTCAGATCTGCTAACAACCTCCGCCGCTTTCGGAAACACCTCCTCCTCGCCCCCTTCGTTCAGATCCACCGACGACCTCCACCGTCAAAAACGCCTCCTCCCCCCTCCGTTCAGATCCGGCGATGACCTCCACCTCTGCATCTCCGCTGTCCTCGAAACCGCCTCCTACTTACCCCTCAGTTTAGATCCGCCGACGACTTCCGCCTCGACATCTCCACCATCGTCGAAAATGCCTCCTCCTTGCCCCCTCCATTCAAATCTGCCGTCGGCGAAAACGCCTCATCCGCCGACTACTCCTCCCCTTCGGCGTTCAGATCTGGAACCTCCTCCATGCTCCTTCCTCACCTTTTTCTTTGTTTTTTCAAGAAATTCAAAATGTTTTAGGTAGAGAGGAAGAAGAATCAGTGAAGGAGAGGAAGAGATAATGAGCCATTGGTCTCTAAGTCTATCTATCATCATACAGTTCAATGTTGGATTGAAAACCGTAGGTGAAAGGCAGTTCAATGGGCAAGGTTTTGGGGTGAATGAAAAGGATTTGGAGGAAAGAGGTTTTGGGGTGAATTAACAACATTTAAGTTTAGTGGATTAACAACATTTAAGTCTTATGGATGTGTTGCATTTTTTAAGTTGTAAAGATTTGTGTGTTTTTGCCCTTCCGCGAAAAATTAAAGTAAGCGCCCAAAATTTTGCTTCTACCGCTGAAACACTGAACCGCCACTATAGACTTAAAAGACCGCCCATGTAGCACAAGAATTAAAAAACCGCCCCCTAAACCGCCCCTATAGGATAAACCGCTACCACAAACCGCCCCAATATTCTTGACCGCTGGCAAAACCGCCACCATAGCCCAACCGCCACTAGAACCCGCCACAATAGGCCCGAATTGTAGTAGTATATAGATGTATGCATGTTGTATGAATTAGTTTCGCCCTAATTCTTCTTGGACTAAATTATATTTTCAAATTAAGTTGTTTTGGGATAATGGGCATTTAAGGGTGAGAGACCCATTAAAAGAGTAGAAAATACAAGGAGAAAGATGGTTCTAGATTAAGGTAGAAAATGCTTTAGTAGATTAGTCTAGAATATTATAAGAGGAGTAAATGGTTTAATGTCTAGAATTATCTAGGAGTTTGTGTTAAATATCTACCTAAATTGTGGAGAAAGTAGGTGCTTTATGCAAGTATATATATGGGTTTGTGTAGCACATTTTCGTCAAGTGAAAGTGAGGTTTATCTCTTAAGAGAGATCAAGCGTGAGTTGAGTATGTGAGTGTCCCATAAAAGAGTCTCGAGTCAACCGTATAATTTAGTCTTGTACATTTCCACTATATAATACAAAGTCACTTTTGTATAATTGTGTCTTTGTGTCGGTTGAATTTTAGTGGGTGTACAAGTGTCTTGGGAGGGTTGATTTTTCAACAATTCTTTCTTCTTCATACGCATGTAGCCTCCGCCAGAACACATCTTTAATTAGACTGAGAAATTAGACCTTTTATGCACGACCTCAAGTTAATCTGTTGTATATCTACGTGTGTTACAATACAGAAGTTGATCCTTTAGGGATCAACGAATTGAGTAACGGAATTTGAACAAACAAATAGGGTTGTAAACGAACCGAGCCGTTCACGAGATGTTCGGCGTTTGATTCAGTAAAAACTCGTACGAGTTTGGCTTGAATCATAAACGAACCGAGCCTGAACAACTCAATAAGATAAACGAGCCGAATCTGAACACTTAGAAACTCGATTCGTTTGTTTACGAACAAGCTCGTTAATTTGTTCGTGAACAAGCTCGATAATATGTTCATGAACAAGCTCGTTAATACATTCGCAAGCAAGCGCGATTATGAATAAATATATAATATATAAATTATTGTTTTATTAATGATGTTTTATTATATTTCTATATCATTCAATTTTTATATTTTTAGCTTTTTTACACTTATTCTGTTAAAAAAGTACCCATGCCACCACACCAAACCCTAATCTCTCACGCAGACTACGCAGTCCTCACTCTAGTCTCTCACGCCGCTCTCAGCTTCTCACGGACTCCGACGACGCCCTCACAACCATTCGACGACGCCGCTCTCAACCTCTCACGCACTCCGACGATGCCCTCACAACCCTCCGACGACACCCTCACAGCCCTCCGACGACGCCGAGCTCGTTTAGTGTGTTCGCGAACATACTAAACAAGCGGGCTTGCGAGCCAAGCACGAGGTCGGCGAACCTCTACACGAAACGAGCCCGAACAGCTCGAATCAAACTCGAACTCGAGCCCGAACATGCTTGTATTCGATCGAGCCGAGCTTGAATATTGAAATGTTCGGCTCGATTCGGTTCAATTACAGCCCTACAAACAAACAAATAACTTCAACACACGCAGGAAATTCCAAAGCAAATTTGCAAATTCATATTAAATAAGTATGAATTGAACTTCCAAACGCGAATCTTGGCTCTAGATGTACACAACTTCTAGTCAATCTGACATTGGTTCTTCAACATCAAACATGTCTAACCTAACGTACTTGACTAATGCAAACTTGACCACATACTTCAACTAGGTTGAAGCTTCTCCGCATGTCTCCTTCTTCAACGTCAAATACTCATCTTTGGCCGTTGAAAGGGTTACCAAGTTTTGTTTTCTAAATGCCTAAAAAACAAGACACTGACCAATGCATTAAGCCATTCCCGAGGTGCTTTTGTGATCTACTAAGTGACTGGCATATATAATCGAAATTTGTATTACCTACAAGATAAAAGTCGAAGATCCTAGGTTATCAAAGACGAAGATTGTCGGTCCCCTTGAGATATCGAAAGATCCTTTTTACCTGCTTTAGATGAGATTTCATAGGATTTGCTTGAAACTTGGCACATAAACATACATTAAACATAATATTTGGCCTACTTGCCGTTAGATATAGAAAAGAACCAATCACTACTCGATAGGTATTTTGATCAATATTGATCCCTGTTGAAGGGTTTCTTGAACAAATAAATTTATAGTCAAGACCCCGCTGAGTATAGCGAAGTCAGGATCGTCCACGGGAGCGAGAGTAGTGCTAAGTTTAATCGATAAACTACAAAAAGCAAAGAAAACAAGGGCAGAACGACTCAGGCTCGACCCAAAGAGGGTCGATCTCGACCCTAGGGGGGTCGATCCTGAGAGCGGAACACACAAAACGCACACGAAAACACACAAGTAACGGTTCGAACACGACTTAGGGAGTCGGGATCAAAGCAGAAACACGAATTTCAATCAATTAAGAGGGCAAATCCTAGGGCTAAGGCTACCACAACAACAACCATACATGCTTTTGACAAGAATTCACAACTATCATGCAATCTAGATCATAGAAAAGTCAACTTTCGCAAACAATTCAAGCCATTCAATCAACTTTCGCAAATCAAACAACTTTCTATCTATCCTTCGACCTAGGAATATCAACTTTCGCAAATAATCCTATTAGATGTAATCAAGCAACTAACTTTTCACTTTCGCTAGGGTTAATTACAAGACATGCCTCAATTTTCATCAAGGATTAAGCATAAGATAGATAGACATGATCATCAAGCATTCAAGTCATGAATTCAAGTTTTAAACATGCATGATTGTGTTGGGTTTTTACCCAACCCTAGAACTTAAGAGGACTACTCACACATAGCAAAGAGAGAAGAGGAAGAAGAAGAAGAAGACATCATCAAACCAAACTAAAATTCAAATAAAAACCAAAGACCAATCTTACAAACCTCAAACTTGTCCTCCAAGTCTTCTTCCTAGCTCTCCAAGTCTTGATGATCAATTGATTGAATGAATAAAAACTATAGGTTCAACCTCCTTTTATAGACAAAAGGAGTCCTAATCTAACTAGGAAACACAAAGAAACAACCTTCCTAAAATACAAACTAGGAAACTTCAACATGTAATCCGGATAGGAGAAGGTCGGCCACGAGGTTCGACCCTCATAGGGTCGATATCGACCCCCTCAGGGTCGATCCTGAGCACTTTTTCCTTGGGCTCCAAGTTTGACGACTTGGGTCGAGCTCGACCTCCTTGGGCTCGATCCTGGGACTTTTTGCTTCACTTTTCTTCTTGCTTTGGCTTCTCTTTAGCTCTTCTTCTTGGCTCTTCCACTTGAAATCTTCCTCCTAGCTCGTCCATCCTCTCCTAGCCTCGCTCCAAACTCGTCTTCAAGCTTTAAAATACCTACAAATAGACACAAATATGCGTAGTTTCCGAATCTCAAGGAAATACGAAAACTTATGCAAAAAGACTCAAAAACACAAGACTCAACTACGAAAAACAACTTAAACTAACTATCTAGACCCTAAAAATCTACCTAAAACGCGGACATCACAACACCCCATACTTAGACTTGCTTGTCCTCAAGCAATAATCATGCAAATCAAGACCAAGAACACAATCTTCAAGCATAGCCCTTATCAAAACATTTTAAACACAAGTGAAAAGAAGACAAGTAACTTTAACGTCATCACATATGTATAAGTCTCAAGCTAGGCAATCACAATCCAACCTCACAAGGGATATAAATGTGTTTCTCTCAACTCTCATGTGTTTAGGCTTTCAAATCAACTCTCATCTCAATTTTCATGCAACATCTACTTTATCATTGAGACTTATATCACCAATCTCTCTACCTAGAGAAGTCAAAACACATCAATCTTCATAAGAACTTAGGCTCAATGAAATCTTCATAGAAGACTCATTCAGCCGGGTTGTAATGAGGTTCGGTAGTAACAATAGGTAGGGAGTTCTTTGGCCATGTGGTGCTAAATCCGGGAATCAAACTCCTAAATACAACACTACAAACCAAAACAACTCACTTCTTCTCTTTTCAACTCATAATCAAACACTTCATCAATGAAACTCAATACCCTTCGATTTCTAACCCAAGCTCCCAAAATACAACTTAGAATTACTAGGAATTCTTGGCTTTGCAATTAAACATTTTTTTTTCTTTCTTTCTTCTCTCTATTTTTTTCAGCTTCGAGCATCAGGGGGTCGAGATCGACCCATGGGGGGGGTCGAACCTGAGAGCATTTTTTCCTTTGTTTTGGGCCGAGATCGACCCATATAGGGGTCGATCCTGAGGGTTTTAGCTCGAGCTTCCTTACTTCTTTTTCTTTTCATCAATTTTTTCAACTATGTGCCTTCCAAGCCAAGAATCCTTTTACATTACACTTCAACAAGTTGTTTTCTATCCTTTAACAATGTCACCTCTTTCAAACTCAACCACAATGCCACCCAACAAAACTTATTCCCAACACAATCTAAGTCCAATTCCCGGAAGAGGGTCAAGCTAATATAGGTTAGGGATAATTTTTGTGGAGCTTCAAACAAAAGGCTAAAGCTAGAACGGGGCTTCAAGCAAAGACAATTCAAGGTAGGCATGGAAGAATATGGGCTAAAAATATAAGTTCTTAATTACAATCAACATGCATGAACAATCTCATAACGGTTTCAAGAAATAGATAACCATATCAATGACAAGAAACATATGCATAAAGAGAGCAAAATCACACAAACAAAGAAGAGGGAAGTAATGATGATCTCCCTATAAGGCCAAAATTCTCACTAGGTAAAATTTTGTTGGATTGCAACTACCTTCACTTAAAACACATATGCTCAATTTCATCACAAGTCAATTTCACAATCAAAAGCAACTTCTCATAAACACGGGCTACACAATCCAATTATGCCAAAGGAATTACATGACAAGCATGAAAATTAGTTTTCATCATAGGACATCTAAGATAGAATGCCCTTCTATCCTAAAACAAACAAGGAAGCAAATATTTTTGGTTTTTTCGACATTTTTCAATTTTTTTGGATTTTTTTCAAGATTTTTCTTAACAAGCAAATCTATCAAACAAGCAAAGCAAACGAACAAAGACTCAATTATATACAACATTGTGAGATTTCTTCTTCCCCACCCCATACTTAAATCATGCAATGTCCCCATGCATGAAAACACATGAAAAAGTAAAGAGAAAAGAAGAAGAAAACTCACAAAAACTCATAAAAGCTTGAATTGGAGGTGGAGATCCTCATGGAGGTGGAGGTGGTCGACGTGGGAGGAAAGGAGGTTGCTCCGGGGGAGCCCATGCATCGCGATCGGGGAAGTTGCCTTGGTTCCATCGCATGTAGTCCTCCATTTGAGCCCACCGGTAGTCATCCACTTCTTGTTGAGCATAGAAGTACCCTTGAAATTGTTGGAATTGTTGGTGTTGTTGAGTCATCATCTCCCGGGTCTGAGTTTGGTACTCTAAGAGGGCCGCTTGACCCCTCATAATCTCATCATACTGCGTCCTTTGTGAGACGCGCATGGAGGCCATCTCATTGGCTAAGTAAGCCATGTCATATGTCGGCGGGGCCTCATGATGCGGTGGCTCAGTATAGGAAGGACCGGAATGAGCTCCCGAAGACGCCCCAAACTCAAAATATTCCCCAGAAGAAGGAGGAAAGGGTGGCGGGATCGACCCAGTGGGGTCGAGATCGACCCCCATAGGGTCGATCCTGGGGCTAGTCGGAGGTGGGGGCAAGGCAAGGAAGTTGGTAGCTTGTGGTTCGGGGCTTGGGTACCGACGTGGCCTGACTCTCAAAGACGCATCTTGTGTAGGCCGAACTCTCAAAGGAAACTTGTTGGGAGACCATACCTCGTACCAACTCGGGACGTGAAGCAAGTCAACTTGCTCCCGAGTAATAGCGACTTTAAGCCCTTTGGAAGTGGAGTAGAAGGTGGAATCGCCTTTGGAAGGCTTGTCAATTAACTTGGCGTTGGCGATGAATGGAATATCCATAAAGATAGGTTTCTCCGCAGTGTACGCCCTCATGTTCACTCCAAGGCTCATTGCAAGTCGGGCAATCATTCCACCAAAGTAGATAGCACCCGAACCACCCTTGAAATCCTCAATACTTTTCATCCACTCATAGCCAAGATTTATAGGAGCCGGAGAGGTAAAGAGCATGTTTCTTAGCACAATCATTTCCCTTCTAGAAGTACGATTGAGCTCGGTTCTCGGGAAGAGGACGCCTCCTCGAATGCGCAAGATGATCCGGAAGAGAGGATTGGCGAGATTCGAGACTTGCATGTTATGGCAAGATGGCACTTCTTTTCCGGAAAGATAACTCCAAGTAGTGAGGATCGGTATTGGGCTAGGGTCGTCCTCCGTCGGATTGGGGAAGCCAAAGGCGTCATTAAGTTGTTTCAAAGTGAGCTTGAACCACTTGTTACCCAATTGAAACTCCATCTTCTTGTCGGAATCCGGGCTTGCTATGTCGGAGGAGAAAGTAGTCATGAACTCACAAGTGAGAATGGGGTAATGATGATTGTCCCACTCCAACATGTGTGCGGCTCCGATGTAAGAGAAAGCCTCCTGGACGTCCTCATGAATGTGCAACCTTTGCCCATCCGCCTCATCATACCACCACGTCTTATGTTTCATCTCGAGGTAGGTATTGAAGTCCTCAACATACTTGGAGGAAATGTGGTAATCATCTAGCGCGGACTTGTCACTCCTCCTTGCTCGTTTTGAGGATTTGGAACTTGAGGCCGACATAGTACCTACATCAATTCAAACACCAAAACCACATAATACACACACTCCACCCCATACTTAAACAAAGGCAAGAATCTCAACCAAACACTTCATAACATGGATAGGAGAGGATTTATAATAATGGAACATGAAGCACAAATCCATATCTCATCCTATCATGCAACCTAAGCCCAAAGAAACACACCCAATCAAGAGCAAAATGTACCTAGGCACGACCCAGGGAGGGTCGTGCTCGACCCCTAAGGGTCGATCCTGAGCATATTAACAAAATCAGCAAGAATACAAACATCAGGTTCTACCCCAGGGGGGGTCGATCTCGACCCTAGGGGGGGTCGATCCTGAACGTGCAGATCATCTTCTACCTCTAAACTCAACCGAAAATTTGGGTATGGAACCCATTGGCACCAATCCACAATTTTCTACCAAAATTAGCTCATGAAGATCAAGTCTAGACATACCCAAACATGCAAACTTCAACAACAATACATTCAAGCAAGCAATTTTGCAAATTCATCAACCTAGGTCAAAAACCCCCAAATATGCACATTCAACCCAAAAAAATCCAATTTCACTCAAGCTTAAGCAAAATTGAAAGTAGAGGGTTAGAAATCATACCGAAATTGCCTTGTAAGAAGTGAAAGAAGTAGAAATTTGGGTCGATCTCAAGCTAGATCTAGGAAGAGGCTTGTGGGCTAAGTTGTGGGGCTGTGGGGTGGTGGTTTTGTGCAGGAAACGCAGGGGGGAGTGGGTGGTGGTGCGGCTGAGGAGTGGTGGTGGCTGGAGTGGCAGTGGTGCGGCGGTTTCCGGCGAGCGCGTGGTAGGAGGGGTGAAAGAGGGGGTCGAGCAAAAGAGGGAGAGGCACGAAGGGGTCGGTCGGGCTGATGTGGTGAAGGAGGAGGAGGAGTTTTGAATTAAATTTGGGTAAAAAGACATACCTTACACCAAGGGGTAGTATCGGAAATTCGCGCCTAGGGTCGATCACGACCCCCAGGGGGTCGATCTCGACCCATCTGGGTTGATTTTTCCGCCGTTGTGGTCCTTGTGCAAGATCGTCTTGTCCCGTCTTTTGAGCTCGTGTTTTGCAATTTAGAGTCCTGCAAAATCATCACAAAAATCCTATCCCAAGCAAAATATATCCTAATCTAATCTAAGGAAGGTTAGAAAATAAAAACAAAAATTTAATCTAGAAATTGGAAAATCAAAAAGAATGGAAAAAAAATAAAAAGAAAAATCTAATCTAGAAACCGGGTTGCCTCCCGTAAGCGCTTTTTTAACGTCATGAGCTTGACGATGGGTGTTGTAGCTTAGTCCGAGGTGGTGAGAGCCCAAGTGGCTCGGATCTCTTCGTCAGGTTCCTTCCTAGCATAGTACTTCTTCAAACGATGCCCATTGACTTTGAAAATCCCACCATTCTCATCTATAAGATCGGCCGCCCCGTGCAAGTAAATATGGTGAACCGTGAATGGTCCGCTCCATCGGGTCCGTAGCTTTCCGGGGAAGAGTCGGAGTCTTGAGTTGAATAAGAGCACTTGGTCACCGGCCTTGATGGTTTTTGGCACAAGCTTGCTATCATGCCACTTCTTGGTCCTCTCTTTGTAAATTTTTGAGTTCTCATATGCCTTGAGCCTCAACTCTTCAAGTTCTTGCAATTCCATGAAACGCTTCTCCCCGGCCGCATCGAGATCCATGTTGAGCTTCTTGAGAGCCCATAAAGCCTTGTGTTCGAGCTCGACGGGCAAATGACAAGACTTGCCATACACTAGATTGAAAGGAGTGGTGCGGAGTGGTGTTTTGTAGGCGGTGCGATAGGCCCATAGAGCATCATCAAGCTTGGAAGACCAATCTTTTCTTGAGCGGGACACCGTCTTCTCTAGAATGCTCTTGATTTGCCGGTTCAAAACTTCTACTTGACCGCTAGTTTGAGGATGATAAGGTGTGGCCACCTTGTGAGACACCCCATACTTGGTCAAAAGCGCCTCAAAGCTCCGCTCAATAAAATGAGAGCCTCCATCACTAATGAGAACACGAGGAACACCGAAACGGGGAAAAATGTTGGTCTTCATGAACTTGGCCACTACTCGAGCATCATTCGTCCTTGTAGCTATGGCCTCAACCCACTTAGAAACATAGTCAACCGCCACGAGTATGTACTTGTAGGGACCCGAAGAGGGGAAGGGTCCCATGAAGTCAATACCCCAAACATCAAAGAGCTCAACTTCCAAGATACCGGAGAGTGGGTTCTCGTTCCTCCATGTAATGTTCCCCGACCGTTGACACTTATCACAAGTTGTCACATATGCTTGCACATCTTTGAAGAGAGTGGGCCAATAGAGTCCGCTTTGAAGGATCTTAGCGGTTGTTTTGAAGCCCTTAGCATGGCCACCCGTGGGTAGAGTGTGACAATGTCGGATGACTCCCTCTATCTCATCGTCCGGCACACAACGTCGAAAGATGTGATCACTCCCTTGCTTGAACAAGTAAGGATCATCCCAATAGTAGCGCTTGACGTCGTGGAGGAACTTCTTCTTAGCTTGGGACGTCAATCCGTCCGGGATAATACCTCCTACAACATAGTTAGCAAAATCCGCAAACCAAGGGGTCTTCGACCCACGTATAGCAAGAATAGAGGGAGAAGGAGAAGAAGATGGAGATGGAAGAACATTAGAACTTGAAAGAACCGAAGAGGGAGAAGAGGACGTACACGGTCGACCCAAGGGAAGGGTCGTGCTCGACCCCCTGGGGGTCGATCCTGAGAGCTCATCTTCTCTAGTGGGGGTCGATCTCGACCCTGGTGGGGTCGAACCTGAGAGCTCGGCAGCTCCTCCTCCAATGTCTTCATGGTGATCTTTGTTGCCTAGCATAAGGGTCTCATCCGGGCGTGTATCATCGATGGGGATCGATCCGCCGGACTCCATGATGTGCTCAAGGGGTAGTCTAGATAGGTGATCCGCCACTAGGTTCTCCGCTCCCTTCTTGTCTCGGATTTCATTATCGAATTCCTGCAACAAAAGCATCCAACGAAGCAACCTAGGCTTGGCGTCTTTCTTCGCCATTAGAAATCTTATCGCGGCATGGTCGATATAAACAATCACCTTAGAGCCTACTAGATAGGAGCGGAATTTTTCAAATGCAAATACTACGGCAAGAAACTCTTTCTCGGTGGTAGTGTACTTACTTTGAGCTTCATCAAGAGTCTTACTTGCATAGTAAATGGCATGAAGCTTCTTGTCCTTCCGCTGCCCAAGAACCGCACCAATAGCATAGTCACTAGCATCACACATGATTTCAAAGGGAAGTGTCCAATCCGGTGATTGCATGATGGGGGCCGTCACAAGAGCTCTCCTCAACTTGTAACATGCTTCAAGACAATCCGAAGACATGTTAAACTCTACATCTTTCACTAGTAAGTGAGTCAAAGGCTTAGCAATTTTAGAAAAGTCTTGAATGAAGCGCCTATAGAACCCCGCATGCCCCAAGAAACTCCTAACGTCTTTCACGGAAGATGGAGGGGGCAATTTTTCAATAAGCCTAATTTTTGCCTTGTCCACCTCAATCCCTCGCTTAGACACTAGATGACCTAAGACAATTCCTTCTCTAACCATGAAATGACACTTTTCCCAATTAAGCACAAGGTTCGTTTCCTCACATCTTTTAAGGACCCTAGAAAGGTTAACAAGACATGAATCAAAAGAGGAACCATAAACCGAGAAATCATCCATAAACACCTCCACTATCTCCTCAATCATGTCGGAGAAGATGGCCATCATACACCTTTGAAAAGTGGCCGGGGCATTGCAAAGCCCAAACGGCATTCTCTTGTAAGCGAACGTCCCATAAGGACAAGTGAATGTGGTCTTCTCTTAATCATCGGGGTGAATGGGAATCTGCCAAAAACCACTATAGCCATCCAAATAGCAAAAGTAATCATGTTGAGCTAAACGTTCCAAAACTTGGTCAATGAATGGGAGTGGGAAGTGATCCTTCCTAGTGGCACTATTAAGTTTCCTATAGTCTATGCACATCCTCCACTTGGTGGTAGTCCTAGTAGGAATCAACTCTCCCTTCTCATTCTCTACAACCGTCATCCCCCCTTTCTTAGGAACCACATGTACGGGGCTAACCCACTTACTATCGGAGATAGGAAATATGATACCGGCATCTAGCATTCTAAGGATTTCCTTCTTCACTACCTCTTTCATGTTAGGGTTTAGCCTACGTTGGTGCTCAATAGTGGGTTTATAGTCATCCTCCATATATATCCTATGTGTAGGTGGGTAATTTACCGCCATAAATAAGGATAATATTTCCGTCAGCCAGGTAAGCATATCTAATAAATATCTTTATTAGCCTATTAAATCCTGGTAGTTATCCAGTGGTCGGAAGATTCTATCCTATTTAAGAAAATAGAATTATTGATTGGGCTCCAAGGAAGAAACCCTAGCCCTCTCTCTCCACTATAAATACATGGCTTGGCCATGTAGAAAAGAGAGACAGAATGACCATAGAAGAACTACCCTAGAGGGGCTGATAATCGCTCGCCCTGACTCTAGAGGGGCTGATGATCGCTTATCTCAGCCCTAGCCCTACGCTTTTCTCTCTACAGTTTACCCTTGCGAATACTCTACTGACTTAGGCATCGGAGGTGGATTGGGGGGTCCCCGCCCCCGTTGTCCATTGTTTTGCAGGTCTAGGTCATTGAAGGAGGCTTGGAGAAGAAGGACATTGAAGAAGGAATTGAGACCTGTACACCGACATATTTCGTGTACTAACACTATGCATGCACAATGATGGTGAAATACCACTAAGTTCATCTAGAGAATATCCTATGGATTTCCTATGGGTCCTAAGCACATCAAGCAATTTGTTCTCCTCGTCCTCACTCAAATTAGCATTAATAATGACGGGGAGAGAAGAATTTGGACCAAGAAAAGCGTACCTCAAAGAATCGGGAAGCTCCTTGAGCTCGGGAGTGGGCTCGGGCAAGCTAACTTCATCCTCGTGCTCCGCCTTGAGTGCATCCAAGACAAGGAAGGACTCCTCGCCATCATCTAGGGGGGTCGTGCTCGACCCTTGGGGGGTCGATCCTGAGACCCTCGAACTTGGCGGTAGAGGTTCCCATGTCAAAAATCGTCCCGTCGGGTTGTTGCACTCAATGTAGTCGGAGTGTGTGTAGAGCATCTTGACCTCCTCATGACTTGATTCCTTCAATATTGGATTGAACCGGAACTCGACCACTTCTTCACCAATCTTGAAAGTAAGCAGTCCACTCTTGACATCAATGACCATGCCCGCGGTGGCTAAGAAGGGTCGTCCGAGTATGATGGGAACGACCGGATCCTCGGGCATCTCCATGACTATGAAATCATTAGGCACAAAGAACTTCCCCACTTGAACGGGGACATCATCAACTACACCCGTGGGTTGAACGCATGACCCATCCGCCATGTATAGCCTCATGTTCACCGGTACTAATGGCCCCATGTTGGTCTTGGACCAAATTGAGAGTGGAAGCAAGCTAGCACTAGCACCAAGATCACATAATGCCTTGAAACGATAAGCTCCAATACCAATAGTAATAGCAAACTTCCCGGGATCACCGAGCTTCTCGGGAAGGTCCAACGACCTCACCTCATCCGTTAGTTCCGACATTGATCGCTTCCTAGACAGAATCTCCTTCAAGAACTTGGTATAAGCGGGCATTTCATTCAAGGCCTCGGCGAAAGGAATAGAAAGATTCAAGCCTTGAAGCAACTTAACAAAGCGCTTAAACTTTCCTTCCGTCGCGTCCTTGGGCTTCTTCGAAGGATAAGGAAGTATCTTAGAATGGGAAGAGGAAGGAGTGGGATCGGGAATGAGTGGAGGAGAAGGGTTGGAAGACGTTCCGGGTGCAGAGTGGTCGAGCTCAACCTCATCGGGGTCGATCTCCCCTTCGTCCTCATCATTAGCGGTCTCAGGATCGACCATGGAGGGGGTCGAGATCGACCCAAGTGGGGTCGATCCTGAGGCAACTTCTTTCGCCATTTGCTTCGGTGGATCGGGTAGTGCTTTGCCACTCCGGAGGTTCATGGCTCGGATTTCACCATTGCTTGCTCGGCCCCTAGGATTCTCTTCGGGTCGGCCCGGGAGTTGTCCTTGAGGTCGTGGGATTTGAGCCGCTAGATGACCAAGTTGGGAATCAATATTCTTTTTCCATGAGTCGAGGTCTCCCAACCTTGTATCCAGCTCGGTCCGCATCCCCCGCATGAGTCCTTCTTGCAATTCTTGCATCCATGATGGCTCCGCTTGATACCCGGGAGGTCTATAAGGAGGGGCCCTTTGCTCTTGTGGAGGAGGGGGATAACCTTGGCCTTGCCCATTGTTATTCCATTGAGAGTAGTTGTTGTTGTTCCTCCCCACATAAGCATTATTTTGGCCTCGGTAGGGTCCTCGCATATAGTTGGCCTCCGCATATGCCTCGGCAGCCCGAACTTGCTCCACGTTTGTACAAGAAGCGGCGGTATGAGATTGAGAACCACATTCTTGACAAGTGGGGGCAACGGACTTGTAGTAACTCACTTGCTTCTCGAGCCGGTTGATCTTATCTTGCATGAATTGAAACTTCACATCTTGATCAATTGGCTCGCTATTCGGATCATAAAGCTTCTTTGATTGAATCCGGATAGGTTGTTGGGTCCCATACATGGCATCATAGTTGGTGAGTTTGTCCAATAGGGCCCATGCCTCATCGGGATCCATCTCAATGAAACCGCAATCGGTGTGAAGATTGATGCGGTCCTTTGTAGCGACGTTGATCCCTTGGAAGAATACCTCTTGAAGAACATAAGGAGGTTGTCCATGAGTAGGACATTGCCGAAGAAGCTCCTTGAATCTCTCCCAAGTCTCAACAAAAGTCTCATTAGGAAGTTGATGATAAGAAGTGATGCGCTTCCTTAGCTCGGTAGTCTTGGCCGGTGGAAAGAACTTCGTCATGAACAAGTCGTGCAAAGCCTTCCATGTAGTGATGGACCTAGCGGGTAAACTTTCGAGCCAATGAAGTGCCTTCCCGGTTGGAGACCACTTGAACGCCTTGAGGAACACATATTCAAGTGACACGCCATCGGCGGCGATGGTGTCACAAAGATCGGTGAAATTTTTGATGTGCTCCATAGGGCATTCGGATGTCTTGCCTTCATATTGAGACCTCTTGATGAGAGTAATGAAGTGGGACTTGATCTCAAAGGCACGCTCAATTGCTGGGAGCACAATAGCGGACTCGGGAACTCTAAGCTCCGGATGCATGTATTGCTTAGCGTTCCTCGGAATAGCATCAAGTTGTTGTTGGAGACGGGCAACAGCCTCTCTCTCTCGATGCAAAGCAGCATCTTGAGCAGCACGCTCCATTTGCATGCACTCCATCTGAGCACGGAGTTGTTCCATCTGTTGAGCAAGAGCCTCAGCGTCGGCCATTGCTCGTCGTTCTCGTAGCTTGCGATGAAGGGTTCTCTCTATTTCAGGAACAAAGGGAAAATAGTCGATTTTCCTTCGTGAACTAGAGGGCATACACCTGCAATCACAAACACAAGGAAACGAATCAGTAACACACAAGTTGTATGGGCTATTCCCAAACCCAAATATCAACTAAACTCGGCACTATTGCACACTCCCCGGCAACGGCGCCAATTTGTTGAAGGGTTTCTTGAACAAATAAATTTATAGTCAAGACCCCGCTGAGTATAGCGAAGTCAGGATCGTCCACTGGAGCGAGAGTAGTGCTAAGTTTAATCGATAAACTACAAAAAGCAAAGAAAACAAGGGCAGAACGACTCAGGCTCGACCCAAAGAGGGTCGATCTCGACCCTAGGGGGGTCGATCCTGAGAGCGGAACACACAAAACGCACACGAAAACACACAAGTAACGGTTCGAACACGACTTAGGGAGTCGGGATCAAAGCAGAAACACGAATTTCAATCAATTAAGAGGGCAAATCCTAGGGCTAGGGCTACCACAACAACAACCATACATGCTTTTGACAAGAATTCACAACTATCATGCAATCTAGATCATAGAAAAGTCAACTTTCGCAAACAATTCAAGTCATTCAATCAACTTTCGCAAATCAAACAACTTTCTATCTATCCTTCGGCCTAGGAATATCAACTTTCGCAAATAATCCTATTAGATGTAATCAAGCAACTAACTTTTCACTTTCGCTAGGGTTAATTACAAGACATGTCTCAATTTCATCAAGGATTAAGCATAAGATAGATAGACATGATCATCAAGCATTCAAGTCATGAATTCAAGTTTTAAACATGCATGATTGTGTTGGGTTTTTACCCAACCCTAGAACTTAAGAGGACTACTCACACATAGCAAAGAGAGAAGAGGAAGAAGAAGAAGAAGACATCATCAAACCAAGCTAAAATTCAAATAAAAACCAAAGACCAATCTTACAAACCTCAAACTTGTCCTCCAAGTCTTCTTCCTAGCTCTCCAAGTCTTGATGATCAATTGATTGAATGAATAAAAACTATAGGTTCAACCTCCGTTTATAGACAAAAAGGAGTCCTAATCTAACTAGGAAACACAAAGAAACAACCTTCCTAAAATACAAACTAGGAAACTTCAACATGTAATCCGGATAGGAGAAGGTCGGCCACGAGGTTCGACCCTCATAGGGTCGATATCGACCCCCTCAGGGTCGATCCTGAGCACTTTTTCCTTGGGCTCCAAGTTTGACGACTTGGGTCGAGCTCGACCTCCTTGGGCTCGATCCTGGGACTTTTTGCCTCACTTTTCTTCTTGCTTTGGCTTCTCTTTAGCTCTTCTTCTTGGCTCTTCCACTTGAAATCCTCCTCCTAGCTCGTCCATCCTCTCCTAGCCTCGCTCCAAACTCGTCTTCAAGCTTTAAAATACCTACAAATAGACACAAATATGCGTAGTTTCCGAATCTCAAGGAAATACGAAAACTTATGCAAAAAGACTCAAAAACACAAGACTCAACTACGAAAAACAACTTAAACTAACTTATCTAGACCCTAAAAATCTACCTAAAACGCGGACATCAATCCCTCCTTCATCTTCATTCAAACGAGCGTTAGGTGAAATTCGAGTATCAATCAATATGTTTAGCGATTTCATACTAAATATTGATCCCTCCTCTGTTTGAGTGATTTGCAAGCTAAGGAAGAACGGAAATTCTCCTATAATCTTCATCTAACTCGATCACTACTCAGTCTACTCATAAGACCTTTGAATGTTTGAAATTTAATACTAATGCACATTTTGCTTTGGATAAAAAACTGTGCGCCTCTTTATGGTAAATATTTTGGAAATCTATGAAAAAAAGTTGAGGTTTTTATCATCCCAAGTTGGACAATTATGCATACGAATAAATCTCACTTGACATAATTATGTTAGAAGCTAAACTTTCTATCGACCCATTCCTATCATACAGATTGAAAATGTACCATAACTTCACGAGAAATTTGATGAAGAGGGCATCATTATCATCATACTATCAACTGAATTTCTGCTCGTATAACCTAAATATTTTGATAGAATTGACATATAGATAGATCGTCATAGAATATAACTGCTTTTATTTTTTGTTATGAATCACATAGATTAGCTCGTATATGTATTATGGCTTTTGATCGTCTTCAAAGTGACCGGGTAAACAAGGGATGAAATCAATAATTGAAACTATTATTTCGCGTATGAAACTGGTAGGTAGAGGAAGCAAACTAACTAGGTAAAGCAATTATATCGAAGATTGGTAGTGGGATAGAATGCACTTCCTTTAATAAAAATAAAAACTAGCTGAAGACCCGTACCATGTACGGTAATGATCATTTTTTTCGTTAATTTATGTATCCACTATAATCTATACTATATATTAATTCTTATATATAAATAGATTAAAATGGGAATTGAAAAGTTAAGTTAATTAATATGTATCTTTTATAAAAGGAAATTTTAAAGATAGATAATATTGTTTCAAAGATAGATATTAGATGAGTAAGAGAAATGATAAAATTAAAGGTTAGATGATTAAAGAAATTTTAAAGATAAATAATACTCCCTCCGTTTCAAAATACATGGCCTTTTAGACACTTTAGGTTGTTTCAAAATACATGACCATTTCATATTTTTTCCCTCTTCTTTCCACATATGCCCCTCATGATTGTCTCTACAAACATATGCTTTTTCTTTTTGAAAAAAAGCATGCATGACTTTTAGTTGGAATTATTATTATGATACATGGGTAGTTTAGGTAATATGAAAATTTCTTAATATACGTGAAATGTTGAAAAAGCCATGTATTTTGAAACGGAGGGAGTATGTCTTTAAAGATAGATATTTGATGGGTAAGAAAAAAGATAAAATTAAATATTAGATAATTAGAAAAAATAAAACATATAAAATTGTTAATTAAGTGGGACCAGAATTAACGCGGAGACTCGAAATTCTCCGGCTCTAATATATAGCATAGATGGCATGGGACTCAACCAAAACCAAACACGCCTTTAACAAATAACAGAAACTACCACAATCCACGTTTCTCTTCACGTGTTACCGGTTTGCCCATTTTCGTAGGATATAAACATAAGCAAAAACAAGCCCCCCAAATCCGAACAAACTACGAAAATGCCATTCCCTTTCTGAATTCGACTAGAAGAATAACGGTCACCTATCCGGCGCACTCTAGAGCTAATCCAAGGCATGCTCAGTTTACAAAGCGCCGGTATTGCTAACATGAGCCGGCTCAACATTTGGAACAGCACCTCCGACGGTGACTACTGGTAAAGTTTGGACAGAAAAGTGGACCACTTTCTACAGAGAGTAACAGAAACGGATGGGTCCCACCAAAACGACAATCGAGTGATGACTTGCTCAGAGCAAAACGACGCCTCTGCAACACATGCGCAGTGTAAGCAAATCTTCCAAAATCCACCACCATCCTATAGGGTAGAGCCTAGCTACATTTTCCGAAGAGCCCCTGAAAGCTGCGTTTTCTTTTGTAAGGCTTTTGGAGGAATTTGGTGGTTTCGGTGTTTGGCTGCCTTTGTCATTGCAGATTTCGCCATTTTACCTTACTGTTATCCAGGTTCATCTTCCTTTTCCAAGTTTCCAAAATTAAGAATTTCAAGTTGCTTTCTCTGCCCTTGAGTTCCTTGTTTGTCTATTTGTTTGATTTTTTATGTGGGCTTTTTATAGTTTTGTTACCCCAATGACTGATGATTGTGATGTTAATGCTCATACTTTGGGTGGTATAATACTCTGGGGTTTATGGCTTTTCACTGCTGTGAAATGGACGGATTTTTTTTCTGTATTGATGTCTTTTTGGGTGGTTTTTTCAGGTGTTGGAAGGAGTTTCTATTTGCTGTAACTGGTAAGAGTGGAAAATGTTTGCATTCTCTCGCCGCCGGATGAAACATGGCAGGTTTGTTCTTCTCCTCCTTACAATATTCTTACCCCTTTTTGATGTTCCGTTCTGTGGGTTTGCCTTGTTTGTTTTTACCTGTATTAGTCCCCTATTCATGATATGGGTAAGTGTGGCTTTTTTCTAAGCTATGAGCTAGCTCCATTGAATTATGCTACCTAGCTATGAGCTGATTGAGCTCCATTAGATTACATCATAAGATTTGCATGAAAGTTCGTTTCTTTCATATTTAGGACTGTGAAAACCTATTAAGAAAGCTAAATAAGGAGGTGGATCATAGTTGGACTGTGGTGCATGTGGGTTTTCACTTTTCAGTGAAGATTCGTGCTTCTTCCGCATATGGAGGCGGATTGTTTTCATGCTGATCCTTGTTAGAGACATATTTGATCTACTACTACTCTACTCGTCAATAATAGCTCACTAGTAGCTTGATCTTTGAAGTAATTTTGCTCATCAGCTCATGTATTATGTAAGATACACAGTTTGATCGTTTGATTCATTCAATGTTGTCTAACAAATGAACGAAACCTCAATACATTAATATAATCTATCTGAATCAGGCTGAAAGTGCAGCTCTCAGACCCTGGTCAAGGAAGTAGCAGCCCTTCAAGACACCATAAAAAGGTTGGAAATCCGAATGTAAGGCTTTTCTGCTTGGCTTCATATTCTTTCTCATCATGAAATTTGTCTCCTAACATCCTGAACTGTATCAGGGTGAAGGTAACTCAGATGACCATGACTGCCAATGTTCATCCACTACATCTGATTCCAACAACTCTGCACCTAGAAGCTCAGAGAGCTGGATGGAGCTATCTATAGCTGGAGATAAGCCTGCACCTCGGTTTAATGTATGTAAAAATCTGGATTATAACTTCAGTTTAGCATGCAAGATAAGTTGGATTTGAATTTTGAAGTTATTTTTCTTACGTTCAGCATGCGGCTGCTGTTGTCGGGAATAAGATGGTTGTTGTCGGCGGGGAATCTGTAAATGGAACATTGGATGATGTACAGGTAATTGAGTTCTACTTTTTATTTTTTATCTGAATTTTTCTTGTGCTTATCAGCTTATTATTTTCAGCCATCTTGAGATACTTTCTAAGAGTCTGGAAACTGTTCTATGATGAGATATTTTCTTTTCAATACAGGTGCTTAACTTTGAGCAATTTTCATGGACAACTGCATCTTCAAATGTTTATTTATCTCCAACTAGTTTGCCTTTGAAGATCCCAGCGTGCAAGGGACATAGTTTGGTACAATGCCTCAGTCTCTCCTGAGATCTACGATTGTATGTAGAAGCAATAATTGACGGTTGTATTAATGTCTGTTTTAATTAGTTACAACTTTATGTCTTAAACTAGGTTTCTTGGGGTAACAAGGTTCTTTTAGTTGGTGGAAAAACTGATCCCAGTAGTGAAAAGATTTCAGGTAAAGTTTTGCTTGCTATTCTCCATTTTCAGTCTTTTTCATTGGATTTATAAGGAATCTCTGACTAGCTGTTTTGCATTTTCAAGTTTGGGCATTTGATACAGAAACAAAATGTTGGTCACTAAAGGAGGCAAAGGGAGACATACCTGTAAGGAATCTGACTTGCTATGAGTCTATTAAATAACAGTTTTGGATGTGGTTCCACTTGAAGGCAGATATTAATAGGACGATACATGAATACAGATTGCAAGAAGTGGCCATGCTATTGTTAGAGTAGGATCACATTTATTACTCTTTGGTGGTGAAGACTCGAAGAAGAGAAAGCTAAATGACCTATATATGTTTGAGCTTAAGTCAATGACTTGGCTGCCTCTTCATTGCACGTAAGTTGTATTTGTTCCTGGTACCTACATAGAATTGTATAATCTTTATGGATGTTTTGTTTTGTCGGATCACTAATACTGTAGTACACAATGTTATTGGCAGAGGAACAAGGCCATCACCTCGATCAAATCATGTTGCTGCTCTTTATGATGATAGGACTTTGTTTGTTTTTGGAGGCTCTTCAAAGTCAAAGACTTTAAATGATTTGTACTCGCTTGATTTTGAAATGGTATGCATAGATAGCATCCTCAGATATAGTATTACTACTTTTGGAAATTTTGAAAGGAGCTCTACTTTGCTCAATTTCATTTCTTTTTATTTCTTAGATGGCCTGGTCCAGGATTAAGGTTCAAGGTTTCCAACCATCACCAAGAACCGGTTCGTGTGGTGTCTTATGTGGACCTAAATGGTATATCATTGGTGGTGGAAGCCGTAAAAAACGTATGACCCATGTCTTGCTACTTTTTAGTGTACTTCATTTCCGTTATTGCTTGCATGTACATGGTTGATCGAGCATATGTGAATTTTCACATAGGCTAGACTGACTCAAAAAATTACACTACCTTGAGCTATATAGATATGCAACAGTTGGTGTATAACAATACCTGTTCTGTTCATTTTTACTTTCAGGCCACACGGAAAGTTTAGTATTTGATGTCTTAAAGAGGGAGTGGTCGGTTGCCTTCAAATCTCCTCCTTATTCTATCACTCTGAATAAAGTGAGCTACCGTTCCTACACACCACCTCTTCTTTTGTCTTTCATTTTTCACAATGAGTAATTAGTTTTAGTTTTCTGAAAGCATTTATGTCACACATTTGCAGGGATTCAGCTTGGTCATGGTGCAACACAAGGAAAGAGACTTCCTTATTGCATTTGGAGGGTGTAAAAAGGAGCCATCTAATCAGGTTTATAATGATCAATGCTCTCTTTACTCATTGCATCACTTTGGATAACAGAGATCTAATCTAAATTGATGTTGGGCTTCCCTTACAGGTTGAAGTGTTTGTTTTGGAAAGAAATGAACAAGTATCTGCAAAGGTTGTCCCAGGGAACAAAATTACAGGAAAACCGTCTTGTCATAACAATACCTTATCAACTACTTTGGCATCTCAGCTTAATGTTCCTCTTCCATGTCCTGCCGATTCTGCCACACAGCAAGGTTTAGTTTCTGTTATTCATGAGCATGGCTCCACCAGGAGATCCATGTCTGCATCTGCACTCAGTGAACAGAACTCCGGTTCTGGAAGCGTCTCCTTGAGGAAGCAAATGAATGCAGAAGAATCAGATAGATCACTTGCCAGAACCTCAGCTAATGATAGCTCTCTCATTCTGGTAGGAGATCCTGAAACTCATCGTGAGCTAGTGCTACATTTTTTATGTGCTTTCTTTGTTAACCAAACTTCTCATCATGCCATATTGTTTATGAAGACAAGACATTATCCACATCTAACCAAACTGAACTAGCCTTTTCTTACGACGGGGGTTGTCAGTATCCATGAGGCGCTGTATGCAAATTATGTCACTTTAAAATGCACATTCTTTTCCTTTGTTGAGTCTCAATGTAGAGCACCAAATGAAACAATAATATGTTAGAATTTGAGTTCTGGAAAATTCCAATCATGGTTTTGCTGACTTGATGATCATGTTTAACATCCAGTCAGTGGAGCAAGGTACAGCACAGGATATGCGCTCATTGTCTAACCTTTCGGGCAAAGTGATCACAGAAGTGGTACCGTTTTCATCAGAGTTAGAAAACACAAACAATCCTGACCATGATAGAATTTTCCCTGAGATTGATTACAAATCAGCTCTCCTTTCATCTCCATCAACCATATATCAGCTGTGTGAAACAAAAACGGCCTTGATAAGAAAGAACGGAGCTTTGGAAGAGCAATTGGCAGCCGCATTACTGGGTCATGAAGTTGCCGACAAGAATTTGTTCTCTGTCCAGAAGAGTAGACAGGAGCTGGAGAAAAAAGTGGATGATGCCGTGAAAGAGATGAAGTTGTTGAAGGAGAAGTTGGCAGGTTTAGAGCTTGCTCAAGAAGAGGCAAATTTGGTACACTCTGACAATGTTAGGCTTGAACATGATGTGGCTTTTCTCAAGGCTGTTTTGGATGATACCCAAAAGGTTATTTTCTTTTTAAATCTTGGACTGTGTTGGATCCACAAGATAAATACATCACAACTACTTTGTTGATCCTGATCTTTGACAATTTTCGTAGGAGTTGCATTCCACAAGGGGGATCCTCACAAATGAAAGAACAAGAGCTTTCCAGCTACAGGTATTATGCAGATTATGCATCTCTGTTTGTGATTCATTCCTATGTTGCATGTTACAACATTGTTTGCTTAGTACATGTGTTCCACTTTTTACAAACGGAGCAGGTTGAAGTGTTTCACCTCAAACAAAGGCTACAATCTCTTGAGAACAGATCTCCTACTCCAAGAAAACCGTTTGGAGCTTAGCTCAACGTATGTAATGTTGTCTTCTCTTAACCTAATAACCAAACTTGTCCGGCTTCGGGTTTTGGAAATTGAGGTGGAGTTGATGTGTATATAGACTAGAAATCATATGCAAATTATGTTGGTTTTTACTCTTATTAGTCATGTATTTGATCTGTCAATTGGCTAAAGCTTCACAATACAAGTTAAACCAGAAGCTGCACCTAAATGACATGTGAAAATGGATCACAATGGGAGAACACTTGGATTGTTCCAAACCCTTTTAAATAAAATTAGGACAGGGTTACATGGGAGAACACTTTGGCTTGTCCAAAGCCAAACACAAATTCCATAAAAATTCTTATGGAGGAAAAAAGAAACACAGAAAGATTTGAAAAACTGGAAGAAAGTTCTCCCCTTGAGACATGTATAATCCCACTATTATTTAAATGCATAAAACAAGAGAGAAAATGGGTTTTCAAACTCCTCCATCCATTGTGAGGAGCACCTTGTATAAATCTGGGCGCCTGTCACGGAAAACTCCCCAGCTATGTCTCTTGTACTTGATTTTATCCAAGTCAAATTCCGCAACAAGGACAGCTTCCTCTTTGTCATTAGCAGATGCTACAATCTCACCAGTTGGATCTGTTTATAATATATGATGTAGTATGAATCAATTTCCTTAGTGTGAAGAAATAGGTTTTAGTTGAGCATATATAGAGACATGAAGTGCAGATATACCTGCTATAAAGGAATTTCCATAGAAAGTAATCTCACTCTTCCCATGCTCAGTCTCAATTATTTCTTTTCCAATTCTGTTTGAAGCTACTAAAGGCACCTGAAATTTAGCCAAACAAATATTACACTTTTCATGTCATCAGTAACTTAAAAAAATCCATAAGAATGTTTAAACTAAGATCACATTGGCTACTTATAACAGGAGAAAAGTCATATCAAAACTTAGGACAAGCTTATGCAACATACCACATTGGCACCAGCATGTCCTTGCATTACCCGCTTCCAGTGGTCACGAGAATCAAGCCCTTGGTCTTGAGGTTCAGAGCCAATAGCCGTAGGGTAGAACAGTATTTCCGCACCTTGAAGTACCATTGCTCGAGCGGTCTCAGGAAACCACTGATCCCAACAAATTCCTGGGGAAACAACACCACATGATACCTTCTTGTCATCTATCTGTAAACTAGGTTAATTACATTCAACAATCAAGACTGGAGATTGCAGAAACAAAACTCACCTACTCCAATTTTTGCAAATTTAGTTTGAAACGCCTGTTGAGAGATCAATTTACTTCAGATTACACTCAACACACCACAATGTGAATTTGAAAGTGAAAAACACTGACCTTAAAGCCTGTGTCACCTGGATTGAAGTAAAATTTCTCCTGATACCCTGCAAAGATAAAAACTCTTCATCATAAATCAAACTAATGAGAAGAAAGCTGGAGGATTTATGAACACACTAAAAAATACCTGGGCCGTCAGGTATATGCGATTTGCGGTATAACCCTAAATCAGTACCATCAGCATCAACAACTGCCACAGAATTGTAATGGGCATTATTTGCTGCCTCAAAGAAGCTAACTGGTATAACAACTCCCAATTCCTTTGCAAGTTTCTGCATCCTGTCAAACAATCCAAATAATGGTATTTCAAAACTGTACAACTTTTAGTCAATGATATAAGAAAAGTAAGAATTTTGACTAGAATGAACTCACTTCAGGATTGTGGGGTGGTCCTTGTATGGTTTTGCTCTCTGAAAGAAATCCTCCCTTTGAGCTTGACAGAAATAGTGTCCTTCAAAAAGTTCCTGAAATAGTAGAGGCTCAAATCTACAAGTACAAAGCCCTAGTTTTACCAAGGTTAAACAGCTATATTCAAATAGGATGAACCTGTATAAGAATGATGTTTGCACCCTTCTGATGAGCAGCTCTAACAAGCCTGCACAGAGGGTATCACAAGTAAGCAAAAAAGTTTGTGACACAACAATATGTTAGGTGCAAACAGATTCAGAAAAACAATAGCATCGAACAGATGATAAACGAATTTTGCTTCTGTATCAGACAAAGACTTGGGGACTCGAATGAATGAAAAGATTGAATCTTTCAGAATTCCATGGTGATGACATTGGAGGGGAAGAAGGGGAAAATCATTGCACCTTTCAGCGGTGGCGAGGTTGGTGGAGACGTCATCGGTGCAACTGAACTGAAGAGCGGAAACCACCACCTTTCTTCGTTCCCCCATCTGCAGCCTAATCGAAATTGGAATCGATTCGAAAGAAAAGAAATTTCTGAGAGGTTTATGAAGGTGAGGGTTTATTCGTTTTGCCAGTGAGCATCCAATTCTCCGTTACTTCATACAAACCTGCAAAGCGCAAACGGCAAAACCGACCGGAAAGACGGACGCTATCTTTTTCTTTTCATCAAATTACACACAAAACCCTCAAGTTTTCATTATTGTTCATATTATATGTAGTCACTCTTTAGTCTTTAGAACATGATCCCAATCACGTGAGAACTAGTATTAGTTTTTTTTTTGGTTGAGGGTATACGATAAAAAAACTCGATATCTATTTTTTTTTTATTTACTTTACTTTATAACCTACTGGAGTTCCTCTTCCGGGGAATCTGGGGGGTCAGGATGGGGGCACCCCTGGCTTACGCAAAGGGGGTGCGCTCGAAAGACCCAAAGAAAAGAAAAGAAAAGAAAATTGAAACTCTATATCTATTTAATTTTTTTATTATTTATAAATTCTATATCTATTTATTTAAAATTTGAAATAATTTGTTAATTAAATAAAAAAGGGTGTTTCCAAGTGATGGAAACTAATCAGGCAATTAAGCCCCAAAGATAAAAACTACAGACTACAGTAGTTCTCACGTGATTATATCTTTTTATATATGCTAATACTACTATTGATTTAATTATATATTTATTTGAAGTTGACATGTATTATTTTATATTATTATTTTAACCTCCAGTTTTAGTAAATAGACCGTTATGGATCATTAATCGGATACTGGCTTCTCAATCCTTATTGTATAGCACCACTAATATTTGACTTGAACCAAATTTTAAGAAGTTATGGTTTCGTTATGAAAATGATACCCGACAAAATAGACCCTTAAATCCCTTAATTCATATGATATGAACATCACATTCAAATGAAACTGATTTGAAAGAAAAAGTGTCAAATATACCTAACGTTACATTTTCAGCATACGCACTCACTTGTCAGCTCTTGTACTTAACCAAAACATACTTATAATAGAACAATACACACCTTTTTCAGGAGTTGGAAAAATATAAAGAGGTTCCGTTTCCTCATCTGCTATAGAAACGAAGAAACAAACAACAACAAAAAACAGACTATGGAGACCTACAGCTCCAACACTTCCTATACATACAAATTTATTGACAGCTCCTGATGTAGTTAGTCAAGAATAATAAGCATAATATATCATTCTTCAGCAGGCTCCTCTTCCTCTTGAAGAAGGTTTTCTCTGTTGTCATGAGCCCAGAAGCCTCTTACGTCTATAAGCATGCTCGCCACTGTTCCCCCTTGCTTGCTCCCCAGCAAGTCCGCCAACGTTATCCTCAGGGGGTCTGCTGGCTTCACCATATCCCAGATTTCGTCCCTCACATCCTCAATGCACAGCTCGTAGTTTCCTCCTTCTATCCACTTTTCATGCACATCTCTGATCAATCAACGAACAGCTGTCTCAGTTCACAATTCGGTTTCCCCCAAACTCAAGCAAAAATAGAATATAAGCACAATGAAAAGGCTATGTATCTGTCAGTTTGAGACTTGCAGAGCTTGCTTAAGAAACTGCAAGAGGAAAATTGCAGATGTTTGCTTTCATGTAGGAAGATTGTATCGGGTGACATCTCAATCTCATGGATGGTACCATTCTTATTCTTCCCTTTTTAGCTAAGATATGATGTTTGGAAGGAAATAGAGTTGGCTATTATATATCACAAGACATGATTTGCCCGGTTAGGCCGCAAAATTATATACATATACCTGAAAAGTGTGTGAACATCAGCAGTGGTCAAGAAACCCCTTCCTTGGAGATCGAGGCATTTAAATAGGTAAGTTAAGCCTTCTGGAGTGTCTTTGTTCTCTAATGCTAGAACAAAGTCCAGGAAACTCTCAAAGTCCATCTCACGAGAGTGTCCTCCACTGGTTTTACCCCGCCTCACGTGTTCATCAAACACTAAAAAACACCAGAGAAAGTTATTCATGGATCATAGCATAATGGATACAATAGAATAGCAATATGAAGAATCAAAAGACCATATCTTTATATATGCATGATTTTCTTAGCAAGTTAGCTCACATAATCACTACTAAACAAGTTAGAGACCTTGAAGACCGTATATCAATTATCAACTACCATTAGGAAGGCCTGGAACAAGCCAAGTACAAAAGCTTCATAAAAGTGTATGGTAAGTTTATGACTTGAATACGAGGCTTAATTATAAAAGAAAGTACAATTAAATGTTTTTAGCTGCAGGTTATTTCACCACAATGCCTTCATATACATGAGATTAAGCTGATAACTATAGCATGTAGTCCAGCAATTTTAATATTACATGCAAAACATTATTATCTATCTCAGAACTACAATTATTTGCTCATATTTGTCAAACAGGGATATGAGAATGCTTGTGTTAAAAATCTAACCAGTCAATAGACAAATATGAAAATACTAGAATAGCCTGAATTCATCGTATCCATATTCCTCACCCCTCTCAATGGATGGAGGAGTTAGTCCTCAACAATAATTTGTATGCGGTAGCTTCAACTTGCACTTTATACAAAGTGATAGTGAACCTTACCCCTCTCAATAAATATATCAGTCAGTGTTCCATCAGCATATTCTCTGAGCTCTTGCTTGCTCAAGGTTCCATTCATATCTTTATCAAGTGCAAGAAACATATCTGCCAAAAGCATATACTCCAAATCAGTGAATTTGATGTTACCAAGAAGCAACAATACCAAGGAGCCAATAAACTCGTGATTATAGACTATTCATAGAATGAGGGAGCCAATAAGCATTGGTAGAAATGCAGTATCATGTTCTCTTGATATCTTTCTACCCTCCATGGCTATATTACCCTATTTAATTAAGCAAATCTGAAGTGTAGCCAAAGCCTTTGAAGAATGGTATAGGCAGAGAAATAGCCCAATCAAAAGTGTACTTCTAGTTATGCCTCATATGGAAATTCTTAATTCAGAACAAAAAAAGGTAAAATAATGAGATTTTAGAATGTTTTCAGTGGGGGAAAACCCACATTAAAAGAACTTACTTGACCCAAAAGATAAAATGTGCAGCCTATGTTTAACAGAGTTTACGTGACACAAATGAAAATCAAAATGAGCTGTCACCCCAGTAAGGTATATATCTAGACCACATTGAGTTAGATTAGCAAGTAAGAGAAGAAAACCACAAAGTTTATGTTACCTACCACATATACGTTGAGCAGAAGTCAAAGAGAACCAATTCTCAGCTTGCTCGGTATCAGTCACTTCCTCCTCACTTTCCTAATACAAGCCATAAAAGAAAAAGTCAACTCAGAAAAGAAGACTAATTTAAACACCTGATTAACTAGAATGCCTGATTCACTAAGTTGATGAGAAAAATAATGTAGAAGTTCAGGAGACTCACTTGATGTAGTTCCATCAACTCCTGCAAACAGTTACTTAGCAACACTTTCTTTATGCAGGCCTTTCCTATAGCAGCAAACAGGTATACTATGAATAACAAAACCCTTGAGATACATTTGCATATAATCTGCTCATGGCCAATGAAAGATTTTAAGGTAAAAGTATCAACATCAAATAGTCTTCTGTAAGTGCCAATTATTGATATTTTATGATCACCAGGAAGCATGCATACAAGTTAATTCATCAATGAAAAACACATTTCCCAACAAGCTTAATATTTAAACTGAACAAACCTCGCCTATGTGGATCACAAAAGAAAAAGAACTTATGTGCAGCTATTCGGCAGTACATCTGCATAAAGGCGTCAGGCATATCACGGAGTTGTGCTAGATTAGGGATAAGGCCTCTGATATAGGCCTCCATTTCCTGAAGGTCAACATGCAGTCAGTTTTTGACAAGCAAACAAAGTTACCACATTGAAATAATCGGCAAACAAATTGAAAATTGAAGGGCAAATTCAGAACTCAGAGAGTCCATACATGAGGTTGAAGGAAACCATCTGAATCTTCATCCAGCTCACTCATATCAATTCTGGCCTGGGTCAGAGAAACCTGCATAACAAGTCAATATAAGTAAGCAGGATATGGCTCCTGAAGTGACCATATTTATTTGCTTATTCTTTCCTCACAGAAGCTCCCTAGTCAGAAGTATTACTGTATGGATAGATTTACTTTAATTTTAAAAACTTCTTTTCCTAAATGTTACAAATTATGTACTTTGGAACAAAACAATTATACAATGTACAGCAAAATAGAGCAGCTAAACTCACTGTGCGCATCACATATAGGTAGAATGGAAGTATGGCAATTCTTCCTTGTTCATCTTTCTCAAACTTCATAAAATTCGATGGACTAAAAAACCGCCTGCATTTGGGACCAATTTGTTGTGTGCAAACAGAAGCTATGTGACAGAAGTCTTCATAGTTCATCTACAAAATGACAAAAAAAGAAAGCAAGCATTAGGAGGAAAACTTGGTGTCACTTCTTGCAACATATTTCATGAAAACGATAACACAAATAAAGTCATAGCAATTGGGGGTGCAGAAGAGAACAAGCAGAACACTCTCTAGTCATGTGTACCACTCCAAAGTGGAAAAGGAAAAAAAAAGTATAGTATAGTAGGCCATTTAATTTATAAAAAAGGTCTCAAGCAAATAACCAGCTGCATAACAGAGGTTAAATGCCTCCAGAATCGGTTACTTTTAAAGCTACTCAATTTTAGTAAAAAAGATTACAGCAGATGTCATAACAAAAACAACAGTACTGACTGAGAAAAACTGTTTGCAAACCTTTTCAGCTGAAGTGGCATCATCAATCACACAATTTTCTCTCAAGCAAACCCACATAGCATCTAAATCATCAGCATTCAGCAAAAGATCTGATTGTTTCTGCATTAGTATGAAACAATGCAGTATGATGTCAGGGAAGAAAACATGGTGAAAATAACTGTAGAATCTCAGCAATAGCCAGAAGTCAGCTTTCATCAATACAAAATGGTGAATATGATATGAACATAAAAATGCATGCACATCAAGTCATTTACAGACAACATAGAAAGAAAAAAATACTACAAATCATGAAGACAACATAGAGGTCAGCAGTGACTTGTTAATTTCCACTAATTTGCAAATGCAACCCCTTAGGTGTTTCTCATGTTGAGTAAAAAAACAGATAGACATGAATATAGACATGAAGTGTACCTCGAAAATTGTAGTAGAAACACAATTAAAGGAGATAAAGGCGGTAAAACTCTCAAGCTAAGTGAAACCAAAGGGCAAGCAAACACTCTCTGGCCACAGCATAAGGCTACGACCTTCACAAAATCCAGAAAATAACCGGATGCCTAACAAGAGTGTTGGTGTCGTTATCCTACAGTTCCTTAACAAAGTCCATCACAGGTGCGCACGCCCTAACAAATTGGTCCTAAAAAAAACTTCTCCAACACTTGGAATGCCAGCCCAAATTTGCATATGACAGCTAAACACTCGCAACTAGCATGGCTAGTTCTACTTTCTTGTTATTTATTTCATTTATGTAATTCTTGACTCTTTTGTAAGTCTTTGTTGATATAAAAGGTGGACAGTGAGTTGTACAATATACACTTTATCAGTCAATAATAATGGGAGTGTTCTTCTCAGACTAGTTTCTCTATTTGTACCCCTCTATTTTCTTGATTTCTCCGTGAAATCTAACAATATAGTTAGCCATCCCTGCACAAACTCCAGGTCCCAAACATGAAGGAGATTTACCACTATACCTGACCAACTACTCTGGTTGCAGCATGCAACAATTAATTTGCAATATGAATTTTCATAGACAGGGCATTAGTAAGAACATAGTAGGCATACATTAAATACTAGAATGAAAGCATGAACAAAAAAGACATGACAAGTTCATAAAATCGGCACCTTTAGAAAACGAAATTTAGCCAGCCTTTGAACTCTTTGGCTGATGGATGCTTCTTCAGGTTTCTGAGCCACATAACAAACAGGAGTGTGTGAGCAAAGGTGCACAGCATACAAAATATTGCAAATGAATGGGGCAAATGAATCAGATATATACTTTTTCAGCTAAAAAATTATCTTTAAAAGACCTCTGATAATAACTACAGCATATTGCTAAAATACTATCCACGGAAAAGACTTCACTCTCAAGTGCATCTGCAAAACACACTTACCTTTTTATAGAAGCTTGGTATTGTATCAGCACTCTTCTGTTGCTTCTCCTTGAATATATCAAGCAAAATCCTCTTGGTTTCTAGCTCTGATATACATTAAAAGACCACTGTCACTTAAGGTTACCCAAATCATGCGAATAAATAAATAAACAAGCAACACAAGAAGAAAAGAATCAAAACAATAGATAGCATTACATTATATCATACACAAAAAGAAACATCACTGGACCATAAAGGCAAGTCAAGTGTACATTAAACAGCCCCCTGATTCATATAACATGGTTAGCAAATACGAACAGCATATTTCATCAAATTACAATGCCTGAATGCAATTCACTTGAATTCAATTCGCATCAACCAAAAAACAAGGCTTCCCGTCATATATAAGCAGCTCAATTTGCTGAAAACCCTAACCGCAAAACAGAACTCGAAAGCATCAAAACTGAAGCAATTGGGGGTAAAAACCATAGTGAATTCGGAAGGAAGGCAGCACGAAATGCATAAAGACAGAGAAATGAATCAAATTTCGGAAAGAGCTTGAAAGACAAAAAGGAGAAGGATCCGGACCCATGAGAGCTTCGGAGCCGAGGCCGGCGCCGGTTCCGATGTAGCGACGGAGGTTTCGAACCCACAGCATCTTAGACGCCGGGGGGATCTTCCTCTGCGCAGAGGGGTCGTGGGCCTCGCCATCGCTGGATCCACCGTACATCTTCCGATCGCAAATGCGTCTCTCAAATTGCTGAAATTAGGGTTACGAATCCGAGGAAGAGAAGCCCGAAGCTAGCCCTAGCTGGGAAGGGGGGAACTTTTCCCTCTTTCACTGAGCTCTTGTGAATAATAATGTCGAGGTGGATGTGCTCGCCGGATCAATGGGGTCGAATGGTCTCCTTTTCTTCTATAGCTCTCTGTTGACTCGCTTAGACCGCACTTTACTTCATGTGGATTTATAACCAGTTTTCGTTGGAAATTTCTTACTCTGACCTATAATGATGGATTTGCAATTTTATTTTGGTTGGGATGGATTTGCAATTTTGACTATAATCTAACCAAATTCTAGGGGAATATTGTATACTAATATAATGTATTGTGGTCTATGGTCTATGGTCCATGAGCCATGAGTTCTTCTTCGGATATCATTGTAGCCTTACACTGTTTTATCTCAACGCCCGTCAATATTGGTCAACAATCGAGTTAACTAGGTCAATAAATGAGTTTATCAATAGATAGAAGGTGATGGTTTGCATCTAGTTCATATTTAGAGTGTATATTAGGTCATGTTTCATTAGGTTTCGGTTTGATTTTTTCTCTTTTAAGTTAGCTTTTTAGTTGTTTGCATCTCAACCCGATATTATTACTTTATTATTCGTATATAAATAATATTATTAATCTTTAGTTTATACTAAAACTATATGTAAAATATTAATAATTTTTTTTATATGGGGAGTAAGTAATTATAATTAATATTATTAATAATTTTGCATTGATGGATGATTTTTAGGTAAAATAATATTATTAATCTTGTTTTTGGATATATGATTTTTTAGTTTTAAGAATATAGCATGAATGATATATAATATAGTTATGATATTTAATTTTTGAGCTTATATACACGCTATAAAGTAGAGATATAGACCCTTTAAGTAAAAAAAAAATACATGAGGCCCCGTTAACGTACCAAAACCCGATGGGTATTCCCCACCCCGCTACCCGCCAGGGATTAGATGAGGATGGGGCGGGGATGGGGAGGACTAATATAGATGGGGATGGGGATTGCATTATCCGCCCCGACCCGCCCCCATGTGCATCTCTAACCGCTGCTCCTCCAATGGTCCAACATTTCAATTAAAAAATAATAAAAGATAGCACCAGATTCTTCATTTGGAGCCGATAAAGATGCTCTTAGTATGCATATTCATATGTATAGGAACTATATTCGACTAAAATAAAAGTATATTCATATTTTTATGAATTATATCAAAATCTCATATTGACTCTATCGAGATACTTGAAATCTCATTTCTCACAAGCCTCTTCTTGATCCTCTCTTCGGGTTTCATAGACACTATTTAAGCAGTAATATACCAAAAAAATAGACAAGGATACAATAAATTGTACCACATGTGACAACGGAGAGATCAAAGACTTGGAATGGTGCAAGTATTTTTCAAATCTACTATAAAGAAGTTGAGGCAATGATGGTTTGTGATGGTGAAACTTATCAAGATGGGACTTATCTCCGATGACTATGTACTTGAAAGAGGTAGTCGTAGAAAATGGTTTGCGGATGAAAGAATGAAGAAGACGAAGAAAGAAAGAAAAAGAAAAAGAATTGAATATGGACGGATCAGCATAAGAAATTGAGAGAGTAGTGTTGATTTGGTATCTTCAATTTAGATGATATCCAAAGATATGGAGAGAAAAGAAATAAATCTAGTGTTTCTCACCTAAAATATCAATAATGTACTTATGTTTGTTAAATATAGGTCGTCAGAAAAATCTATTATGACTCTAATTTCTCTATAAGAACATGTTTCTCTATACCGCCTTGTTATTTTGTCAATGGTAAAAATATATTGAATGAGAAGAGAGAATACACAAGAGAACAAAAACTGAAAATACATCTCAAGACCTAACTCATGTCCCATCTCTCAGCAAGGCATTCGCAATCACGTCCACATGCTAGGCACTCAGTGAAAGCCAATGCTAGATGCCGAAATGAAGGACCTGTCCTTTAATTGCTTCATCATGTTTCTTTGCAAAAAAAAGTAAACACTCTACAATAAAGAGATTAGGGGGATCATGAATACACAGGATCTACCCAAAACAATTAACCTAAACAACCCAAGACAAACCACAACAACAACACACTCACACTCAAAAGAGTAACCACATCCCCAACAAGGTTAGTCAATGCATCATCCTGACGTTTTCTTAGGCAGAGAAACCACTCCAATGCATTGCTAACTCGATGCAACAATGAAGCGACAATCTCTTCTCAATAAATCATCACATATCAGCTTCAGCTCATATACTCAATAAGGAAGAGAAAGGGTTAACTTTGCTCACAAAAATAGCCCAAAACAACCCAAATCCAAGGCCAAAAAAGGAGAGTTGAAGTAGAAAATAACAAGCTAAATCATGAGCCTTCTCCTCATATACGACCTTGTTATACTTCCATTTAATAAGTATCATTTCATTTGAAAAAGTATACACCTTCGAGTTAACAAACTATAACTAAGTTTCACGTATTTTGAGATAAAAAGTTATACTTTCTAATAAAAGGTACTTTTTATCACTATAGGTCGTAGTTTATCGTTACAAATCCGAAGAAAATGGATCTTCATGTAAACATCTTCGTGAGACATTGCATTTATGCAAATTCTTTAAAATTTTAATACATGTATTCTTTATAAGTGGAAAATAAATGATACAAAGTAGATCCAAAATTTGTGGGTAGAAATCAAGAAATTTAGACTTAATATCCAAAAATACTGAACCCAATTAACCCGAATATGATTAAATTGAAACCCAAACTTGGACCTTGGGCTAACCCAATTTGTTATCTATGCAAAATAAATGACCTTTAATTAGAAAATTTATGGTATATTTTATTATAAATTTATATATATTTATTAAAATAATATTAGGATTAATTATAAAAATTAGCATTTTTGAACAGTTGAACGGTTGGTGAACCCAGACTCAAGATAGCTCATCATGATTCATTGATTCAATCCGTGACCCACGGTCCGATAGACTTGACCCCAAAAAAACGAACCCGAATCGGCAATATGAAGTGAAAAATAAAAAAATTATCCGGACACGTGGTGGGAAATGGGAAACCCCATGATCTGAATCCTCTGCTAAAACCCTGCAAAGAGCTCGGACCAGCTTAACAATGGCGGCCTTCTGCATTTCCTTCTCCCCGCAGGCACTCGCTCGCCCCAGCAACCCTCGGAAGCCTCAGAGCCCTCGAGCCCCCTCTCGTAGGAAGTCCTCAAGAATCCCTAATCCGAAAGTGAAACCCCCAACACCCCTAAGAAAAACGCCGTCGTCGTTGATCGGCGTCGAAGCCACCACCTACACTCGCCTGCCACCCAGGGACGATGTCTCCATTTCCTCCATCGACCCGCTCTTCCGTGAGGTCAAGCTTTCCGAAGCCAACGTCGCCCTATTAGAAGCAAACACTGATGAATTGGACGAATTGGAGAGCGAAGGGGATGGCACAGACGACGAATTAGGGTTTGGTGACGGCAAATTTGAGGTTTTCGACGGCGAACTTGATTCCGACGATGAATTCGATGCTAAAGGCGAAGGCGCCACGCAATTTATGGGGTTTGGCGGGGAAGAGTTTCAATTCGAAGGCGAGGAGTTGGAGGAGGGAGAAGAGATCGAGGAGAAAGAGAAAGGGGTACCGGCGATAATGCGATGTTTCGATCAGGCAAAGATTTTCGTTAGAGCTGGCGATGGCGGGAACGGCGTTGTGGCGTTCAGACGCGAAAAGTTCGTGCCTTTTGGGGGGCCGTCAGGCGGCGACGGAGGCAGGGGAGGGAATGTGTATGTGGAGGTGGATCCTGCAATGAATTCGCTGTTGCCATTTAGGAAGAACATCCATTTTAGGGCGGGGTGTGGGAAGAATGGGCAGGGGAGGAATATGCACGGGGCTACTGGGGAGGATGTGGTGGTCAAGGTTGCGCCGGGGACGGTTATCCGAGAGGCGGGTAGTGACGGGTTTGAGGGGGAAGTGTTGCTTGAGCTGATGAATCCCGGGCAGAAGGCATTGCTGTTGAAGGGTGGAAGGGGTGGCAGAGGGAATGCTTCTTTCAAATCAGGGAATAATAGGGTCCCAAAGATTGCAGAGAATGGAGAAGAGGGTCCTGAATTGTAAGATTTATCATCTTGCCTTTTAGCCAATGCTAGAACATTAATCATAGTAGATCTTTGGGAAGTATATATTCTGCATTTTATGGCCACAGCTTCAAATTCTGCTGCTTTTTCTTTCTTTCTGGTGTTAGTTAGAATGTGATATTTTGGTGGATAGTGCACATCGTGGACTGTGATGATTCAGAGCCATAGATTTCAAAGCTTTGATAAACTTTGGAGGTGCTGTGAGATTTTGTCTTCTGTCTCTGAATCCTGGAATTTGTTGCCTTTATGAATCAGGTGGTTGCAGTTAGAGCTGAAGCTTGTTGCTGATGTTGGTATTGTTGGTGCTCCAAATGCTGGCAAGAGCACTCTACTCAGTGTGATAAGTCTTGCACAGCCAAAAATAGCAAATTACCCTTTTACAACTCTGCTTCCAAACCTAGGTGTAGTAGGATTCGGTTTTGATGCTACAATGGTTGTAGCAGACCTACCAGGTTTGCTTGAAGGTGCTCACCGTGGCTTTGGTTTAGGTCATGAGTTTCTACGTCATACTGAAAGGTGTCATGTCCTGGTATAATTTCTTCTGATTACTAAACGTCATATTAAGAGTTATTTATTAAGGGATTCATGTACCATTTTTTGCTTTCATGATTGATTGCATAGTAGGAGTTGTAGTCATCTTGGGCAAGTTAACTTAGTGTCTGCACATGCATACCAATCAAAGCTGTGTGCCATCATAATATCGCTTGCATGGGAGCTTGTGAGCTACATAGTGGTATCAGTTGCACTTCACTGTTTTTCACATTCCTTTTCTACTTTGGATACACTTGCTAAGATTTTAATCAGTAACGGGTTCTTGTTGGGAGGGAGTTAAGAAGAATAATTACAAAGTTCTTGATTGAGGTAGAGGTTTTTAGAACCTTAGGGAGACTTAACGACGAGAGAAACAAGGAAAGAGTAAGCATTCAAACTGATGAATACTGATTAAAAGAGCAGGTATAATGCTTTTTTCTTAGACAAATATTTGTGTTCAAGGTAAATGCATTGTAAATTGCTGTGTTAGTTTTAAGTGCAAGAATGGTTTGGAATGAGAGTGTGTTTCCATTGACATTTATCTTTCAACTGACTAGAATCCTATCTTTGAATTCCTGATTATGCTAAAACTTTCTCTAAGGATTGTTCTACTTATTACCTGTTTCTCGTTACTATTCAGTGCTTAAATAGGCACAAGTGATGCTGTAAAAAATGTGAATAATTTCACTTTTCTTTATAGAGGGCTAGAATACATAGGCTGTTATTTCCTTGTTGATGTGTTTTTCTTTTGATTTTTTTATACTGGTTTCAGTACAGTTTGCATGCTAACTTGTGTGATTGTGTTCTCTTAAGCTCGTGTGCTCTCTATATTGGAAAAAATAGAAGCTTGCTTTCTATCTAGCTTGGGCACCTTTTCCGTTTTCATTCTTTGAAACTTTGTGCAATGATGAATATTTACTTTACACTTTCCCAATTACCTTGGATATTAAAGATTTAGTTGTTGCTGATGGTGACTGGTTGATTATGCTTTAGATGTATATTTTGCTATAAACTATCTTTGCCTCGTCTCAGCTGGAATTACTCTTCTTTTGGGAGCTTAAACATGGTTTATTGCTGCTGTTGTATAGGTGCACGTTGTTGATGGCTCGTCATCACAGCCAGAATATGAATTTGATGCAGTTCGCCTTGAGTTGGAATTATTTAACCCTGAACTTTCTGAAAAGCCGTTTATAGTCGCCTACAACAAAATGGATCTTCCAGAAGCATCTAGTAAGTGGGCAATATTCAAGGAAAAGCTGCAGTCTATGGGCATTCAACCTTTCTGTATGAGTGCTGTTACAAAAGAAGGCACCAATGATGTTGTTTGTGCTGCATATGAACTTGTCAAGCAAGTCAAAGAAGCTGAAAATACTATTAAAGGTATTCTTCTTATGATTTTGATGATTCATTGTTGTTTGTTTACATTTTTTTTTGTTTTGAGTTCTGCATATACAGAATGAGGTAAATGGTCAAAATTCATACTAAGTTTGCAAACTGATGTTGCCCTTGTGGGGATCATGGGATATGGCAATCAACTCTAGTTAGATCAGTTTATTAAATACAAGTACATTATGCCTCTTAGATGTGTATATAATTAGTTACTAATGGCCTGTGGTTTAGATGTTTAACGTGATTGGCAAATTCCTAATCCAAATATGCTTATTTCAGGTGGGTCAGATCCGGTCAATCTCAATTATGTGGCTGAGATGATATCTGAGAGACGAACAGCATCAATCAGTGAGTTTGAGATCATTCATGAGGCTAGTACAAGGACGTGGCTCGTGACTGGACCTGGCTTAGAGCGCTTCATTAAGATGACCAATTGGCGGTATGTGAACATCTGTTCCATTGATACTTGATAGTTCAGTTTTGATAGTCTCAAAAAATCTTTTCTTTCATGGAATGTTTCTTCTTTGCAAAAGTCTGTCATATCCTAGGATCTTTCTTGCTGGAGAATTGGGTATAAAGGGAGGGAATCCATCTTCCTGCTAAGAGCTATGATTTAATTCCTTTAATGGATACCTTATTTCCAGTGAAACTAGTCCTCTGACTGTGTCATTTTTGAAGCACACCCTGAAGTGATATTAAGATTCTTAACAGAAACTGAAAATCTATAAGTTTGAATCTCTTATGCATCTAGCATTGCCTTATTACAGTGTTCATTCAATGATCAAATTCCTGTGTGGAATTTTCTCTTTGACTGTGTTTAAACTGCATTGATATTTCTAACCCCATTTTTCATTGAAACGATAAGCTTCATGGTAAGGCTTCTATTTATTGGTCAACTGGTGCATCAATGATCAATTTTGGTTTTCTTTTTGCTGCCTTGAGTCACTTAACTGTCTTGTGTGCCTTGTACCATTATGTCTCTTTTGCGACCTATAACAATGCTATGTATCCCACCTACTTTTTCTTTTAGAAGTACGGTATATGTCTTCCCTACCAAAAATACGTCATGAGTCAAGAGTAAAAAGTTATCTCATACATCTCCTACTTATTCTTTTATTTTTATTTTCTTACAATTTTTTTTTCTTGTCAAAACACAGATATGTTGATTCGGAGAGAAGGTTCCAACATGTATTGGATGCATCTGGGGTGAATAAATCTCTCATTAAAGAGGGTGTCAAAGAAGGTGACAATGTCGTTATAGGAGGGGTATGTTGTATAACTCTACCACACCATCTCTCTTTCTCTCTATTAGTTGATTAGGCCTTATGTACAAATGCTGGACTTTGTCACTTTCAGATGGAGTGGGTGTGGAGTGATTCTTCAAATGCTGGTGGACCTAGAAGTGTAAAGAGGAAATCAGCTGAAGATGACAGATGGGCAAACTGGAAGTAAAATCAGATTTTATTAAGGTATTTGCGTATTAGCCATTATTAGTTCTATATATTCGATGACAAGCTGAACCTTGTTAATTTACTATGCGATGAAAAGGTTTCGCCAGCCAGAAAGTATCAAAACATGAATATGCATTAATTTATGTGATGGGTTCGCATTATCACTTTACATTTTCTTCTTCCAGCCGATCATACCAGCATAATTGGAGTAAATATCAGAGTACAATCATGGTGGTAGACTGCCACTACTCCTCAGACGATCATAACCGACAAGCTAAACTCCAACCCAGGTATGAAATCATTGATTTAGCTACTCCAGCACTCAGCCAATTGTTGATGTTCTGCTTGCCCACCATTTCAGGTGTAAACCTAGTTGTGCTACCTGTGCATGGCAAACTACTTGAAGAAGGGTTTTTCGTGTCAGTACACAAATTTGCATCACAGCTTGAAAGATGGAGGACTACAACTTCGTTTGGATATTCTCGTATAAGGCTCTTTCTCTTAATGTGCGCACTTTGGTTGATTGTGTTCATGTACGCATATAACCCCATGAGAAAAGTGTATCAATTTTTGTAATTTATTTAGCTGATCCTTCAAAATTCAAACCCAATTCTTGCATGAAAGAGTTGAGGAAACAGAATAAAGACAACTTCAGGAAACAAGGGCTACCAATTCAATTTATTGTTTCCTTCTCAAGAACAAAGTGCAGATGCGTGTTTAATTCTTGTCGACATGATGACATCTCTGAACAATTTAAGGTGATATTCATAAATATTGTCACGAAAGTATATAACGGAAAGTAAAAGGTAGCACCAGTGATGCCTCCCTTGGAAGTCTCTTTGAACACGGCTTCTTTACCCTGTGACAATCTTTAGCTTGTAAACCAGATTTCAATTCTGAAGTTGGAAAGGGAACTTTTTTCCCAGGATTCTGAAAAGGGTACTCGGAAAGATAGATGAAATGGGCACCAGTTTTTAATTAACAAAAGGCGAAACAATGTTGAATCATAGATCTTGTCCTCTCTGTTTCTTTAGGTTTCAAAAGTGATTGCAGAAATAAATAAACAGCTCTGGAAAGATGGGTTTGGAAAGGGGCATGAGATGGATTGTCTTTACTTGCTAAGATGAGAAGAATCATCTGTCCCAAAGTTATTTGGATTGGAGGTTTGTTGGGAAGGTACAAAAAGGAGGGGGTTTATTCAAAGGTGGAGGGTGGACTACATATAGATGACTATACATATGTGGAGAGGCATATAGTGGAAATGTGGCGAATGCTTGGAAATACTGAGAGGAAACGAGAGGTTTCATCTCATTGATTGTTACCGCTTGCACTCCGGGACAGCACAGTTCCACTAGAAATGTTCGACAGGGACGACGTGGACTTTAAAGAGGAGTTCTTGGACACAGAAACAGCATCAATGCGCAAATCTGAAGATGACGATGATGGGGCGAGAGTTGCTATTGAAGACCCGACAGGATAGGGAGCCACAGGCATGTCAGACAGACAGGATGCAGATGGACTGTAGCTCAGTGAGCCCATAGGATGGTTATACTTGCATGTTGGTCCAAACCTGCAAACTCCGTGTTGTGTGAAGTAGATGCATGTAGGAGCACCCTGGCAAGAAAGAATCCCATCAGCACAAGAATTTGTAAATTGCTAGAATGTTTGAAAAGATATTTTAGGTGGTTAAAGCATATATATGCAAATTTATTTAACAACCGATCACAAACATTTGCCAAAATAGGAGTTAGAATTTTAATGATTTGGTAATTTGGGTCAATTTAGAATGAATTACAAGAGCTAAATGAGCACAGAAGTACAGAATGACATGACACTACAGTGTTTCAGCAATTGTAGTAAAATAACTTCAAAATTTTGCCAATAAATCATGCGCTCTCAGCAGTTTTTCCCTCCCGACTATCCTTATATGGATCTAGCTAAGCATGTAAATTTCTTAAATACATAATCCTTGAATGTTCAAAACAATTCTAGACAACCCCATGAGCCTATCAGGTTACAGTGCTACCACCCCTCTCCAATGTTTTCTAGGCAAATAATCATTTTGTCACCCTTAGACAGAACAAATAAAAACAAGGCACTTTAGTGATACAATGTGGAATGATTTCCAACATTGAAAAAGTCATCAAATCTTGCTAGAAAGCCCACATGAATGCCACAAGGCATGCTGTATCTGTGGTGACACATGAGTAGAATTTTCACTTTACTAGAATTCAGGAGTTAATATGAAGCTACTCGAGGCCTTGTAGAGTCCAAATGTTAGAAGAAAGACAGAGATCACAAAAAGACAATATTATAACACTAAATATCCTCATGTAATGCATAATATCCAAACAAAAGCAGTTCCCACATCACAAATTTAGATATTAACTCGAAACAGTGAGAGTCAGTAGCCCAGCTATCCACCAAATTAACTGCTTGATCCAGCTTCCCATTTTTGATGCAACAATGGGATCCATAGCAAATTAAATAGAACAAGAGAGGAAGACCTATTTAAAATAGCAGAAATAGTATGTACTATAAAGGACTTCAGGTTGAAATTGACTGCATTGCTCAACAGAGAATTTTATGAGGCAGCTATGATGAATCCATTTTTCTGCTTTAATAAACTGTGATGAGTCTTGATAAGGAGTCGACTTTGTTAACCTTTGTAAAGAGAAAAACAATTCAATCCATGAGGTTTTGGCAATAAATATTTTATGGTAGTCCTCTGAAGCAATCTGAGTCATTATGGCTAGATGAGGTGTACAAATAAACATTTCTCTACAAAATTAGGTACCTAGATTCTGGATTCTAACATCCCGAACTGGCTACAACAATCCCAAGGCAAGGTTCTAACCACTCAGCATTCTAGACATGCAAGTAATCGTTGGAGACTTGGCCCCCCAAAAGGGCAAAGACATCTCCTCCTACGGTCTTTATCAGCATAGACAAGAAATAAGGATCTAAGCTCCATAGCATAAGACATGCTTCAATGGCAAGCACAACTCTGCATTAATAGCGAAAATTAATTGTATCTTTAAAGAAAGAGACATACCAAAAGAGAAATATCACCCAAAGGAGCAACTCACAATCAATCAGAATAGGGAAGGTAGACAAAATGAGTGTGTACGTCTTGTGGGTAGCTATCAAGCAATAAAGATAACAGAAGCAAGCATACCGGACGAAGAGGAAGACCCATTGGAGTAAGAGAGAAACTTGCTTTCTGGGCACTCCATTCTGCAGGGTGATGGTACCTACAGAAAGAGCCGTACTTGCATTCCCCGGTTCTCACATAATGCTGGCATTCAGGTTGACCAGGTCTTTCAGGATGAGATGGCTCATTGTGGGCGCTACTCACAGGACCAAACTGACCAGCAGAAGAAGGCATATGAGGATATGTTCCATTGTACACAGGCACAGCAGGCGACATGGGTGGCATGCCATAGAACTGACCAGCCCCAATAGCTGATTGAACTGAAGGTGGATGCAATGCATTAACAGATGCCTGTGCCTGTGCCAGTGCCAGTGCAAAGTAAGATAAAAGTAAGTCAAGGTTAGAATATAACAGCCACATGAATCATAATTAATAATATATATCACTTACAGTGTAGGGAGTCCAGCCAGCAACAGGGACTACCCCAGGAGAAAAAAGCATTGGTCCATAAGGGCTTTGAATGTAAGAACGTGGCACCATAGAAGGCCTTGCCACCTGCCAATTCCCAGGCACAACCCCAAACTGCTGAGACGGAGCAGAAGCATGTGGAAGAGTTGGGTACATAATAGATGGTGTTATAGCAGCTTGGCCTTGTGCAGCAGTGGCTGGAGAAGCGGCTGCTGCAGAAACTTGACCATTAACAGATTGCGGATGGTGGAATTTACAGGTCACACCAAATTTACACTGCCCGGTTTTCACATAGTATGAACACTCTTTCTCACCCTGCATTCATCCAAAAACAAAAAGTATATGCTAGTGAAAACACTACATTCTTACAAAACTTCTAGAGTTGGAAAAAGATGAGTGAACATTATCATACCGGTCTTAGTGGATATCCATAGAAATTTAATGTCACAGCAGCTGAGCTATCACCCGCCCTCGGATGATGATACTTACAGGCAGGCCCAAATTTACAAATCCCAGTCCTCATGTAATGCTGCATCATACAGAAATTCCATTCATGTCAAGACCATTAACAGAAAGTTTAACAGAATACCCGCTGCTAAGGGGAGATGAAAGAAGACAACAAAACAAAAGAAACCAGATTTTTGGCATTTATTATGTCAACCCTCAACAGCACACAAAATACGTGAACTAGATGCCGAATCTAGACGGAAACCTTATAGAATGTAGACTGACATTACCTGACAAACAGGATGCCCAGCCCTCTCAGGGTAGTCCCCTCCCCCACCAGGAGGCCTTGCACTTCCATAGGCCTGCTGAAATTTACACACGTTCTCACATATCAAAGGTCCCAAACCAAAAGTCATTTTCCTCACCCACAAACTACAAAGGTTTCCTTCTCATAAACAGAAACAAACACTAAATTTTCAGGCGTGAACAGACAAAAACACACACACTTGTCAAGCGCTAACAGATATGCCCTAACCCCCAAACAAAACAGTATAAAAAATGCTCAAAGTGGGGGGAAATTGGCAGAGAAAGGAAACAACGAATGTGATTACCACAGAACGATCATGGGGATGGTTGAACCGACACCTGGCACCATACCCACAGGATCCCGTCCTCAGATAATAAATGCAATCGGGCTCACCAGGCCGCTCAGGGTACACCATATCTCCGTCGCCACCTCCTTCTAGCCCCATGTTCTGCATGGAATCTACCATACCGGGAAAAAAAAGCCCTCATTAACAATCCGATTCAATTCGATCAGCCACACCCACAATACAGATACAAGAGGGCAAACAAACCCCCAAAAAAACATCGGAAATTGAAAAGAGCGGAAACAGAAAGCGAAATTGGGACAAAAGTGAAAATGCAGGATCCGGAGGCAGACCTTCGAGGGCGGTGTCATCTCCGTGATCCGACCAGTCGGAAGGCGGATCGAATTCGGACCCTTTCATTGTACGGGCTCGTTGGTTCACACTGTTCGAAGAAGGGGGAAAAGGCAGGCAATCGGGGGATGGAATGGGTAGCGATTTCTCGATCGGAGGGCGTGGAAGGGATGGGGAAAGGGAGAGAGAAGAGGACAAGTATGAAAAGAGTGTTGTTGGACGCCTTCTCTTTCTCTGAATCTCTGCGTATTTTCAGTGAAGGGGGCGAGAGAGAGTTTGCTTGTATTGTATGCTCTTGTAGTTTCTCTTTCTCTCTCTGTTTCAAAAGCGTCTGATCTTTCAGAATCGCTTTTTCTCCTTTTTAATATATTTTTTTGCTCTTTACGGAGTACTATTTTTCATTTAATTTTTGATTATTTTGTTTACATAATTTGTCGCGATGGGGAAAGAGAGGAAGGGGAAGCGAAAGGGATGGGGTTTGTGGTGGTTTTTGCATACGCGCCAATAGCAACCACACGAGACTTGGGGAATTGTGGATTTACTAAATACACACACTTCTTTCTTCCTAGGAAATTCCTATTAGTGTATCTTAACTTAATTTAAGTACATTTAAGTTGGTAGTTGAAGATTAACTTTTTTTTAATGGGTATTCTTCAGAATTTTGAATTTGTTTACTTGGTTCAAAAGGAGTCTTTGTCCTGCTCGAACGTGTCTCAAATAGGCTCGTTTGGACATGGCTCGAGCTATATTGGACGATGGCAAGAGGTTGTCGAAAGGAGACGAAACAATGACCATATAAAAACGACATTGACTGCCCTTAAAACCCTATAAAAGAAGTGAAATATTGTATACATCCAAATTAGGATGGTTGTAGGCTTGTAGCTTGTAGGCAATGACGAATTTCAATACTTTACAAAAAACAATATATCTATTTATAATTATTTTTTTAGATAAGGAAAGGTGGTCGCCACAACAAGTACTACTTAAAACCATGAAGTCTCGAACCCAAGATCTCATGATACTATTGATACTATCATGAGTGCTCAACCAGTGAGCGCATCTATTTACAATTAATAACATACTGTATTAAATATTGTTGGTAATTAATGAGAAAATGCGATTCTTTTTTTTTTTCTAAGAGAAAATACGATTCTTTTTGGTAGAAGAGAAAAATAAGAAATTGCGTACAATTCAATGAGGTACGCCTACAAGAAAATTGTACATAGACATAGTTAGGATTGTACATGGACATGGTATGAGAACTTTTGGCATGCTGGGTCTTAAAAAAAGCATGTCATTGTCAACTTGGTCGCCACGTTTTCAAAAGTATGATGGCTTATTCTTAAAAAAACAAAACAAAATGAAAACATAGCTGAGATGGTTTATTATATATACTCCATATGTTTTTAAACAAAATTAATTGTAAGATAAACATTCCCTCACTCTGGTATTTACTCCTATGTTTATAAGCCATAACTCTTGTCCTGGCTAATATAAGTCTATGTGTGCTTTTCAGTGCTTACATGTAACGAAAGCTAGATTGACCGAAAAAAAATGTAACGAAAGCTAGAGTTGAAAGAAACTAAATACACACATCTACATCTAATTAGATTGGTGGAAAAATGGTAAAGACTTTTAGGAACAAATAGTGTATTATCCTAAAGAGGGAGTGTTTTTTTAATATTTGCATTCAGTTTGAGACTTTTTATTCCGTATGAACTTAACTAAAGGGGTAATATTTTATATTCACACTATCAACCGAGTCTGAATTTCAAACAGCTAAATCATGCTCGCAGCAGACCAGAAGTTGCTAAGGGTGATGGTGATTATGGCTAATGGTCAGCTTAGAAGTTGACAGTATACATTTATATGGATTTTGTGGTAGATGTATATTTGAATGGACCGGACTAGGTGGACAATATTTTTGTGACATTGGATAATTTGTACCACTAATTTAATATTCACATCATAGAGACAAGATGTTATTCTTGCAAGATTTTGAATGAAAATCAGATAAAATTGTTGCTGTAGTTCTCGATTTCAATTTCTATGGAGCTAGAGCACTAAAGAATTCACACTTGGTGAGAAGCTGTCACTATAGTCTTTCATTCCCAAATTCTCCTTTCACCAAAAATCTTTACAACTGCAGACACCGTTAACAAAATGGTGAAACCTATTAACATCTCTCACAACAAAGTCCCTTCCAACAATATCACTAATCATCTTAAAAGCCTCATGACAATCCCTACACATTCTCAAGTTCTTCATAATCCTTATAGGCACTCCTCTCGGTATCCTCACCAAACAAAAACCAAGCGCAAGCTTCTCGCTATGCAAACTCAAAATCTCCTCCTTCGCCTCATCTTCAACGTCCACAAACACCAGCCCGTTACTTCCTCCAACAAACCCTCTTTCCTTCATCCTCTTTCCAAGCTCTCTCAGCACATTCAACACCTCATCCACATCAGCACATGATTCCAGGTCTCCTGCATAAAACACAAAGACCGAATCTTTAACCTCAACCCAACTGCAACCGGGCTCTTTATGAACTCCCACACGCTTCATTTCAGAACGAATCTTCTGACTTTCGTCAAAATCCCCAGCCGAAGCATAAGCATTTGACATAGTTACATATGCAGTTGCTACTTGTTGGTTTGACTCAACAAGCCGGTTACTTGCTTCAGAAGCTAAATCCACTCTTCCTTGATTCTTGCTTGCCGAAAGGAGAGTACCCCATAAAAGAGCGCCTTGATTATCCCCTTTCGAAACTTTTATAGACTTGGCTAACTCGTAAGCTTCATCCAATCTGCCTACTCTTCCGAGCATATCAACAACAGAAGTATAGTGCTTAGCATCAGGCAGTATACCGTATTTTTCATACATAGAGTTCAGGTACTCAAGCCCTTTTTCCACCAAACCAGCATGGCTACAAGCATACAGAAGCCCGATGAATGTAACGTCATTTGGACTGATTCTTTTCTCAAGCATTTCATGGAACAGGTCGATAGAGATTTCTCCAAGCCCGTGTTTTGCAGCTGCAACAATCATAGACGTATAAGGTATCACAGATGGATTCTGAATTGTCTTAAATACTCCACTAGAGCTACCGATGCACCCGCATTTAGCATACATATCAAGTAGTGCAGAAGCAATTACATCATTCAGTTCATGCCCTCTCTTGACGACAGCAGAATGAACAGCCTTACCATATCCCAACCTGCCCAAGATTGAGCAAGCATTGACTACACTAGACAACATGTACTCATTCGGCGGGCCAATAGAATTCACATTAAACTCCTTGAACAATTTCAAAGCTTCATATCCTAGGGCGTTTTGAGTGTACCCGGAGATCATTGAAGTCCAGGACACGATATTCCTTTCCTCCATCGAGTCAAAAACCCGTCGAGCAGAGCCCAACTCACTGGATTTCCCATACATATCAATCAGTGAGGAACAAACCACAAGGTTGGCCTGATACCCATGTAATTCGACATGGGCATGTAAGATCTTGCCGGAATCCACATCCGCAAGAGCAGAGCATGCATTGATTAGAGTAGAAAGAGTGAACGCATTGGGTAACACCAGGGTTTTGATCATATCGGAGAAGAGCTGAAGAGCTGTCCTAGGCTGGCCGGTGACGACATAGCCAGACATGAGGGATGACCAGGAGACAACATTTGGTTCAGGCATTTCGTCGAACAGTTGCCGTGCATTGTCTAATTTCCGAAGTCGGACGTACGAATTTATGAGATTGTTGGCTGTGTAACTGTCGCTCAACAGGGATCCACGTTTTAGAATATTGGAATGGAGTGAAAGCACGGAAATGGGGTGCTTGCATGATGTAAGAAGGTCGACGAATTGGGCCGTGGTATGGAAACAGGACCGTTGAAGTTGGCGGGAAGGACAAGGCGGTGAAAGAGAGGAAAACAAGTTGTGGTTTAGCAGTAGTTTGCACATCCTAATTTATTCAGTGTCCAAGTTTTTGAAATGGTCGTCTAATGTATTTCCGAAACAAGAACAAATGGGTTCACCCGGACTAAAGAAACAATAACGACGACGACTAATTCATGGACTAATATATTTCCGAAAATTCAAAAACCAAGGGAGAGAGGTTTTGTAAAATCTAACCATTCATTCCATATGCCTAGTTCGACCTTTAGATACCAACTAGTTATAACTTATAACCCGAGCCTTGCTCGGAATTTTTTCAGATAAAATTTAAAATATATTAATTTGTATATGATATTAGTATTATAAATTAAATACATAATAAAAGTTGTAGCATTTAGAATCAGTGTGAACCTGGTTAATTAGCGACATGAAGTTATCTAGAGCAAACTCCAATTTAATAGTGTGAACCTAGTTAATGACCCAATACTTGTTCGGAAACTTTTTAAAATAAAAACTATAATATATTAATTTACATGTGATTTATTAATGGTATAACTTAATGTCAAATTTCTATAAATTAAACTGCATATATAAAATTATTTAAATATAAATATACATTTTATTATTAAAATAAATAAATAAAAATAACTTTTATTTATAGTCAAACTTGGCCAAAAAGTTGGTGTTAAACCGAAGTATAAAATAGTTGACTCTCAAGACCAATTGGTCAACCTAAACTTGCATGAAAACCATAATGAATCGGCCCAACTGACCTATAAAATTAACGACGTGAACCAATACTCAATTCCGAACAAAACTGACTGACCCGAACCCATTGGAACCTAACTTGAAATGATCCTACCCAGTTGACATGTACATTTCATTTGTACTCAATCCAAATTCAAATGAATGACCTATCAAACCAACTTTATCAATGGGTATATCCTCCATATATAACATTTCCAACATGTACTCAATCTGAAATCGAATGATCAACTCACCAAACTAATCTCATCAATAGTTTTATTTTTCATATATAACAACTCAAACCTGTACTCAATCCGAACTCAAAATGACTACCTTACTGAACTTACCATGTCAATAACTTTATTCTCCATATGTAATAACCCAAACTTGTAATCAATCTGAACTTAAAATGACCAACGTATAGAGCTGACCCCTAAATAGTTTTTTCTCCCCATATAACAGCCGAAACTTATAATCAATCTAAACTTAAAATGACAAACCTATTAATTAGATTATTCCCCATACATAAAGGTCCAAACTTTCGAACTCAAAATGATCAGCTTACCGAATCGACCACATCAACAGGTTTATTCTCCATATGTAATATCTCAATCTCTTAATCCAAAATCAAAATGACTAACTTAGCAAACTGACTTAATTAATAGTTTTATTCTTGATATATTGATAATTGTTTATAAAATTCCAATTGTAAAATCATCTCCATACAAATTCGATATTTCGGCTTAGTATATTGGGCTGTCAAAAAGTGCAACATGCGCATTGATGAAGACGGCGCCTCTTGCAAGATGGAAATCCAGGAGCTAGAGGAGCTACGGCTAGATGCTTATGATAACATTGTGACTTACAAAGACAAGACCAAAGCTTTGTGTTGGGACGATATTAAGGAAGCCAGTCATTAATATCTAACCCATAATGATCGTCCTTAGATGCTTATGATAATTATTATCTCAATGGTATTTAATAGTTGTCCAAGTGTTGATCTCAGGTAAGTCCAGAGGACACACATGAGTGAATGATAAATGTGTATTTATAGGATTGCGAAATTATGAAGTATTTTGTGTAACTAAATATTTGCATATCAAACATATTAATTCAATTTGTAAATAATTTTAATGTATCACTATTGTTCATAATAGAGTTGTCAAATGGGCCGGACATTTTAGGTCATTATACGGGTTCAAATTAGTGAACTAGTCAAATCGGTCAGGACATGTTATGACATTATATTCTACAGGTTTGAATTAGTTAGATAATAAAAAGTGTTAATTTTTTTGAGATTATTTTATTATTATTATTATTAATAATAATATAAAATAATATTTAATAATAAATAACGAGGAATTAAGGTTTTGAGTGACCCAAATGACATATTGACGATTTAAAATTTATTAGAAATTTTGAGGAGCTTCATTAGTCCACAAATAGCAACAGATTATCATTAATCATAACAATTTTTGTTTATTGCAATTGATCATTAATCATTAATTGGCAAACTAAATAGGGGGACACCGACACCTAAAAAGATCAATTGCCAATTTGCCATATAACTACAATCAATGTGGACGAAATAACTGCCGGCCCAATTAAGTCAAAATCATCCAAACTTACAGATAAAACCCAATTAATACGAGAATATCAATTAAGGCTCTGTTCGGGTAGTCTAGCTGAAGCTTAACTCCTGAATGAACAGATTAGCTGAAACTGGGAAAAATAGCTGAATTATAGCAGAAGCTGAGACTGAATTAACTAGCTGACGTGTATAACAAGTGTTCGGTGAGACGAGATGAGGAAAACAGGTTGGTATGTAGAATTACCATAAAGGGCTTATATATGTAGGTTAAAAGACCAAAAAGGGCATGGATAAACACAAAATTCCCCCACACACCTGCGATCACTTGCGGGTCACGTGCTTCAATTTCTTTCCAAAAGCCATCAATTGAACGAACACAATAGTTCATTCTGAACCCTAGAACACTTGCGAGAGATTGGGAGGCCGAATGAGGGGCGACTAGGGTGGGTGCCGATCGGTTTTGTCCGATGACTTATAGGGTTCCGGCGGGTTCTCTAGCTGTGCGATTAACCGTAGTTTTGTTTGAATGTTCGCAGGTGGTTCGTGGGCGACGGAGGCTGTGGCGAGCAATCGTAATCGCGCGTCGTTGGTGGTCGAGCTGCTGTCCGTAGCTGGTGGTGGAGCTTCGCTGGTGTCCGTAGGTGGTGGTCGGGCTTCCCAGGTGTTGAGAGTGCGACGGTGGCTGTGGCGACTGTTGGTTGGGTTCATCTCGTCTCCTTATAGGTTTGGGTCTGAACTTGTTATGACTATGCATCACATTCTTTTCCATGGGTGTTGCCTTGTTGTTTGTGTTGTTGTATGCCAGGCTCCTCTTGCAATCTCGTATGTGGTAATGAATTTCTGCTGCATCTCGAGTGTGTGATTTTTTAGGGTTTTATTTTGGGGAAATTGGGCGTCCTTATATATGTACAGCTGCTTAAGAAATTCATGAGATATGCATAATGTACTTGCTCTTCCTTGACTTGTACTTGGTAGCATAACATCGATCTGAACTTGTATGCTAGGTAGAAGTGAGAAGGATGATAGAATAACCAGTTTGACATCTGACCTGTTTGCTGTGTAGTGTCAAGGACAAAACCATTACACATCTGACCTGTATGCTGTGTTGTGTAGTTGCTCATGTTAGAGATAACTAGTTTGATGCTCTAGTCGTAATTATTCTTGAAACTCTGGAAGTTTTATGGTAGCGTATGAGTTTTACAGCGACATATTAGTTAAATGATAGTGGTTATAATAATAAGGTCTATTATATGTACCAACAAATGTCCTTTACAATGCTATGAATTTTTTATGTCCAACTCTAAGAACTCCAGGAAAATGTCGCTGCCAAAGGAAAAAGGTGTTAAGTGGAGTTTGAAGGAACAAAAGTTGTTGCTTGTGATATGCTTGGAATATCACAAGCAAAATGGTGTGGATACGCATTTTAGTTGGCCCGAAATTGTTGAAATTTTTTCTAAAAGGGGGACGAGGACAGTGAGTGCAAAAGATGCTAAGAACAAGTTTGATTATATGAAGTCAATTTGGAGGGCGTGGACTGACTTACGGTTTAACGAGACCGGGGCTGGTTGGAACCCCAATACGCAAACGGTTGAAACTATAGACGAGTGGTGGGCGTTGAAACTGGCGGTAAGTTATGAACCTTTGCCATTTTCCTTAACTAGTGTATCGTATTGTTTGATCCTACGGCTTATCTATTGACGTATGTTTATCATTTCTTATGCAGGAGGGGGATAGGTACAGAAAATTTAGAAAGAAGCCTGTTGATCCCGAGCTGAGTGAGCTGTGGGATTCAGTGTACAACTCCATATATGCAACGGGACAATATGCTCGAACAGCCGGTAAGGACAAGCCTCAACCGGCGGTAGCTGAGGTCCCACACGAGGCGGACCGAAACAACCCTGAATTCTATATTGGAACCGAAGACGATTTGGAGTACGAGGAGTTGGGCGACCTTGGAGATCCTTCTCCATGTCAAGATGCGTCTCCTCCTGTGCCGAAGGGGCCGGGTCCATCCGGTAGCATGCAACCACAAGTAAAGAGAAAGAAGAAGCAGAATTCTGCGGCTGCTCTGTACAATCAAACCATGGCATCCATTGATTCCTCAAACGACAAGTTCCTCAGTTTGCTACAGTAGGAACCGGTTGTTCCCGTTGAGGGTTCCGGCTCTTCATCGAAGAAGAAGGTTGGTTATGAGCTTGAGGAGGCAATTGAGGTCATCAACCGCTTCGTGGAGGAGGGGGCGATGAAGGTGGCCGAAGGGTTATGGTCTTACGCCGTGGATGAGCTGACCAACGATGCGAGCCGACAGCTCTTCATGACGTTGAAAACCGACGCAGAGAAAAAGATATGGCTGGAGTACAAGTACAAGAAACATGGTTAACATCTACGTGTTGCTTTGAAATAGTTTGTTCGATGTGTTTTCAGTAACGGCTGTGGTCCGAAACAATTTCAGGTTTCTTTAAGTGGTTTTATGGAGACTTCCATGACGTGTGTCATGTTTTTATGGCTTAGTAGTGTTGACTGATGACAACGTTGTTGTTCTGACATTGAGACAAAAAGTTTGGCCAGCACATGTGTTGGTTTTCCTAGCGCATGTGGTCGGCACTTGAATGCATATGTGTGTGTTTGCGGTGTTCACCCCCTGCATTGCAGGATGTTCAATGTTTTTGGAGTGAATTGGTTTTGTGTTTATTTGGTTTGTGTGTTTTGTCCCCTGTTGCGTTTGGTGCATTGTTTGATGGTTGATGCATTGTTTAGATTTGTTTTGGTTGAGGCGTGCAACAAGGGTTGTTGCTTGGTGCTTGGTTTGATGCTTTTCTTATTTGGTGTTTAGGAAATAGGGTGCGATGGCCCGGATGCCGATTACAAGGCGGGTCAAGGTCATCTTAGTGCGCCACCTTATTATGACGAACTACAAGCGCAAGCTCACTGCACATTACTTTAGGTATTGACGGGTTGAATCTTAAATTTTTGTATAGGTCATGTTTTCAACAAAATGACAGTTAGTGCATGTTATAAATAATGCATTGCATAATTTCATTAAAGGTTTGTACATAAAACCCCGTGCTTCACGTCCCCATTCACCGGAATCATATGGATGCGACAATTGCTCGATTCCGGCTCGGAAGTGCGATGTATTAATGCATTTCGTATGGAGAGGCATGTTCTCATGAGCCTTTGCGACGAGCTTGAGCACCATGGAGTAAGAGCATCAAGGAACATGTCCGTCCTCGAAAAGGTCGGAATTCTCCTCCATACTATTGCCCATGGAGCATCGAACCGAGCCACTTGCGAGAGATTTCAGAGGTCCGGTGACACAGTTAGTCACGTCCTTCATGAGGTCTTGGATGCCTTTGTCGGTGGAGGAGCGGGCGGGGAAGGCTTCGCGAAGGAGTTGCTTAAGCCTCGAGATCCCACATTTGCCGGCATCCCCGAAAAGATTCAATCCGACGAACGTTACCGCGTGTTTGAAGTAAGTCAATCGAATATACAAAACAACGTTCATAATTTCATTACTATTGCGTCCAAACACTCGTACACAAGTTCGGTTGTAAGTAAAATCAATGGTACAGGGTGCTATCGGGTGTATCGACGGGACCCATATCGCAGCTTGTGTCCCTCTGGCCGAGCAACAACCGTTCCGAAATCGAAAACAAGTGTGCAGCTTCAATGTGATGGCCGCATGTGACTTTGACATGTTCTTCATTTTTGTTTCGGCGGGGTGGGAAGGCAGTGCACACGACGCTCGGGTGTTCGAGCACGCGTTGCGCACTCCAACCATGCTATTCCCACGACCCCCACCAGGTACGAACCCTTAACTCTCATCCATCACATTATTTTTCACGGGCACCATGATCGTACTCGGGAGAATGGCTTTGTGCAGGGCGGTACTACTTAGTAGATAAGGGCTATCCAGACCGTCAAGGGTACATGGTGCCGTATTCGAGGGTGAAGTACCATAAATCTCAATTTCAGAATGCGGTACCGAGGAACGCACCACAAACATTCAACAAAGTGCACTCGTCATTGCGGTCGTGCATTGAAAGGTGTTTCGGGGTCTTGAAGAAGAGGTTTCGGGCGTTAACGTACATGACAAGCTACCCCATACAAACACAAATTGATCTCATTCTCACATGCTTTGCAATTCACAACCACATACTCAAGCACAAGAGGATGGATAGTTACTTGGAAGAAGACTACGACGACCCCGATCTTCCACCGCCTCGGGTGCCAGAAGAAGGTGACGACAACCAGGCTGGAGGGATGAGGGACCTGAGAGACTCCATTGCAAGACGCATATGGGCAGCCTGGAGGTTTTGAGGCCAGTCAGGGGGTTCAATGGGATATCATTTTGTATAGCGTTGTTGTAATTTTGGCGATTGCACGGTGTAAAATGCATGGTAGTGATCACAGGTGTGATGCCTTTACACTCTGCAAGTCGGGTATTTATTGGGAAGTAAAGGGTAATTTTTTGGGGCACTATGGCAGGCATGCCATGTACGTATTCATCTCATATGCACAATCATATTTGTTGGGGCTTTTGGCAAAGAAACACCTATGTTAACCCCGATGTTGCTCATGTACGTACGTAATGAAATCATTTTCACATTGTGTTGTCTGGGCGGGTATAAAGCCAATCCGGCCGGGTGCAAGGCTGTCAGGTCACATTTTGCTCACATATTGCTAAGGTTATGTGCATGATTGTACTCACTACAACAACATAATATTCATGAAGCACATAATATAACTCACAATGCTAAAACAGAGATCAACATCCACACTTGTTCATCCAAGTTCAACATCCAAGTTCAACATCCAAGTTCATTCAAGTTTAACACTAATAACCGAACCATAAAAAGTCACATAACATTGAAGCCACCAAACATAAGCGAGGGTCAAACGACTCAATTGTTATCCACTACAATCTTCAATTGTGCCTGCACTTGAACGTCAAGGTTAGTTGGGGGTTTCTTCTCTAATGCAGCCTTCAGTTTTTCGACCTCGGATTCCAACTCCGCAATCCTCTCACGAAGGATCTCCTCCGTGCGTTCGGCGACCATAAGCTCCGCGTTCTTGTCCCACAGTTGGTGTTTTATTTCAGTCTTTTCCTTCCTCACATCCTTGATTACCTTTTCGAACAGCTTCGCGGTGGTACATTCTTCACAGCTAAATTCCATCAGATCGGAGATGTACTCATCCAATTGGTCCTCCTTTTCTTGCTCTTCATTACGCGGGCAAAAGTGATGCTCATACTTTCGAATATCCCCACTTTGGTAGCTTGAGCAATCGGAATCAGAGTTGTACATCCTACATTCATAAAATACCGAGATTCATGCCAATATAGCAATACAGGCATTAAAATAATCAGCATCAGAGCAATGAATCACAACAACTAGTATCATGTTTCTGTGATACAACTCAGCGACTACAAAAACGAGGGGGTAAACAAGTAAAAACCGACGCTTGCTACAATCGTAAGCAACTAGTATCATGTTTCATTGAAAACCTCTATCATACAGAGCAGAAAACAAACCAGGAAAAAAGTTACAGCATCAAACACATACATTTTGGTAGCAACGATAGCAAAGAAATTGCAATCACAATTCAGATAGCATCTAACAATATAAACAACCTGCCTCCAATGCTTTCCCTGCCCATAGCATCTACACCAGGAGATCTAAGGAAACACGAACATCAAAGCCAAGACTCGTGCTTACCATCAAGACACCCAGCGGTACTACGAAGCACTAAATCCCCCAAATTCGAAGCCAAGAAACCCCTAATTCCAAACCCTAATTCCAACCAGCATTTCGATGCCCTAATTAGAACCCCCAAATCGAATCCTAATGCGACACAACAACAATTTGTTGGGGATTTTGAGGGGCTCTACTACATGAATCAAGGCAAGCATACCACCACAAACAGCGGGTTACGCAAATACATGGAGGAAACAAAGGCCCTACACAACTAGCGCGGTTACAACTGAGATGGAGAGGAGTCGAGAGTTCAAAGTGTCGATGAAGGTACCTGAGATGGGAGGATGTAGTGTTGATGGAGAGGAGTGGCGAGGGGGCAGCGACGGAGAGGAGTGGCGATGGGGCGGCAACGGAGAAGCGGTGTGGACACGAATGGAGAGAGTTGAAATTGGAGCGAGAGTTGAAATTGGAGCGAGGAGTGGCGATGGTTTATGGCTGTCAATGTTTTTTTTTTATTTTGAGCGCGCTGTCCATTATTTTTTTTATTTTACCGAGCTATCAATGTTTTTTATTTTTTTGGATATGCTGTCAATGTTGATATAAGGGAAATTTTGCCGATATTCCATACATGAAGCATGTGTATTTTGATTTTTGTTTGGGCTCACTTATTATAATATTAGATGTTCATTTATAGGGTGGAGATATTTTTGGGTATGCTAGTTGTTGCTTACTAACTACAAAATGAAGGGATATGGCTAGACAATGCTTATTACTCAAAAACACAAGTTCATTACTATAAACAACAATTCTTGTTGTGTCAAAATACATCTGAAAGAAAAATATGTATCATACAATAGCCAAACACAACTCATGTATCCTAAACCAAACTCATAAATGGCAATGCCTACTTTACATGTCATTTAACTATTACATGGAAACTATTATACATTGTTCAACTCTACAACATAAGAGATTCCTTGAAAGGAGAGGACATAAATGCAGGGGAATCCATTGACCAATTGCAGGTTGAAAGGGCTCAACACCTGCACACGCAACAGACAAATAAGCAAGCTTTTCCAGCTTGAGAAGTGCACCTCTGCTTAAAAAATGTACATAATTGACAATGCATACTTCTTACAGGATTTGACAAGGCTCCACATAAATGCCAAAGTAGTGGCCATAAATGTGTACACCTACTTTGAATCTGCAATGGGATAAGGATAACATAAATGAACACAAGTGGCTCCATTCCTACCAACAAACGAAAGAAAACATATAAAATTAATAAGGTCTGTGGTTCACTTACCCAGGCTTCAAAGTCTGAATTCCAGCACCTTATCGTAGCAGGAATGGCTTGCTTCATCCCTAAATACAAATGCACAAAAACACACAAAACTGATATGCACACACAACATGTTAAACACATCATTTACACAAATACAAGCGCCACAGTTTTTCACATTACAGCAGACACAAACACAACAGCTAGCACACACCCACAAACATTACAGCATAATGATCCTTGAAATCATAACCGAGGACACAATCACAAACAAACGAAATGACGACATAGCAACACAAACAAACGAAGTTCAACAACTAGGACAACAAAGTTCATGATGGGTTGTTAGTTCTAATGCATGCCATTTCCACCGTTGGGTTGAAAGGGCTCGACACGAGGGTCGTTCAGATCAGCAGCCGCCACAACATTCGCAAGGGCCATTGCGTTGTTCCACATAATTTCCCTTCCAAAAAGATCCTCCCACAACTCATCCACTTCAGCCTGAACACCCATCTGTCGAAACATAGGGGCACTTGAACATCGCTGTAGAGGCAATATATCAAAGTCATTTTCAAGTTTGCACCAACTAGTTCTATCTGGTCCTAACCCACAGCCGTAGATAATTTGACATGGGATGAAAAGTGAACGTTACCTGGCGCATCATCGCCCACCAATCGTCATCACCGCTTACTTGGCCAGTCGTTGAGTCCCAAACAGCTTGACCACCGAGGCGTTTGAAGGACTTCCACCTCCTCCAGATCAACCTGTTGTAGTCCACCCTATGCTTTATTGCTAAGGGTTCAAGCCAAGTCCCGGTTCTTTGTTCATGCACATCAGCTAACTCCCTCCACGATGTCCACGCCCCTGTAGCCATTGCCCTCTGCTGAAATTCACGAAACAGCCTGAGAACGTTTTTGTTCTGCTCAGTGTTGTGTGACCAACGAACCCTCTCAGCCATCTAAAACCAATCAGAAATTACAAAATATCAAAAGTATGAAGACAACTGTATACGCATGACCCTAATAACACATGGACTCATTATAACTACACAAAATTTCACCTCACAATGCTTCACTTACTCGATACCTGCATATGAAAACAAAGAAACACTCAGAATTTATGCGATGGATGCCAGAAACGAGGATAAAAAAATCAGTATACAAGTAATACCAGAGTTGATGTGGGTTGGCTTGTTGCTTGGATGGGTGTGGCAAAGGAGGCCTTTTTATAGGGCCATATCTGCATGCCCCCCCAAGTTAGACACACTACTTGGGCCCACATAGGTCAGGCAAAGTATCAATTTACCAATAAATGTTCCTTACCATAGGGCAGTGTGCTCTTCCACAATATTAGATGTGATAACTCGGCACTGCATAAGATTAGACAAGGCTTTAAAATTTGGGAGTTTGTGCAATGTAATAAGGATAAAATAAACAACTTATGAATGGCCTAAAAATATGCTGCTGGTAGCAACAACAGGACGACATATGCAGTGTAGTGAAGTGGAAAAAAATTGTACCTTGCCATGCACCAATTCCAAGCCGTATGTAAGGCACTCGCAACCACACATGATTCACAAAAAAATATCAACACCTTCAATGTCAGTTGCCATACAATCCAGGAAATAAATTCAGAAAATGCGAAAACAATAGTTCGGCACCATACCTGTATTTACCATCATGCTCATACTCTTTTCTCATTGTATTCTTCCAGGGGTACTGCATATACAAATCTGAACACAAAAAAAAAACACCTAACCCAAATTCTAGGCAAACCAAAACACATTTCATATAACAGTACTAATCCAGCATTTAGCAAATCAGGCAGCAGTAGCAAATCTGGTTTTACAGACAACCGAAACAGAAGTACTACGTAGTCCACAACGATTGAAATACGGGAAAATGCATAATATTAAAGAGTCTGCGTTATATTAGTTTTCATTTTCACTGTCACTGTCATTGTCGGAAGGGCCCGACTCATCCAAGGTTGTGGCGAAGCTTGGCCCAGCATCCTCCCTGGGGCCGGGTGCATCCTCCGCGTCTCCGAATATCAAGTCCCACATGAATCTGGTTTTCCCGTCCACCGCATAATCGGCGAACCTCTTGAAATCGGGTGACACCTGAAACACACCAACACAAATTTCTATAAAGTTGCAGGGAAGGGCGTATACGCAATTACTTATAAAAGTGAGAACAAGAGGAAACCTGGTTAATTTGATCCCACCATTCTTTATCAGCTACAATTAAACCAGAATTTGGGTCCCAAGGTATGGGTTGACCGAGTTGCTGAGCAACTCGGTTAAATTCCTGCCACCGACGCCACTGCAACCTATTGAATTCCAGCTTGTTCCTCATAAGCTTGACTGACAACTCATGGCCTGTGCGCTCCCTATGGCCGATGCCGACATCCTGCCAGTTGGGGTGGTGGTCGGGGTATGCCTTCCGTTGCTCATCCCTATACACTTGCAAGAGGACTCTATTTTCGTCAACGCTCCATGGTATGGACGGCGGTGGCATCTACATCCAACAGAGTGGCGATGAATGAAAACACTAACATGCAAAAATAAATGCGAAAAACGTAATCAACTACCATGGTTAGCTTCGAATCTGCTATGTGTTGGTCAAGAGGATAGTCTCAGGAGTGGAGAGGTTTGGGATGATGTACATATGGGGAGTGGTTGGGGGTATATATACTGCAGGTCAGAAATAAATGCACACACAAGTTACACGTATACCAATGTACAACGTAACAGTAGGAGTCAAAACAAAACGCAGGTTTCTTCTTCCACAAGCTATGGTAATTCTGATGACAATTAAAGACATGGACGTTTTTTGTGTGCATAAATGAAGAATACAGATGCCTCAAGCAAACAGAAACATGAATCCAATATCAGAAATTGATGAATCTTGCTTATATACTCTCCTAAAGCAGACTAGTTAGACACACTCAAAAACCCATGATAACAAGGTAGAGTAACAAATGCAATTATCGCTCACACAAACATGGATATCAAAGAAAACATGCATATACTTGTAGACTCAAATCAACATTTTGTTTGAACTCGATTACAGATTTTAAAAGAAGGCCACAGTTCTAAAAAAAATCTCGAAATTTCAATGAACAAGAACAACGGAACTTCAAAATAACACATCAACTCAACTTCAATATAACATTTTAAAAAAGCAAGAAGCCAAACCTGGTCCATGTGTAGCTACAACAGGCAGCAATTTGAGGAGCACAACCATGACCAATTAGAGAAGCACAGTCATGGGCTGGAAAATGTAATCACCCCTTCAGCAGCATCAACAGCAATTGTACACCTTGTAGGGCAATTGGAGGAGCACAGTGACGGCAAAAATGTCTGAAACAAATCGATTGTCTTCTGCCAAAACGAAAATTGCACATATGAATTACATACTCATACTAACAATTGAACGAGTGCAAATCAGAGCCGGTTCAAGCACCTTTAAATATGACAGCGACGTCGCCTGGATCTGAATCGCCCAACAAGAACACGAAATCAGGACGCATATCATGTGAGAGAACCAAATCGAAACCTATACCTGTCGACAACTGAGAGAACCAAATCAAAACCCTAACCAGAAGCGAGCGAATCGAAACCCTAGGTTTTTACATGAACTTGAAGGCGGAAACCCTAGGTTACATGAACTTGAAGGCGGAAACCACTAGAACTTCTACACCAACAAGAATTGACAGAATCCATGAAACCCTAGACTCCAAACTTGAACAAATCGAAAGAAACCCTAACCTTTCGGATCTCATACGAGGCGATGAGAGACGACAGATCTGACCCCAGCTTCGCTATGAAGAAGACGACGGCGACGGAATCAGTAGGACAAGACGACGACGACGGAATCCGTAGGACAAGACGACGGCGATGGAATCCTATGAAGACGCCGGCGACACCTCGCTCCAGAGATCTCACACTCGCTCAACTTTTGAAAAATGGTGAGAATGAGGAGAAGGGTGTGGGATATTGGGGGACGAGGGTATCGGGAGTAACATGGGGGGCGAGGGGTATTGGGGGGAAATGTGGAAATTCAGCTTGTGAAAGCTCCTCTGAGGAGCGTGTCAAAAATGGCGTTTTTTAAGCTTGTTTAAGCTTTACGGTGTCCGTTTATGACCCCACAAGCTACCGTTCCAGCTCCGATACCCGAACGGCATAAACGAGCTTAAAAATCCCTACTCAGCTCCGTTAAGCTCACTTAAGCCCGATTCAGCTCCGAACCGAACGGAGCCTAAGTCAAAATATAGGTATTTTATTTTAATAATCATCCAAACTACATTAAGATAATAATTAATGACATGTTGTTTTGGGTTGCATGTTATTTTTTCTATTTAAAAGATCAATATGATATATACTTATTTCCCTATTTGGTATATGGATAGAACAATTGTAAACTAATTAAAAAAAATCGTAGAAATAAGATGCTGTATAGATCAACGTACTTGATTGATTGAATTGCACCGCAAGAAGAAGAGATAATTTAAATTAAAAGGCCAAGACTTATTATGTATATAATGTGGATTATGAGATTACTTAGAAATATGATATAAAAAATTTGACATTTGTGATCAATATGATATTTGCCTATTATATATATGAACTTTATTACGTATAAATTAATAGAAAATTAGCATAAAAGTCAGTTAATAAAAATAGGGTGGGTGGTTTTCATCAAGTCAAAGACACCCTTTCCTTTGCAATGGATTTAGCACCAAAAAATGCAACGGTTAATTGGGTGGATCTTCCACAAGAACTACTTCAAACTATCTCCGTCTGCCATGGAGACCCTAGGGAGATCGTCCGATTCCGGTATGTCTGCTGATCATGGCGATCGGCCACCTCTCTCCTTAATAAACTCTCTCCCATCTTCCCCATTAGATCGTCCTTCTTTGATGATGACAAACTTTACAAACCCGATCCTTCCAAGGCTTGGATCGTATCCCTGCACGAACCTGTTGCGGGAAATCTCGTCCTACGCCATGTGCTTTCTTACAATGAGATAACCAACGACGAAGGCGCGGGGCTAGAGTTAGACCCCGATTGGATCGCATCGACTCAGACCCTCATCGCGAAATTCTACGCGCACAACCGTCTCTGTAGAGAGTGCAAGGATGGAGTTATTTTCGCTCAGAAGCTGGTTTTCGGGTCCGAACCTGGATCCAACCAATCAGTTGGCTTGTGCACATACCTGCTCTCGGTCCCCTTCGGGTTCAGGCTCGACTTAGGCAGTGGCGTTAGCAGCATACGCATGTACAACAGGGGCCAACAAAGGATTGCAGACTATGTGAGATTCAATGGAGACATCTTCGCAGTTGATAGGGCATGCTACATCCACGTTCTCAATCGTGCGAATTTGTTGATGGTCCAAGTGACAGAGAGGCCTCTCGTCGGAGAGGATTTGTGGGGTTAGGCTTGGTTCATGGTGTCTAATGGAGATTTATACGCGGTTTGGATCGGCATGAAGGGCCCTCCTCAAGTGTACAGGCTGGAGGCTGTTGCGTGGGGCTTAAGTGTGACATTGGTTGAGGATTTGGGAGACATGGTCTTCTTCATCACCCACAAGTGCTCGTAGTTGCTTAAGGTTGAAGAATATCATAAAATTTGGATTATATCTTCTCCGATTTTTATAAATATTTTCTTTTTCCTTATCTAAAGCTAAATACCGTAAGGAGCAATTAATCTCTAGACTTATATATACAGAAGCTAAACATAAAGAACCTCATAGAAACAAAAAACCTACATCACCAAAGCTAGAAGAAAAGAGACACATTTTCCTTTGCAATGCATTCGGCGCCAAAAAAAGCAGCGGTTAATTGGATGGATCTTCCACAAGAACTACTTCAAACTATCTCCGTCTGCCATGGAGACCCTAGGGAGATCGTCCGATTCCGGTATGTCTGCCGATCATGGCGATCGGCCACCTCTCTCCTTAATAAACTCTCTCCCATCTTCCCCATCAGATCGTCCTTCTTTGAGGATGACAAACTTTACAAACCCTATGGTGACATTAACGCCTGCGGCGTATACTAGTCTGTCCTCGATCCGATCCTTCCAAGGCTTGGATCGTATCGCTGCACGAACCTGTTGCGGGAAAGCTCGTCCTACGCCATGTGCTTTCTTACAATGAGATAACCAACGGCGAAGGCGCGGGGCTAGAGTTAGACCCCGATTGGATCGCATCGACCCAGACCCTCATCGCGAAATTCTACACGCATAACCGTCCCTGTAGAGAGTGCAAGGATGGAGTTATTTTCGCTCAGAAGCTGGTTTTCGGGTCCGAACCTGGATCCAACCAATCAATTGGCTTGTGCACATACCTGCTCTCGGTCCCCTTCGGGTTCAGGCTCGACTTAGGCAGTGGCGTTAGCAGCATACGCATGTACAACAGGGGCCAACAAAGGATTGCAGACTATGTGAGATTCAATGGAGACATCTTCGCAGTTGATAGGGCATGCTACATCCACGTTCTCAATCGTGCGAATTTGTTGATGGTCCAAGTGACAGAGAGGCCTCTCGTCGGAGAGGATTTGTGGGGTTAGGCTTGGTTCATGGTGTCTAATGGAGATTTATACGCGGTTTGGATCGGCATGAAGGGCCCTCCTCAAGTGTATAGGCTGGAGGCTGTTGCGTGGGGCTTGGGTGCGACATTGGTTGAGGATTTGGGAGACATGGTCTTCTTCATCACCCACAAGTGCTCGTAGTTGCTTAAGGTTGAAGAATCTCATAAAATTTGGATTATATCTTCTCCGATTTTTATAAATATTTTCTTTTTCCTTATCTAAAGCTAAATACCGTAAGGAGCAATTAATCTCTAGACTTATATATACAAAAGCTAAACATAAACAACCTCGTAGAAACAAAAACCTACATCACCAAAGCTAGAAGAAAAGAGACACCTTTTCCTTTGCAATGGATTCTGCGCCCAAAAAAGCAGCGGTTAATTGGGTGGATCTTCCACAAGAACTACTTTAAACTATCTCCGCCTGCCATGGAGACCCTAGGGAGATCGTCCGATTCCGGTCCGTTTGCCGATCATGGCAATCGGCCGCCTCTCCTTAATAAACTCTCTCCCATCTTCCCCATCAGATCGTCCTTCTTTAATGATGGCAAACTTTACAAACCCTATGGTGACATTAACGCCTGCGGCTATACCTTATCCGTCCTCGATCCGATCCTTCCAAGGCTTGGATCGTAATTCTGCACGAACCTGTTGCGGGAAAGCTCGTCCTACGCCATGCGCTTTCTTAAAATGAGATAACCAACGGCGAAGGCGCGGGGCTAGAGTTAGACCCCGATTGGATCGCATCGACTCAGACCCTCATCGCGAAATTCTACGTGCACAATCATCCTTGTAGAGAGTGCAAGGATGGAGTTATTTTCGCTCAGAAGCTGGTTTTCGGGTCCAAACCTAGATCCAACCAAAAAATCAAATAAATATCTCATTTTATATTATATTGACTTATAATGTCTCAAAATTGTGATAATTGGGACAATGATATATATTAGAAGTATATATTGATCAATTCCCCTCTAGAATACACACACAAAAAAAATACTATTTCAATCAAGTTGATTTGACCCAGTGCAATTCCTCTATTTCTCAATCATGTTACGAAATGGTGTTTCGTGTGCAAATTCTCCCCCACCAACATCTTCAATGCAGGGGCCCCTATGTGAAATAGTGAGTGAGAAACACTATTTCGGAACATGATTCCGAAACAGGTGAATATCATCTAGTTTGACCAATAGAGCTTAGGGTCTTGCTATACATCCTCCCTAAAACTACTTTCTCTTTAAAAACTATTTTGAAAATTATTAAAATATGTATAATTCGTGTACTTTTTACCATATTTTAAGACAAATAAAAATTACCTGATCTCCAAAACTATTTTTTTTATTACAAGCCTAAAGTTCTCTATATTAAAAGTTGTATTGTCTCTAGACCTGTCAAAAGCTGACCCGACCCGTAAACCCGACTCGACCCGACCCGAATTTTTTGGGTTTCAACCCGAAATTTTGAACCCGAAACCCAGTTTGAACCCGAACCCGGTAAATCCGAAAATTTCTGGGTTAGGGTTGGGTCAAACCCGCTGGGTCAAGAAATGTATAAGGCGGAAAACATATGTTAGAATACACTCGAATATAATGAAATGACAGAAGGACGGGTAACTGTGCACCCAAAGGTTTTAATTATATTACAATATATAAAATTTATTTTAGAAAATTATGATATATTTTATTATTAAAATATTTAAAAATAATATTTTGTTATTATATTTTATTATTTAAATAATATTTTATTTAAATTTTGGTCAAAAAATTGATACTCTTGACCCGTTGGGTTGATCCGACCCGACCCGAAAACCCGAAGTGACCCGACCTAGTTTGACCCGTAACCCGATTAACCCGAACCCGAACTCGACCCGAACCCGGAATGACCCGACCCGAACCCGACCCGATTGACATGTCTAATTGTCTCTTTACTTGTACAAGACACGTTAGTACATTACCACACTGGTTAGCGTAGTTGGTAAATCTCACTTCATCCATCTTGAAGGCCGGTGGTTATGGGCTAACGTGCGAACATTTCAATTACTACTTTATATGTCAAGTTAACAAACCAAATTGTGTTTATAAATATTGAGATAATTAAGTTATGCACTTTTAGGTTGTTGATTTAATTTGTAGGGCCGTGAATCATGTGATGCATTCGGCTTTTCTAAATACATACGACGGGCTTGTTCAGCATTGTGCACACTATGTACAAAAATAGTTATTTTTTAAAAAGAGATTATTTTTACCAAATAAGACCTATAAAATAGATGCATCAATAGAAAAAAAGTGGGTCTATTTATTTATATTTTAGTTTATCTTGTTTGGTCTAGAAACTTCTGTCTACAAATAAGCCATCATTTAGCATAAGGAATCTTGCAACAAACAGGGCTACGTTTTTACCATGAATTAACCCGTTACCCGTATACTATTAACCAGACTTTAAAGATTCTTACGGTATTTCAATTCTCATGTGATGCATCATTTCTATTAGTTGGTCAAGACAAATTAAAACAAAAATTATTTGATCAGGTCATCATCTAATGTTAATTTATTCATATAATTCGCGTAGGAATGGCTTAATTTACAAATGTGGTCGATTTGAACAAAATGTCAACACAGCTACCTCATGTATTCGGAAAATCTAAAACCAGCATCGCTTCTATATTATGACCAATCCAAGGTATAAACTTTTCTTGACGTAAATTAATCGATCAATCCTATTTATTGACTCTTATTTTTAATTTCTAAACATAAATTACAATATTTATTCTCCCTACACATCAACAACTCATAGCTTGGTCGATTGAACAACTTGGAATTAAGCACACCCGTATATATTGACCGGCTCTAATTAGAGATCCGGGTTTGAGTCCGATGGCTACCTGAACTCCCAGGTGGTGTAACCAACGGCGTGCCTCCTGAGCCAGAGCTGATACATGACCATATGAAACGCATCGTAGGGCCTAGGCGGGTCGTACCAGGCGAAATGGTGTGCCGCCGCCTCACCTAACCCCCTCATCCGCTCATACTTGGTGGCGGTGTCATTCAAAAGGCGCTTGAAGCCTTCGGGGCCCACGCGGGCCCCCACAAAGAGAGCGATGTCCTGCCACCTCAGCACGTCCATGAGCGGCATGTCCTGGATGGGCCGGTCGTCGTCGGTGACCACCACGGGCACGCACCCGGCCGCCAGCGCCTGCCCCAGCCCAATCATAGCCGCCTCCCCTGACCCGTACCAGAACAGGCAAAACCTGGTGGTCCCCTGCAGCAGCTCTTTACCAGTACTCAACGGCTGTGATTCGATCAGGAGGAGCTCCGGATCGGATCTCAAGCCGTCGATCAGCGCTGCACCCCCCCGCACAGAAGCGCTGCCCTCGGGATTTAGAACTCCGAGGAGGTACCTGTAGTTGTGGTCACGGTGGTGGCTTTGTTGAGGGGTTGGGTTGAGGAGGGCGGGAGGAGAATGGACTAATTGATCATGATTCTGCTGATGCGGGATTTCCCTGGGTAAATGTTGTTGTTTTTCTTGATGATGACGATGATAATAAGGCGGGAGGGAGACGTCCTTGTGGGGGACGGAGAGGGCGGAGAAGCAGTCGGAGAGGCGGACGGCGTTCTTCCGGAGCTCGACGACGTTGCGGGCGGAGGAGGGGGCGGCGGCCGAGGAGCAGGACGAGAGGAGGAAGTGGTCGGCGCCCAGGGAGCGGTTCCAGAAGGGGGAGGACGAGCGGGCGCGTGAGATCACGCGGTCGAGTGAGCGCGTGGGGAGGTCGGGGTGGACCGGCAGGTAGAAGAGGTGGGCTTCGGCCGGGTTGGCTGTGATGAAGCGGCTCGAGAGGAGGGCGGAGTGGAAGAGGGCGGCGGACGAGTGGGGGCGGCGCGTGGTCGTCAGGTTTAACGGCGGGAGCGCGTAGGGGAAGACTTTGAAGGTGGACTGCATTCTTTGGTAGTCTGTGGGGAAGGTGGACGGGGATAGGAGGTATGGGACGACGTCCCCTGTCGGAGTTGGATGATGATCGACGGCTGAGATGGCGGGACTAAGGTAGGCCGCGATGCAGAGGATTATTGTGAGCTTGAGGAAGAAGAAGGTGGAAGAAGCCATGGGATGATTGCCAAAGGAGGAAGTTGGGAAACGAGTATGAGGAGAGCAATGCCAATATGCCAATATGTATGATCAGCTCTGATCTCATTTCAAAAGTATGCATATATGACTTGTATGACCAATAATACTAACAATTAATATAAAGTATACGTACTATATTTAGTTTTTTTATACAGTAATTCTATATCATGTCACACGGAGATGGCTATAAAGTCCAGATTAAAAATACTTAGGATGTTATAACATTATAATAGTGTTATCTACAAATACAATTTCGTTATTTCTTAATATTCATTAAGTTGGCTTGTATTCTCAAAAAATACTCATTCCATACTTGGATTGACAGTCCCCATAAGGTATTCAAGGTAGGTGTTTTATATTGTACGTATGAGTGAGTATCGGCCTAAAGCAACGGTTATACAAGTTGGATATACATATAAAAAGATTGCTTGCTGGTGTGTACAATTGTGCATAAGTAGGTTGAAAAATGCTTGCCAACATCCGCTCATCAATCAACAAACCAAAAAAGATGCTCTTGAATAATTGGTGGATCAGCTGGCTGCTCCCAAAATACTCTCTCAGTAATCCCAAACTGGGCCATATAATAATTGGGCTACAAAACTTAGTTAATTTAAGGCCTTAATTGCAAACTACTGTTATTTTGCTTTACTATCTACTTGGTCATATACCTCGTTTTGGTTCAAGAATTTGGATAAATACCTTGGGCTGCCACGTTTGGATATGAGAGTGATCACAAGACCAATCTCAATAGTTCTTCAACTTCAGTTAATTAGTTTAACCTTCCTACTATTTCCTATATATATAGGTAGGCCTAGGACCCTAGGTCCACTTCCAATGGAATCGGGAAACCGGGTCAAAACCGGCCGAAACCGGACCGGCGGTTCCGGTTCCAAACCGTCCCAAACCGCCGTTTTTTTTCTTCTCTTTTCAACAAAAAAACTATACATAAATTATGCCAAACATACAAAAAAAAGTACCAATCAAGCACTAAATGTTTATATATAATAATCAAAACCAAAATTATAAGTTAAAAGAGATTAAGTATATCCAAATTTAACAACATTTATTTTAGTTTTTAGCCGGCTCCGAAACTGGATGGAATTGGCCTCGAAAGTCGAAACCGCGCGGAATTAGAACTGGAAAACCGGCCAAGGAACGGTTCCGGCTCCACGAAATTTGGAACCGGGAACCGGGCCCACGTCTATATATAGGTGACCCTAATAAATTTAATAAGGACATTGATCTTAAATATATTTAAATTATAAACTTTATCTATTTTCATAATCTTATTTAAACAGGATTATCAAAAAAAAACTACCCGGCCAACAAATTGAACATAGGTGCACGAGCTACTATAGTGTTGAGCTTGTAGCCATAAATTTGGTAGATGGAAAGAGAGATTCAAAAAGATAATAACCAAATTAAATAAAGCATATCAAAGGGGATGTCGAACCAATTGCAATATAAATACCTTGGTACACTTAGTTGAAATTATATCACCCAAACAGTCGTCTACACTCATAACCAAAAACCAACCATATATGAAGCTCTTTTTTACAATTTCATGCCTCGTTTTCATGTTCTCCCTCATCGCATGCACCAGTCCACCATACGAATTCTATCAACTCATGGACGTTGCTTTGACAAACCTTGCGTACACAACTAACCTTATTGACAAAAACATTAACACCGTGGACAAAGTCACTTCTCAACGATTCCAAGAATGCAACAAGGCTTATGGAAGCATCCGATCAAACATCAACTTCGATCGCAATGTTGATCTCCTTGAAACCAATCAAGCTAGGTATAGAGAACTTAAAGTATATATGTTCATTGCATATATATATATATATATATATATTACAGTAAGATTTATGATCAATGGATAATAACGGGCTCTTTTAATTTGGATATATCTTAATTAGGTCCAGTGCAGTTTCGCGCATAAACAAGGCGAAAGATGTGGTGGCGTCTGGCTGTAATTTTCATGGGTTGAAGGATGACGTCTGGTGGTTGCAACAGATCAACAACTCAGTTGAGAAAATGTTGGAGTATCTCAAGAGAGCGGGAGATATTCTGTTGAATATGAAAGGGAATTAATCAAATATAGTCCACCAACAGGCAACAAATTAATAAGCATGATCAGAATATGATGGTTTACGTTGTTTTCTTTAAAATAAAAATTATGTATGCATGTTTTTATTTAAATCGGGATCTATAGATAAATTAAGTCATGGCCCTTGAAGCAATCGTCATACCATGTCTTCCTTGATCTACCTTTCCACATCCAATTGAATTGATCACAAGTCCTTGGAAGGAGACATCGGCCTTACTTGATCATGTTGTACGTACATTTGTTGTATCAATTTTGTAGTGTTATGAGCTGACTTAAAAGGTTTACCTACAATTGCTTACAAGTTGTAATATATGTTGGATATGATCTATATTGGAATGTAAACAAACAAAGCAACGAACAAGACAACATCTTTTCCCCGATGAAATTCACTATCTTTATTAGAAGTTTGAACTTAGGATTCTAAGTGTACACAACTCCCAAATACGAATCTATGCTATTTGGCGTCGAACACCCTTCTAACTGGGATAATGAACTTGACTGCACATCCAAGACTTCACACATAGCTCCTCCTTGATCTTCTCCGTGCTCTTTTTCTTCCAATGATCGCACACAAGTCACAACTATCAACACTCTAATTTTATGTGAATGAATTTATGCAGTGTTAATGAAATCCTAGGACCATTCACATCATTAAGATTTATGCAGTGTTATTAATTCAACAATAGTGAACAACTACATTAATGAAAATTTTGTCTTGAAATTATTTTAGATGTTGGAGATAACTCTAAGGCTTCAAAGTTGATTTCCAAGAAACGTCGAACACAGGAACAATCTGACAACGATGAGGATAATGAAGTGTTGGGCCAGGTATTGGTCTTGACATTAGCAGTGAGAATGAGGTTACTGAATCCGACACTAATGATGATTCATCAAGAGATAGTCTAAAATATCTAAAGCATAGCAAGAAAGGGTCAAATATCAAAGGTAATGGCAAGTTGTTACATTCAGTTTTTGAATTTTTATAGAATTTTCTAACATTACTCAAATTACATAGGCAAAAGACAAAAGCATCATGTGGATGAATCCGAGGAGTCTAATGATGAAGATGCATTAAGACTTAGGCACAAACTTGACAAGGAAAAAAAAGAGGATGATATCGAAAGGTAGGTTACATTTTATTAACCTATGCCCTAACTTGTACTCTAAGTAACCCATATTTGTATCTTGTATATATATTGATATCCAATGAATGGAGAACCCTAAGGGGATATTCACATTATCCAACATGGTATCGAGCCTCTCTCTCTAAACCCTAGCCCTACCCGCCTCCCTCTCTCTCTGAATTCGGCGTGCGCCGCTGGCTCCCTGCCGCCGCCGCCCCTCGCCAGCCACGTCCTACCAGCCGCCCCTAGAGGACGGTTGCTGCCCACCCTTCGCCGCTCCCCTCGGCTCACTCGCCCAAATAAAAAGCCCGTCGGTCTCTGCCCTAATGGCGGATCCCGACAACACCGTCGTCGACCCCAAGGACACCGGCAAGGGGCCGGCCGATCCGGAATCCTCTTCAACGGCGTCGTCCCGCCCCGGGTTCCACTCCGCTCTTGCTGTGTCTAATGTCAAGAACATCATCCCCCTCATCCTTGACATGGACAACACCAAGTACAACTCGTGGGTCGGTCTCTTCAAGGTGGCTGTTCGTGCTCATCGGGTCCTGGATCACATCGATCCCACCGTCCCTCGTCCACCTGACGTTGATTATGCTCTTTGGGATCATTTGGATGCCGTTATCTTACAGTGGATCTACGCCACCATCTCTTCAGACCTCTTGATGAATATTCTTGAAACTGATGCCACTGCTCTGTCTGCCTAGTCGAAGCTGAAGAACATCTTCCAGGATAACAAGGCCACTCGTGTTGTCTACCTTCAGCATGAATTCGCCCGCTGTCGTCTTGAAGCGTTTCCGTCTGTCTCTGCGTACTGCCAAACCCAGAAAGATCTGGCTGATCAACTTAGCAACATTGACAGCCCGGTCTCCCAACGTCAGATGGTGATCCAACTGGTCGTAGGTCTGACATCTGAGTTTGACACAGTCGCTAGTCTCATCCAGCAGACGGATCCACTTCCACCGTTCGACAAAGCTCGCTCAATGGTGGTTCTTGAAGAAACTCGTCGGGCTTGGCAGAAATCCTTGGCTGGAGACACCAAAGCCCTCACTGCCGCCACCGACTCAGCCCCGGCAACCGCTCCTGACAAGCCGGCACCGCCCGAGAAGCCGGCGGAACCCTACACAGGCCGCGCATCAGGCAACAGCCGCGGTCGCGGGCGCGGCCCTCAGCCCGGGTTCCCGCGTCCTCCCTACAGCTGGCCTTCGTCTTCGTGGCCGTACCACCCGTGGGGTCAGCCACCATGCCCCTATCCGAGCAACCCAGGTGCTGGAGTCCTTGGCGCTGCTCCTCGTCCTCCTCAGGCTCAAGAGAACCTGTCATATCCGGACCCGAACATGGCGTACTCTACGGACCTCTCCAGCACTTTCAACACTATGTCGTTATATCCACCTGATAACTCCTGGTACATGGACACTGGTGCGTCATCTCATATGACTAACAACTCAGGTAATCTCTCTTCCATTACTTCTAGGAGCTCAAATCAATCGGTAATCGTCGGCAATGGTAAGAAACTCCCAACTTCGGGTCTTGGTAATGCCGTCATACCTACCTTACATCGCCCTCTCTACCTTTAAAATGTCCTTATTACACCTAATATTATTAAAAACCTTATTTCTATCCGCCAATTCACTCGTGATAATAATGGTTCTGTTGAATTTGACCCTTTTGGTTTTTCTGTGAAGGATCTTCAAACGGGTACCAACCGAGTGAGATGCAATAGCTCCGGCGAGCATTATCCCGTCCTTCCCGTGTCCTCTCCTTCTCCGCCTGTCAATCTCTCAGCCGAGTCGTCCCCTCCCTGGCATGCTCGCCTTGGCCATCCCGGTGCCCCCGTCCGTCTCCCAGCTTCTTAGGTCGTTCTTGCGTCCCGTCGTCAATAAAAACCCGTCATCCCTATGTCGATCGTGTCAATTAGGAAAGCATGTTCGTTTGTCGTTTTCTTCTTCAAAAACTCATACTTTACTTCCGTTTGATATCATTCATAGTGATTTATGGACATCTCCAGTTATTAGTTCTCAGGGACATAAGTATTATTTGGTATTTTTGGATGATTTTTCTCATTTTGTGTGGGTGTTTCCTCTTAAGTATAAATCGTAGGTTTTTGATCATTTTGTGCGATTTCATAAGCTTATCCAAACTCAATTTCATTGCTCTATTAAATCTTTTCAATGTGATATGGGTCGTGAATTTGACAATAATGAGTTCCACTCTTTCTTTCAACAAAACGGAATCATTTTTCGCTTTTCTTGCCCTCATACCCCTTCTCAAAACGGCAAAGCTGAACGTGTCATTCGCACCCTAAACAACATGATCCGCACCATGCTTCTCCATGCCTCCGTCCCCCCTCGCCTCTGGCCCTACGCCCTAAACACCACTGCCTACCTCCACAACATACTTCTGTCCACCACCATCTCCAATGTTAGTCCTACCCGAGTCCTTTACAACACCCACCTCACCTACCATCACCTTAAGGTGTTCGGATGTCTTTGCTTCCCTAACCTTTCTGCCACCACATCTCATAAATTAGAGCCCCGCTCCACTCCTTGTGTCTTCTTAGGATACCCGGCTGACCATAGAGGCTATATTTGTCTAGACCTTCACACCAACAAAGTCCTCCTATCTAGACATGTTACCTTTGACGAAGGGCACTTCCCTTTCTCCACCCGCCTAGCCTCGCCCACCTCTGCCTATCAATTCCTTGAGTCGGATGAACCCATCTCTCCCCTTATCACTCATCATCTTATACGCTCGCCAGCGCCTGCATCGATCTCGGCTCCGCCTTCACAAAGCTCTCCACCGAGACAACCACCTTCTCCCTCACCGAGCCATGTGGCCTACTCTCCTTCCCGTAGCCCCACACCGACACCGCTACCTCCTCCACCAGCTCCAATCCCGCACCCTATGACCACTCGCGCTCGCGCGGGTATCTATAAACCTCTCCACATCCTTGACCTTAACACATCCATTACACAAAACATCTCTCCTCTACCTACATCCCACAAACAAGCCCTCCTTGACCCAAGTTGGGCGTCCGCCATGAAAGACGAATATCGGGCTCTCATTAGTAAAGGAACTTGGGTTTTAGTTCCGAGACCACCCAATGTCAATGTTGTTAGGTGTATGTGGTTATTTCGTCATAAGTTTCGGTCTAACGGGTCTCTTGAGCGCTACAAAGCGCGTTTGGTTGCTAATGGCAGGTCGCAGGAAGTCGGTGTCGATTGTGATGAGACATTCAGCCCGGTAGTAAAACCGGCCACCATACGCACTGTCCTTCATCTTACTGTCTCTAGATCTTGGCCTATTCACCAGCTTGATGTCAAGAATGCTTTTCTTCATGGGCATCTTCAGGAGACTGTGTACATGTTTCAGCCACCTGGGTTTGTAGACTCCTCATGTCCCGATCATGTCTGCTTACTGAAGAAGTCTCTCTATGGTCTGAAACAGGCGCCCAGAGCGTGGTACCAGCGTTTTGCCTCTTACTTGTATCGCCTGGGGTTCACGGGCAGTAAGTGTGATCCGTCTCTCTTCATTTACCGTAAGGGCGCTGATACAACCTACTTACTTCTCTACGTTGATGATATCATTCTTACTGCCTCATCTGATGCTCTACGCACTTATATCACTGACTTGCTTGGCAAAGAGTTTGCTATGACAGATCTTGGTCAGCTTTCTTACTTCTTGGGAATTTCTGTCAACCGCACTGCCTCTGGTCTATTTCTGTCTCAGGCTAAGTATGCTCAGGAAATTGTTGAGCGCGCATCTATGTCTGGGTGCAACCCTGCGGTCACGCCTGTTGACCCTGGCACCAAATTAGGCGCCGACGATGGTCCACCAGTCTCCGACCCGAGCCTATACCGTAGTCTTGTGGGTGCTCTTTAGTATCTCACTTTCACGCGTCCCGACATCTCTTATGTAGTTCAGCAGGTTTGCTTGTTTATGCATGATCCTCGGGAACGCCATCTTGCAGCCCTGAAGAGGATTATCAGGTACATACATGGCTCTCCATCTCTTGGCATCACTATCTCAGCTGCTGCTACCCGGCCATCTCTTGTGGCGTACACTGACGCCGATTGGGCCGGTTGCCCGGACACTCGACGGTCCACATTTTGTTATTGTGTCTTTCTGAATGACACACTTGTCTCATGGTCTGCTAAACGACAGAATGTGGTATCTCGCTCTAGTGCTGAAGCCGAATACCGTGGTGTTGCCAATGTCGTTACAGAATGCGCCTGGCTCCGTAACTCGCTCCTTGAACTTCATTGTCCTCTCTCTCGGGCGTCTCTTGTGTACACAGATAATGTCTCGACATCATACCTCTCCACCAATCTGGTTCAGCATCAGCGTACCAAACACATAGAGTTGGACATCCACTTTGTTCGGGAAAAGGTTGCTCTAGGTCATGTTAGGGTTCTCCATGTACCTTATAAATTTCAATATGCGGATATCTTTACCAAAGGGTTACCTAGGCAATTGTTTTTAGATTTTCGGGACAGTCTCACGGTTTGTTCACTCCCCGTTTCGACTGCGGGGGTGTATTAACCTATGCCCTAACTTGTACTCTAAGTAACCCATATTTGTATCTTGTATATATATTGATATCCAATGAATGGAGAACCCTAAGGGGACATTCACATTATCCAACACATTTATTTAAATGAATAAGACTAAAACAATTATATTTGTATGTTTAATTTCATTTTAAGTTCATCAGGCAAACAATGAAACATGTTGAGGAGGAAACCGAGAGTTTTGATGACAGATACATCGAAAAGATTATAGAAAATTCCTATCCTTCACAAAAAACCATCGATCAGTAAAGGTAATTGGAGAATTCATTCATTTTTTTAATACAACGTTTGAAAGAATAGAATAATTGTAATTTCAAATCTGATTTGCAAACGGAAAAGAGCTACACATGATGTAGAGGATTCTAATGATACTGATGATATTCCTATTGCTAAGAGCCATATTTCTAGGGGCAACATAAAAACCAAGAACAAGGATGTCTTGAAGGTTAAAAAAAAGCTAGAGTCATTGAAGGTGAAGAAGATTCCAAAGTTGAAGACAAAAGATGCCAATGTTGTGATTGATTTAGATAAACCAATGGCAAAGGTTGTTTATTTCAGTACTCAGCATTGCAGCCAGCCTGCATATTTTGCTTTCATAACGAATAGTATTAAAGACGAAGATCAATAGGAAGCGGTACGATATGCTAGTTTTGGTGATCAGCTTAATCTTCCTCCGTTGGACTTTCCTCGGTATGATTTTCATTATTTTAAATTCAGTTTTTATTGAATAAATATTGTGTAAGATTGATATAATTTCATTTGTTTTTTTTTTCAGCAAACTTGGTCACTAGTTGGTTAGTAACTATGATTCAAGAAGGGATTTGTTAGCTTTGGAGTATGGCCAAACACTGATTGTTGACGAAGAAGATGTCCACCTTTGTTTTGAGATTCCACATGGGTCAAAGATGGTGTAGATAAGTTGTCCCAGGAGTAACAAAGACGTCACATGACAATGGAGAAAACATCTCAAGCTGGATTCAAAACTGGGTTTTAACTGAGATTTGTCGAATTCTTTGTTTAGATCAATTGCGAAGTCTCCAAGTGACAAGGTTCACAGGAAATGAAAGGTCGAAAAAGGTAGATTTCGATTGATGTATTCATATTTTTTGAATGTTTATTATGTGAATAAGTATTGTTGATTTTGTGAAAATTTTATTTGTATGACTTGTAAAAGAACGATAATACAACAATGATGGTATAGTTTTTCAAATCTTTTGTGCATTTTGTTCTACTATGGTTGTAGTTTTGTTTGTATTATCGATTTATGATTAATGTGGTTGTTTTTCTACATAAATATCATTTTGATTGTTTGTTTTTGTAGTTATATAAAATTAGAACAAGCATTCACATCTGTTTGTAGATTATGTTGAAAAACCTAGTTGAACAACCTCTATCAATTTGCAGAATAAGTCAATGAAATCCTAGGACCATTCACATCATTAAGTTTTGATTTTAATATATCCATTTGTTAAATCTCTATCAATGATGGCATATATATTCATACTTATTCAAATCTGTTGACTACCATTAATGGATACGAAATTCTTTTATGTTGTCAAGAATTGAAAGTGCATATTGTTCTATGTATTGGTTCATTATATGACGTTTTGCTTTGTAATAAATTTTTGAGTTGAAAAAGTTAGATGATTGTTTGTAATAATTATTTACACCGTCTTAAAAAATTATATCCTTTTTTAGTTGGCATGTGAGAATGTGCTAATGTACAACGATCTATGTTTTTCATATTGTCAATAATTATTCAACTCACATCTTATTGTTTTGCATTACAAGTTAATATTTCATATTTGAAAAACCTCTATCAATCTGCAAAATAAGTTAATGAAATCCTAGGACCATTCACATCATTAAGATTTATGCAGTGTTATTAATTCAACAATAGTGAACAACTACTTTACTTTACTTTACTTTATACCCAGTGGAGTTCCCCTTCCGGGGAATCTGGGGGGTCAGGATGGGGGCACCCCTGGCTTACGCAAAGGGGGTGCGCCCGAAAAACCCAAAGAAAAACCCAATAGTGAACAACTACATTAATGAAAATTTTGTCTTGAAATTGTTTTAGATGTTGGAGATAACTCTAAGGCTTCAAAGTTGATTTCCAAGAAACGTCGAACACAGGAACAATCTGACAACGATGAGGATAATGAAGTGTTTGGTATTGGTCTTGACATTAGCGGTGAGAATGAGGTTACTGAATCCGACACTAATGATGATTCATCAAGAGATAGTCTAAAATATCTAAAGCATAGCAAGGAAGGGTCAAATATCAAAGGTGATGGCAAGTTGTTACATTCAGTTTTTGAATTTTTATAGAATTTTCTAACATTACTCAAATTACATAGGCAAAAGACAAAAGCATCATGTGGATGAATCTGAGGAGTCTGATGATGAAGATGCATTAAGACTTAGGCACAAACTTGACAAGGAAAAAAAAGAGGATGATATCGAAAGGTAGGTTACATTTATTTAAATGAATAAGACTAAAACAATTATATTTGTATGTTTATTTTCATTTTAAGTTCATCAGGCAAACAATGAAACATGTTGAGGAGGAAACCGAGAGTTTTGATGATGAAGATGCATCAAAAAGATTGAATAAAATTCCTAGCCTTCACAAAAAACCATCAATCAGTAGAGGTAATTGGAGAATTCATTCATTTTTTATAATACAACGTTTGAAAGAATAGAATAATTGTAATTTCAAATCTGATTTGCAGACGAAAAAGAGCTACACATGATGTAGAGGATTCTAATGATACTGATGATATTCCTATTGCTAAGAGCAATATTTCTAGGGGCAACATAAAAGCCAAGAACAAGGATGTCTTGAAGGTTAAAAAAAAGCTAGAGTCATTGAAGGTGAAGAAGATTCCGAAGTTGAAGACAAAAGATGCCAATGTTGTGATTGATCTAGATAAACCAATGACAAAGGTTGTTTATTTCAGTACTCAGCATTGCAACTAGCCTGCATATTTTGCTTCCATAACGAATAATATAAGAGACGAAGATCAAAAGGAAGCGGTACGATATGTTAGTTTTGGTGATCTGCTTAATCTTCCTCCGTTGGACTTTCCTCGGTATGATTTTCATTATTTTAAATTCAGTTTTTATTGAATAAATATTGTGCAAGATTAATATAATTTCATTTATTTATTTTTTCAGCAAACTTGGTCACTAGTTGGTTAGTAACTATGATTCAAGAAGGGGTTTGTTAGCTTTGGAGTATGGCCAAACACTGATTGTTGATGAAGAAGATGTCCACCTTTGTTTTGAGATTCCACGTGGGTCAAAGATGGTGTAGAGAAGTTGTCCCAGGGATAACAAAGACGTCACAACACAATGGAGAAAACATCTCAAGCTGGATTCAAGTAAGGAGACTGTATATGGTCATACTATCAGACATGACGATGTGTCTAAAGCAATATTCAGTTCTTCAGCAATGGACGTCTTTATGCAAGATTTTCTCGTTCTGTTTTTCTCTTGCATCGTCGAACCAATTCAAAGTGGAGTTGCAATCAGGATTTGGTGGTGTCTTTAGGTGAAATGAAAAGGGTCAGGGAGTACAACTGTTGTGGTATGGTCTTGAAGGTGTTGGATGAGGCTATTGAAAAATGGCAAGCCAATCCTACTTCACAACTTTTTGGTCCAATTCTCTTCTTGATAGTAAGTTTTTCTACCCTTTAGTATTGTTTAATTACTTCATATCAAACACAGCATGCGTGAAATGAGCCTGAAACATTAACGTTGAGCATCGAATACTATCTTGTATTATGTTCGTTGTTATCAAAACTATATAATGAACATGAAAATTTTGAATATTTTTATACAACAAGTGGTATACTAGAGGTGAACAACTTATCTTGATATGCATGAAACATTTGACTAACGATGTAGAATTATTAGAACATATTTTTACATGGTCTTGAATAATATGTTTATTATTTTTAGTTGAAAAAGTAAAGCATGTGTATTGAATAATCAAAATATATTCCGAATATATGCATTAAACATTGATTATATGCATAGAATAAGTTAGTCCACCATATCGAACATGTATCAATCCTTTTTCGAAAAAGTTATTAATCTTATATGAAAAAACTACGTATACAATTATGAACAACTATTATGTCATTTAAAGCTAATAAGATGAGTGTTTTTTTTGTTGTTATACAGATTCTTTACATGGACTGAGTGGTGAATTACCGCACCCGTCAAGTTATACCTAGAGTGATCACTACCTTCATTGGGATGTCTAATGTTTATGTGTTAGCCAGAGAGTCATTTGAGATCGAGAAAGGAGGTTTTGGCAAGGGCAGGGTTCATGGTGCACCATCGTAGAACAAGACTGAACAACAATCGGACACCCTCAATGAACAGAAAACAAATTCAATTCAGGTAAGTTACTCTACATATAAAACAATAGCTTCATATTAAGCTTATCTATTTCTTTTTACTTTTTATAACTTTGTTGATTTATTATAGGAATTTAATACAACCATGAGGAAGAAACTGAAGGAACTTGCTAAGATTATTATAAGGATTGTTGAGCATACACTGAAGAATGCAAGATAAATGGTGTGTCTAAAACCCTCGTCCAAACAACAAGATCTCTCCTCGCAGCTCCACATGATCACGTCACTCAAGATGGGGACCAACATGGCAACGGTGTACTGGAGTCTGTTACTCAATCTGATTTGTTTATGATAATATATATTCTACAACGTAACAATCATTTCCGAACACATATATTCATTTAATTAATTACTTTGCACTGAAATATCTTTTTCCTATACATATTGTAGCGTTAAATATTCAATATGTTCTTTTAGATGTTTAATTTTTTCTACTTGTGAAAAAATAATTCTTATGCGAAATGCACTAGCATAAGAAAACCAATTTTATATCGACAATAGAAAAAAAAAACCAATTTTATTAGAAAATTATTCTGCATTAATATATATATAAATGTTATTTGGACAAGTATTTTAAAACGGAAGGAGTATTTTGTGATGAAAAAAACAATGGCACCAAAATATAGACGACGGTGCCTAACTCAGTCAGCCTTTTTCAATTTGTTATTGGCGTGATGATGGAAGGTGACATACTAATTACTAACGACACTTGTGGCCTCTGGGTTGTTCCTGGTCATCTCTACTTATGGCCCTCTTGCAAAAAAATTGGTCCATCAAAAACAACAACGTAACACTAGAACTCCACCGAACGTACAAGACGAACGAAGAAAGAAGAGGCAGAATCTGAAATTAGTACTATTAGTAGTCCTCGCAAAGCCGCTTTTGAGGGTTAGCATCACCACCACCACTCATTCAGTCTGCCACTATGCAACTCCCCATTCCTCCTCCTCCCTCACAACTTGTACTTTGATTCCCTCCCTATCTATCATCATCAGTTTCGATCTTCTTCACATTTGTAGTTTTGTACGCAATCATGTGCATAGCAAATAGCATGGGTTTTGTTTGAACTTTACTTGGGGATTTTGAGCACGTACTTGTAACTTGTAAATTTAGTTTTTAATTTTTTCTTATAAACACATTAACTAAATGAATATTAGTATGGTATGTATATCCATTCGGGCACCTGGTTCAACGGTTAAGTCTTTGATGTATCCCGAAGTTACCTTTTTGAACCCATTAACGGCGGTTTATCCTTTTAAATCTAACTAAAACCTAAGGATCCCTCTCATATATTTGTCCACTTCTTAGGTTTTTACAAAAGAAGGGTTTTACAAATAAAATCAACTATTGATGATAATATTTCTTTTTGTAGCGATTATTCTATCCTATGTCAACTAAGTAAGGACATAATTAAGATAACAACCTTGTTGTTATGGGTGTTGATAAATGGATATCCGGTCCGATTAGGCTAATCGGATCGGATATCCGGTAAAAAAATCTCTAAATTGATATCCATATCCGGTCCGGATAAACTCGGATATCCGATCTAAATAACTTGGATCGGATCGGATAATCCAAACGGATATCCATTTACGTATAAAACACTTCATTTTAAAATTGAATATGTCATTTCACATGGCTCAAGTTACAATTAAAAATAGAAAATGAAGAATGCATGGAATTGTAGCATATTAGAGTCTAATTATCGACATTTAGATACTATTGGAAAGAAAAATATAATAAAGTTAATTAGCTTACCTTTGAAATTATGTAATATTTTCCAAACCAAACCTTATAAGTAATATATATCGGATATCCGCTGGAAAATATATTCATTTCATATCCGGTCCGTTAATCCGCTAACTTTTACCGTATTGGACTAGATTCGGATAATTATCCACCGTATTCGGATAAATTCGGATCGGATCGAGCGGATCGCCGGATCGGATATTTTAAACACCCCTACTTGTTGTATACAATATTTATTAGTTTGATTGTGTTTGTTGAAGCTAATTCCTTTGGATGTTAATTTTTAAAAGTAGGATTCTTAAGCTATGTCTTAAGGATACAACATAGAAAAATCACTTGGATGAAATGAATTTTCACTTGCATCATAGAGTCTCCAAACTTATACATATTGACATCAACAAATTGATCAAAAAGATCTTTGTTTATGTTTATGCATTCTAAACTAAAAACAACATTTCTAACAAGGCTAAATTGAAGCTATTATATGAGTGTGTGATCAAATTCAAAAGTAACTACCCAACCAAACAAGCACAAATAAGTTGCATGAATCATGAATCATGAATGGCCAAGCTTAATTCAAAAAGTGTAGTAACGTGGGAAAGAGGTCCCCTACTACTAAATCAACCCCCAATCAACGTTTGTCATCCACCATTTTACTCCATCCATCATTTGTCAATTGTCATCATACCAAAGTCCCAATTCATTCCTTCTCCGGCCGCCTTTATAAACCCACTTATCACACACTACATACATGCACAAAACTACCAAACACATATTAACCCTCCTTAACAAGTTTCAAAAAACACCAACTCACCTTATTAGCTTAACTCCCCCTGTTCCAATGGCCCCGGCCCCTCTCCCAATCTCGGCTGCCACCGAGGCCGGACGCGTCGACGACGTCCAAGAACTCGCCCGAAACGCCAAACCCACCATCCCAGACCGATTCATCAGGGACGCCACTGAGAGGCCTTCTCTCAATCCCTCATCCACTCTTCTTTCCTCCGGCATTCCGGTTGTCGATCTCTCCAAGATTTTCACTGCCGATGCACACGAATCGCGGCTCGAGATCTCGAAGCTCGCTTCTGCTTGCAAGGATTGGGGATTTTTCCAGGTAAAGCCTCCATGTTTATCGATTTTATATCGTACCGTTTTCTAAATAACTAGAGATCAAAATCTTTGTGGATACTAGCTCTTCTGTGTTCGATTGATCAGGTGGTAAATCATGGCGTGGATGCAAGCTTGATCGAGAGTATGGAAAAAGTAGGCATGGAGTTCTTCATGCTGCCTCTTGAAGAAAAACAGAGGTATCCCATGTTGCCCGGAACTGTTCAGGGCTACGGTCAAGCTTTCATCTTCTCTGAGGATCAAAAGCTTGATTGGTGTAACATGTATGCTCTTGCAATTGAGCCCAAATCTGCAAGAATCCCCAAGCTTTGGCCCACCAACCCTGAAAATTTCAGGTCATACTAATTCCTCAAATGAATTATAGGGTTGTTAAGTAATGATTTTTATTTGTTCTAATCACACTAGTATATGTCCTTCCCCTATTGCATGACATGCTCCCAAACTTTACTATGGACATATGCTTTATATTGTTTTAATTGGTAGAAGTTAGGGCCCGTTTGGTTTTTCCAGCAACGGAAACGTAAACGGATAGGAGATGTATGCGACCATCTTGTCTTTATTAACATGTATCAAATGTCTTATAGTGAGGTGATTGAGGGCTATTCCAAAGAGATAAGGAAGATGTGCAAGAAGATATTGGAAGGCATAGCGTTGAGCTTGGGATTGAAACCTGACATATTTGAGGAGATTTTTGGCTATTCTGTTCAAGCGGTGAGGATGAACTACTACCCACCATGCCCAAGAGCCGACGAGGTTTTGGGGCTAAGCCCCCATTCGGATGGAAGTGGGATCACGGTTTTGCAACAGGGTAAGGCTGTGGGGCTTCAAGTACTCAAAGATGGTCAATGGGTCTCTGCCGAGCCCATACCGAACGCCCTAGTGATCAACATAGGAGATACAATGGAGGTAAACACATATTAATTCGTTATTGCTTGCGCATATAATGACTCGATATGATAAGCGCGACAAGCAATGCTTGTCTTGGTATGAATTCATGACATGGGAAGATTAAAATGCAGGTCTTGACAAATGGGAAATACAAGAGCGTGGAGCATAGAGCAGTGACCCACAAGGACAAGGATCGACTTTCAATTGTCACGTTTTATGCGCCAAGCTACGATTCTGAGCTCGGTCCGATTGGCGAGCTTGTGGATGGTGAAAATCCTTGCAAGTTTAGGAGGTACAACCATGGGGAGTATAGCAAGCACTACGTTACTAACAAGCTCCAAGGGAAGAAAAGATTAGAGTTTGCTAAACTCCAAAATTAATCAAGGTTGCTATGTGCGATCTTGTAACCAAAATATTGTGTATTATTCATTAACTTGATGAGAAAATGTAATTGTTCTTAGACTTTCAATAGATTAGTTGAATAAGCCTTGTTAAATTGAAATCTTAATGGGTTTATGTATCAAGCTTGCATATACAATTGTGTACCATTACCAAACGCCACTGCAGGTTACATGACTTTTATTCATAAATTTTCATATGTAAAACATGTGTTTTGTTATAAACTTGTATGCTGATTTCTTAACTTAATGTATAGTCTATGGTTTTTTTTAAAACTTATAACAAGACCTTTACCATTTTAGTAAATACTAGCAGATGACCCGTACCTTGTACGTACGGGGATGTTTGAGTTTATTAAAATTAGTTTTACCATATTGATTGCAAACATTATTATATGTGAATTATTTTAAATTAGTACATCAACCCTTTTTTTGGATAAAAAATTAATAATTTTAATACTTCATCAATCATTTATTAAATACATAAATATTTCTTTATTAATATATTAAAACTTTAATACATATAAAATACATATATTTTATTGATCAAGGAAGACTAAAAAAGAGACCTTATTATAGGGATATATTCCTATTAAAAATTAAAATCAGAAAATAATCAAATAAATCTAATGATTAAAATATTAATCCAACATTAAAATCATAAGGTAAGGGTTAAGAGGTAAACATAAAGTAAAAATAGATTAGGATATGATAAAGATTAGAATAGAATCATGTATATCTTAGTATTTTTTGTTAACTTGATATCTATATCAATGAGATAACCACAACTCAAAAAACAATAAGAAGTTATTCCTTATTATTAAATATTAATACAATGATAAGATAAATAAATATTATTTATTTATTTTGAATTATGGCTATACAAACTAAGATAGAGTAATATTTTATGTTAAACATGATCTAATACGTATAGTCATAGGCCAATATAGAAAATGGATGCATCACATATAATAGAAAGGTGAATATACAATTTTAAATTGTACACGTATGTTTCTAATTTTTGCTATCTATATTGCAAGACACTTTTAGTAATTTATTAAGGTGCTTTATAAAAGATGGCATGTAAAAATAAAATTATTTAAAGAAAGTAAGGGGTAGCCGAGACATAAGATTAAAATCATATGTTAATGTTATGATAAAAATTAGATTTAAGAAGATAATGTTTTTTAATGATGGGGTGATGTGGCGCAATATGGTGGCAGAATTTGCTTCCGCTTTAGTATATAGTAATAGATAGATATTAATTTTAGAGGAAGTAATACATCATGCACTTATAGGGATGACTTAATAATCGAAATTTATAAATAGATTGAATATAAATAAATTATTATTTTTTGGTTGAGAACACTGTCCATAAAAACTGAATCTATGACCTCTATATACAGTCATTGGATACAATTAATTAAACTATTTACAAGTGTGAATTGATTATCTTTCCACCTAGAATAAATGAATAATTCTACTTAAGTGGTGAGATAAAATCATACCATTCCACCTCTGCTAGTTGGGAATAATTTGGCGAATCTAGCTGATTGAGAATAATTTAACTGGTTTAAGCAATAAAGATACCTCAATTTCGATCGTCACTTTTTTCAGAAACGTAGTTAATTATGAGTGTTCCATCGTCTTTGGTCAAAGGAGAAAACTTTTTCCTTAATGGAGAAGAGAAAAGTGGCCCACAGGATTTGTCAACATGTGCCTAAAACATCGCTTCTTACTTCTTAGTGTGAGCCAAGCACTATAAATGAACAACTCGGTGACAAGGACATTGAGATCTTATTAAGTTTCAGGCAGCCACTTTTAGATCATGCAAGCGATTAAGAAAAGAAATAGACCTAACAAGTAACAAGTTGTATCCTGCAATAATGCTTAATGAAGATCAATGGTATGATCCAAGGTATGGATTGAAATATTAAAATAAAAAGTATTTGTAAAATCACATTACATAGGAGGACTATTTAAAATGTTTTTACTATGTTTATCAATTTTCTTTTAATATTTTAAGATCTAAGATTAATAGTCTTAAAGTATGTTAAAAAAACTGATTGAATATAGTGATGCGATCGTGCCTCCAACTGAGACCGAAGAAGTTATGAGCGTTGAGGAAGACATGGTCAAGGGAAGGGTCCCATGACATGAGCTCGAGCCAAAGAGACGATCCAAGCCACCCAGTCTATTATACTCTGAGCTATGGTGTGTCATGAGATCAAGAATCGAAGCTATCGTGCCAAAGCCACATTCTTTTTAGAATTCTCATCCTGAGGTCATCATTTAAAACTCCATGAAAGGCGGTTTGCCCAGTCTTTTTAGAATTAATCAATTCTCATCCTTATTGGCTGCTTTGCATGAGTTCAAGTAGTACTTACCGTTTTAAAAAAGAAAAATTGGACGTCTCAACAAGCTCAAATAGTACTTGCTGTTCAATATAAAAAATGGAAGTCTCAAATTTATTTCACCTTCGTAACCGAACATCCTATCGTAATCGCCTTCGTAACCGAACACCCTTTTGTAATGTGATTGTAGGATCTACGTTAGTACTTCAGAGGTCGTCGACACCTACGATGTCGTCGACCAGAGTTAACAACCTGTAGGTTGTGCAGCGGAAATTCAAACACAAGAAAGACTTTAAGTTACCGGAACTGAACACAGGTATTTAGAGTGGAAACCCTCCACAAACCAACTAGTTTGTCTCGGGAAAAACCACTTGCCTCCCAAGCTTCTCACTTGGTAGGACTTGAAGAGCACTTCGTCTCGTTATATTGATTTCTCGGGCTTACAAAGGTTCTCCTACTCCAAGATGCGAATCCCACGCCCTCTTGCAAGTACTCTGCCTATGTACTCTACCCTCACCCAATACAACTCTTCTCGTACTCTCCCGTCCACAGACTCGAGTCACACGAACCTGTCTTCTACTCTCAGCAACACTCGCTCACAGTACAGAAACCCTCAGAAACTCGAACTCACAGAAACTCTCCCTTAGTTCTGCGCCGTTCTCTCCTTGTTCCCACTCATTCTCAGAACGCCGAACATAATATATAGACTACGGAGATTGTGGCATAATTCATCCTTTCTGTCCAAGGAACGAATTAGACACAATCCTTACAAAACTTTCCTAATCAGCTCCTTAAGACACAATAAAATCTTCTTAATTATCTCGGAATAACCCATGAAGATTTTCGGCATGTACGAACTTCTTCTTGCCTTAAACGAACCTCCAGAATCCTTCTGCCGTGCTTTCCTTAAAACTGCTACGCGCTTTGCCTTTTATAGCGTTCCGCTCGGCTCCGGATTTCTGGGCAACCAGGTTGTCGAGGTGGTCGGCGACTTCTGACTTTATCTTTGTGACGTCGGCGACTTCTTCTCACCAACCTGTTTGGAACCATCAAAACACACACACAGATTTTCTAACAAATTCCCCCTTTTTGATGGTGACAAACACCGATCTTTAATCTGCACTGGAAGGGGTCTTCTGCAATCTGTCCAAACATCTCAAAAAGGAAATCTATTGCATCAGAGCATCATATCAGAGCATCAAGAAATCATCTCAAACAATTTCCCCCTTAACTTTTCAAAAGTTCCCCCTAAGTTCAACATTCACTTGAAATTCAGCATATCCCCTTAAATTAAGCATGCAACCCTCAGCTATTTCCCCCTTTTGGCATCATCAAAAAGATCGTAAATCATGGAGAAATAAGCAAGGCAAACATATTAGCTAATATAGGCAAAAGCATGCAGAGACCAAGTCAACAACCACGCAAGCATGGCAATGTCAAACAGAGCACACACAGCAAGAGTATTAATATCTTACAACCATATCGAACTTAAGAAAAGTTTTAGTGGAAGGAATAATGCGGTAGGGATAGAAAGCAGGATAGTGATAGAGTCAATAGTGCATTAGTCGACGACTTAGTTCATAGCTTTCAGTATTTCCTTGATGTCGTCAACATCTTCACCAACCTCCACCATCCTCTTAAGCACCTGTGCAATACCCTTTGCTAACTCAAGATTCTGATTCTCCAATTCATCCAGCTTAGCATTCAGAGTTGCCAACTCTGTTCCAGAATTTCCAGTCTTACTGATCTGAGCCTGAATTTCTCTGTTCACCCATGCTTCATTAGTCCACGACCAGCCCAACTTCTTCATGTAATCTTTGCTCAAAGAGTTATATCCTGGCATGAATACTTGCCCATCTTCTTCAAGATTGTTGTGAGAGATCATGATATCCTGGACAAGCTTACCATATGGCAGAGCAATACTAGCACTGTCTAGGATATTCTTCATATGAAACATGATGAGACGAGGCAAGCAAACCTTTTTCTTCTTGAAAATCTTGTCAAGTACGAGAGCTTCCTGAATGTAAACGCGATGCTTCTTTTGTTCTCTAGGGAGTAGATTACTTGAAACATGAACGAACATCACTTTCTTTTCAACTTCCATCTTGCTCACAAGCATAGATTCCATAGCCTGTGTAGTATCACCAGTCACCGACCTCAGTATGTTATCCACATCAGCATTTTCAGGCCATCCACCCTTGTGAAACTCAGCAAACCCTTCATGAGGAATCTTGAGCAGCTTAGCAATGTCATTGCTTGAGAACATATACTGCTATCCCTCCCAAAAATACTTTCCAATAGTCATGTTTCCAGAGTCCTCAATGGTCAGCGACTCATAGAACTTGTGAACCATTCTAACGGAAAACTCCTCAGGTTTGAAAGACATACCTGACCAGCCTTGAGCATCTATCCATTCAGCAACTTTCTGCAACTTGTACTTCTGTAAGAATTTATCGCTCCAAAGAAATACCCTTGAAAACGCCCAGTGGTTGACATTTCTGAGACCCACCTTCTTCCTTTTAGAGACCACTTTACCTTTTGCAAAGGTTGGCGACCTTTCTCTTTTCATATACCTCTCAGAGGAATCCCCAGATACTTCACTCCTTTTAAGGAAGCACTTTTGACCACGCAGATCAGCCTTAACCGATTTCTTTTGCATAGAGTCATGGAATAAACTTCTAGCAACAGCTTCTTTAGCATGAACAAGAAATGGCTCATCAAGAGATAAAGGAGAGGATTTAGAACCTTCTGAACCAGCAAGAAACTCAACAACTTTCTCAGATTCTTCAGGGTTGGCTAACTTTTCTGCCACGTTATCATCTTCTTCACCAACTCTTTTCTTCTCCGGCGCTTTCTCTTTCTCAAAAGAGTCCAGCATCTGCTCAGTGGAGTCTAGCTCCATAACCTGATCCTTTTCAAGCACCATCTCCGCCTTAGGGGTTTGGGTTTTGGATGGAGGTTCTTTTGATGGAGCTTTAATGGGAATGGGTTTGGCTTTTGGGTTTTCAGAGGTTTCGGCCATGGTGGTTTGGGGTAACGGGTTCTGGGTTAGGGTTAAGCTACCTAGAGCATTCTTCAACAAACTTTCGCCATAGAGAGCAATCAGTTGATCACGAAGCTTTTCGGGAGAGAGATTTGGGTTAAAAGACGCCATTGATCTTAGCTGAGGTTTCAGAGAGCAACAATGGAGAGCTTTTGGGGTTTCTTCTGCCAACAAGAGAGATATACCACACAAGATATGAAAAAGTATCACCTTTTGATTGTACTTGATGGATGTCAACTCTTTCAAGGGTCAGCCGCCAGTCACTTCTAGTGCACTGTTCATGTCAGACAAACCTCCACTTTTTCAAAGATTTTGAACTGCTACCAGACAGAAATTCCCTCCAAAAATAACACGTGCGCTTCTGCATAGAAAAGTCGGCGACAGCGGCGATGTCGTTGACTTCACAACTGCTTTCTCCATTTCTTCTCAACACTTCACCTCTTCAGAGCATAACCTTGAGATAACCTGATAAGTCGTCGACCTCAACTGACACACCTGAGAGGTCGTCGACCCTTACCTGTTCTCACACTTCTGAACAAAATCATAAGACTGAATGCACTATGACAATTACCACCTGGAGTAGCTTGGGGGTTGGGTCACACCGGGTGGTGTCAAAGCAACCCAAGCATAAAAAATAATATTTTGTGGAATTTGTCGATCATGTTGATAAGTCTCAATTTAAATGACACAAACAAACAATATGGGCTCATAGAGACTCTCAAGCATGATAGGTCGGGGACGGCAGTAGAATCAACCATCATTTGGGCTTATAATGAGGGTTCAAGGGTCATCAGGTTGATTCTTTTGGGCTCAAAGAAAAAGTTCAACATAATTGCAAGCATAATCACAATAAGTAGGAGGTCGTCGACATGCACACACAAGCAAAGTGAATCATCAATCAAAGCATGAATACCCTATTAGACTTACACCACATTAGCATGTTATTCTCATGATAGACAATCTGATTTCCGCCAGTCATCGAGGGGTAGCATGTAAGGTAACAAGTTAATCAAGAGAGATCATACCTAGCTCCATGCGAAGTCGTTCAAAGGGTTCCCGATTTAAAGCTTTGGTGAAAATGTCCGCCCTTTGTTCATCCGTCCTGCAAAACTCCATGGAGACCATCCCTTTCTCCACACAATCTCGAAGAAAATGGTGCCTTATCTCAATATGCTTTGTCTTTGAATGTTGCACCGGGTTCTTGGAGATATCTATAGCACTTGTGTTATCATAGAGTATGGGAACTGACCCACACTTGACTCCATAGTCACTGAGTTGTTGTTTGATCCAGAGAAGTTGTGAACAACATGCAGCGGCTGCGACATACTCGGCTTGAGCTGTAGATAAAGCGACTGAATTCTGCTTTTCCCATAACCGAGACCAGGTCGGTCATCAACCTTCACGAATCTCCTTCCGAAGTCTCCCCTGACTTCTTGGACCTTGTCGGCGACAAACTCATCTTTCCATTTCTGTTTCTTAGCCTCATCGTCTATCTTCAGATTTTCAAGATCACTAGACAACTTAGCATTTCCAAGTTTCAGCATGAGTTTCTCTCCTTCAAGACTAGACACCTGTTTTTCTAGGTCGTCAACCTGTTTCTGTAAATCAACAACCTGAGACTCAAGATTAGGACATTTAGTGCAATCAACAGGTTTAGAAACACTTTTCTTTTCTAGATCTATAGCTTTAGAAGACCAAACTTTGTTATCATCAATCAAATTGGCAATTTTCTCATCTTTTTCATCAATTTCTTCACTTAGTTCCGAAACTTGAAGACCAAGTTTTTCAATGATACCACAAAGTTGTTCACGTGTCTTTTTAGCTAACAGAGAAGAAAGTTCAGCATCTTTTACCTCACTTGAGGAGTCATCACTCAAGGCCATAAAGCAGTGTTTTTTGGTCGGCGACCTATCTTCTTCTTCATCAGACATGTCCCAAGTCGCCATCATGCTCTTGCCAACCTCCCTCTTCGGACATTGTTTAGCAAAATGCCCTTTGTCTTGGCAGTGATAGCATATCACTCCCTTCATATCTCTTGCAGCTTCGGGGGTTTTGGCTGGAGCTTTGTTGCGATTCCAAAGTCTCTTCATCGCTTTTGAGATGAGGGCAACGTCGTCGTCATCGACCTCTTCATCATCCTGTCCTTGAGCGATGTCGAAAGCCTTTTCGACTTTCAGAGCAATGTTCTTGACCTTTTCAGAATCAAACCTGTCCTCCCTTCTCTGTTGGATACCTCCAAGCATGGTCAGTTGACCAATCACATCCTCCACGGTCACCGACTTCGTGTCCTTTTGGGACAAGAGAGAAGTCGCCATGCTGTCACACTTCTTGTTGAGACCCGAAATCAGCTTGTTGGTTTGCTTCCATTGAGGAAGCTTTTCTCCAAGGAACTCTAGTTGATTGACCACGGACTGAAACCTGGAGTGGTAGTCGTGGAGGGACTCATTCTTCCCTTGGAATAGGTTCTCATATTCTCTCTCAAGGGTTATGATTCTGTCCTTTTTGACATCATCATTGCCTTGATGGAGACGTTTGAGAGCATCCCAAATCTCCTTAGCAGTGTCATAACCTATGACCTTCTTGATCTCACTGCTAGTCAAAGCGTGATGGAGGACCTTCTTAGCACGCTCATTCTTCTCAAGCTTTTTAAAGTCAGCGTCGTCATACTCCGTGACTTCCTTTGTCTTTCCATCAGCCTTAAGGAACGTCTCAGGACCAATGGAAATCACTTTCCAAAGTTGTCCATCCAGAGAACAGATGTGGGTTTGCATTTGTTTCACCCACCAATCGTACTCTCTGGGCTTGAGTACTGGAGGTTTCCAGAAGGAGTCATTGATAGCGGTGTTGGTGGTAGACATCTTTCCTGCAAAGTACTAGAAAAATCTAGAGCCAAGGCTCTGATACCAATTGTAGGATCTACGTTAGTACTTCAGAGGTCGTCGACACCTACGATGTCGTCGACCAGAGTTAACAACCTGTAGGTTGTGCAGCGGAAATTCAAACACAAGAAAGACTTTAAGTTACCGGAACTGAACACAGGTATTTAGAGTGGAAACCCTCCACAAACCAACTAGTTTGTCTCGGGAAAAACCACTTGCCTCCCAAGCTTCTCACTTGGTAGGACTTGAAGAGCACTTCGTCTCGTTATATTGATTTCTCGGGCTTACAAAGGTTCTCCTACTCCAAGATGCGAATCCCACGCCCTCTTGCAAGTACTCTGCCTATGTACTCTACCCTCACCCAATACAACTCTTCTCGTACTCTCCCGTCCACAGACTCGAGTCACACGAACATGTCTTCTACTCTCAGCAACACTCGCTCACAGTACAGAAACCCTCAGAAACTTGAACTCACAGAAACTCTCCCTTAGTTCTGCGCCATTCTCTCCTTGTTCCCACTCATTCTCAGAACGCCGAACATAATATATAGACTACGGAGATTGTGGCATAATTCATCCTTTCTGTCCAAGGAACGAATTAGACACAATCCTTACAAAACTTTCCTAATCAGCTCCTTAAGACACAATAAAATCTTCTTAATTATCTCGGAATAACCCATGAAGATTTTCGGCATGTACGAACTTCTTCTTGCCTTAAACGAACCTCCAGAATCCTTCTGCCGTGCTTTCCTTAAAACTGCTACGCGCTTTGCCTTTTATAGCGTTCCGCTCGGCTCCGGATTTCTGGGCAACCAGGTTGTCGAGGTGGTCGGCGACTTCTGACTTTATCTTTGTGACGTCGGCGACTTCTTCTCACCAACCTGTTTGGAACCATCAAAACACACACACAAATTTTCTAACAGTGATAATTGCCTACACTAGAGAGTAGAGACTCAAAGTGAAACTCCACCAAATGCATGAAGGAGGGGAAAAAACCCAAGGCAAGACAAAACATAGTGTTGAATGGAGTGTGTATTTGTAAGTCCTTTTATATCTAGCTGGAACAAAAAGTAGACCAAACAATTTGACGAGGGAACTTTACCTACCCATCTTACAAAAAAGGGCAAAAAGAACGAAGGAAAGCTGTTTGCTAATGCCCTCTTTATGATTAAGTCGAGGACTATGAGGCCTTTCAATTCAGAAATCTTGTAGTATATGGCATCTAATAAGTGCATAGTATCTATAGCCAAAATGGATTCTTTCTCACTACTTAAGATGCAACTGGACAATCGCCCAGAACCGTCTATTATGCTTCACTCCAAACATGCACTTAAACAATAATAATGCCATCCATTATAAATTATGCTTCAAAGTATGTTTTAAAAATGTGTTTATTCAATCTGTTTGGTATAAAGCTAATTAATACTTTCAAAACACACTTTTGAACCAGAGGACTTGCGTCCTACACTGAAATCCGTTTCGGCGAATTAATAATCTAGGGATCGTGTGTATTTAAGTCTACCATACAAATCTAATTAGATTCTAACCCAAAATTAAATCACCGTGGTTACTTATGGAATCTATTATATATATTTAAAACCACTAAGGATTGGAGCCACCACATTAAGCCACGTCAGCTTTTGCCACATGTCACTCTTATATTTCGCCACTTCGGATTTTGCCACATGTCGTTTTTTCCTTAAGCCACGTCTTAAAATTTTATTCACTTTTAAGCCATGTCATTTAAATTCATCCATGTCATATACAAATCATATCGATAATTTTAAAACATTCTACATATAACAACAAATAATTTATATACATAAATTCATCAAAATTTGCATTTGCATACTAAGTACTCTTCTTCTTCTTCTTCTTCTATTTCAACTTTCAAGGTATCATTGCCGGTTGCACATGGTCGACGACGACGTTAAAGCATGACTCCCCTCTCTATTTCTTTCGATCATAGGAATTTGCTTTTTTTTTGTCTAGTCTATTCTCAAGAACAACAACTTATTATCTCCGTGTAAAATCATTAGAGAGATTTATCTTTGTCTCCATAAAATTCTTTCAGTGATCCACCATAACTCAGTTCATCTAGCAGATCGACATTAAAACTTTTTACTCCGTTCATATCTAGAATTCCCCATATTAACAAATTGCTTAGGTTGAAATTTTGTACTCGTGTATACTGTTCACCCTAAATTATTGGATCGTGTTTTAATACCATTGATTCAAGGTGCACTATCTACCGGTCAAACATAAGCGAGGGGAAGAAGATGATGATGATTAATTTGGCAACACTATCCATAAATAAATTACGTTAGTTAATACTCCCGTGTATCTTTGATATCAAGATCTTATTTTTTTGATTATTTTTGCTTATTTTGCTCTACTCCTTCTTAGTTTGTTTTGGAGGATCAAAGTAGAAGATAGTATTTGATTTGGTACTACCACATTAGGGTAATTTGACGGTTACATCCATGATTTGGTATTATGTTCACTAAGCAAATCTATCTTTACTCCTCATGGTTGATCGTCAATTTGGCAAAAATCATAGACAATGTTTTATTATTTTATTATTTTTATTATTGTAAAACAAATCAAAATTATAACTATTTTGATTTATTTTATATATTGTATATTGCGTACTCAATGAAACATGATCTACTTACAATTGGTAAATTTTCTTTTGTGTCTTTACTAGAAAATAAAAATAATTCATTTCAATTAAACCAGATTTGTTCTATTGATTCAAGATTTCATGTACTAAATAGAATTTTATAAAAAATATTATATCCATCCTATAGTTAGAATATTTTCAAGCCAAATATTATTTCCCAGAACATATCAACATTTATTTATAACCAAAATTGTATTTACATAATCCGTTTCATCGATCATTAAACATTTAACTATGTAATCCCATAAAATTTGTTTTAAACATATTCATTTGTAAATCAAATCAAATATTTTTACCAAATCTTTCTTTTCTAAATTTCATATCATTCAATAGTGAGATGAATTTTTAAAATTATCAATTCTAAATTAGAATTTGTCTTAACATATTCTTAAAGTTATGTTGTAATCAACCATGAATAATTTCATATCTTATTGTTTTACCACTATATACGAAGGAAGTTCTAACGTGTACGTATTGTTCTAAACAAGATATATTACTTAATATAAATATGAATGAGAAGCTCTAGCTACATTGCACATGGATGATTTTCTTTAGATATTTTTTTCCCAACCCCACCAAGGACCAAAAAGAAAAAGGAAGAGAAACAACGAACAATTTAACACTAGACAGGATTTGTAAAGGAAGCGGACAAAGGGAACACTAAGTCAAACAAATGGCAATACCTAATTACTTGTTGACCCCTAAACTTAAGCTTTTGTAGTCCACCACATAACTATGAGAATAGGAAGATGACACGTTCAAATTGCAAATGCCGTCCAAATAAAGGAGAGTCCAAAACCTACATAGATTACCAAAAGATTGTATAATAAAAACCCATTTACTCATAGGTCAAGATTGCATTTTTATCGTGATGTGATTTAGTTTTAAATATTCTTACCTTTTCTCTCATGGTGGACCGTGTTCTTACATTAAAACCAATAAGCAAGTCTAGCAAGATCAATCGAGGATACTATACTAATAAGATATTTTTACATGTATCATATTATTGTTGGTCACTTTGTTGGTGATGTCAGGGAGTCTAATTTGGAAACGGGCCCGTTTAGCTTTCAAAATCAAAGGTTAATGTAAATCAAATGCCCAACTGTCAAAATGGGAAAGTGAACAAGGAAACGTTCAACGACACGATCGGAAAATCAAAGGCCCAACTGTCAAAATGGAAAAATAGTTAAGTTCTGGACAGATCGATGGGTGGATAACGAGCCGCTAGAGAAATATGTCTTTACACCCCACGAAATTGATAAGAACTGCATGGCTCATGCCTTTATTTCTAGGGAAGGTAAATGGAAAACTGACGAGTTAAGACAATATCTACCAATCGAGAAATTCAAACAAATAGAGAACATTCCCATATCGGAAAATGCAATCACATATCGATTATACTGGGCCCCTAGTAAGCATGGCTGGTTCACAACCTCCTCAACAGTTGATCACATCAGTAAAATTACGAACCACAATCATATACCAAACTCTTGGATATGGAGATTAGATACTTCTCCGAAAGTCAAAATTTTTTTATGGAAAATTGATAACGACGGTCTCCCAACAAAGGACAGATTACGAAGGAAAAATGACGTTGTTCCAGAAGGATGCCTTATGTGTAGTTGCCAACATGAGAGCATTGAACACCTTCTTGTCAAGTGTGACCACACCCGCAACTTACTACAACAGATCAATCCAAAGACAGTTTATGTTTTGCAAAGCTACAACTCATCAAATAAATCACCAAGACAGATCATTACAGAAATTGGTCAAATAGTTGGAACAAAGGAATTTGCTGAACTGACTTTTGTATGGTGGGGAATCTGGTATCAACGAAATAGGCTTACATTCTAACAATCTAATAATGATTTTATGGCTGACCTAAGTCAGTTTATAAAATCTCAGATTCTCAATTGGGCCCAAGCCAAAAACTGGACGGAACAAGAAAATGATCAACTACAGAGACAACCAATAAGACAACGTCAGCAAAGGAAAACAACCACTTGGCATAGGCCAAGCCCAGGTTTTGCCAAACTGAATTTCGATGGATCTAAACTAACTAATGGATCTACCGCTTCTGGCATAGTAATTTGTAATCAAAATGCGGAGGTAATCAAAATAAGAACGAATCAGTATGGAAATATATCAGTACCAAAAACTGAAACACTGGCATTGAAAGATGGAATTAGAATGGCCAAAGAATTGGGTCTAAGAAAACTAGAGATAGAGGGTGATAACCTTGTAGTAATTAATGCAGTTAACAAAAAGGGACAAAGTCCATGGGGCATTGAAATAATAATTGCAGATATCCTAGTCTTGTTAAACTGGTTCGAGACTGTCCGAATTACCCATGTCAGTAGAGTGTGTAATGATGTGGCCGATAAAATTGCTAAAACGGGGCATAGCCTCCATACTAATGTCATTATGAATCATCCAGAACTGAACGTTCTCGTCCATTCGGACGCTCTAGGACGTCCCCCTTGAAGGGGCATCCTAATTTTTACCGGTTCAAAAGAGAAAAGGTTAATGTAAATGGAATGAAATGAAGAAAACAAACATATATAGTCTCATGAATTCATAATATATAGACCACAAAGCTTGAGTAGAATTCACTTCTTTCCACACTTGAGGAGGCACACCCATTTACCATAAAGTGATATAATTATTCACTTTCTCTCTTTACTAGCCACACAAATATTAAAGTCTCAAATTAAGATAATTTTTTACCAATATACGATGATATATAATTAAACTAGATTCATTTTCAACCCATTTAATTTTTGTGGTTGGAAACCAAACATATAAGAATGAGCGTGAATCATGTGTAACATACAAGTCATGTGCTATATGAGGTGCATTACTATTTGTTAAATGCACTCCATCTACGGTTCATACTAAAAGTGCATTGAAGTTATTATTGCACTTTTGACACTTTACGATACACATTTGATGTTTTATAATGTATATATCATAACAATTCTATTTAAGAATGCACTCTTCATGCTTTATAAATATAATTTTAATACTTCAGGATACACTTTTACCTACATTATATTCTCATATAACATTTGTTAGACCCAGCATTCAAACTCCTAAAAGAATACATGATTTGATATGATCCATTATACATGTAGGACTATAGAAGTTATGGGATTAATTGAAATTTCTGATACCCCTTTAGTTGAAGACGGTAAAATAAAACTTAAAACTACAAACTATAAAGTAGAATATGGTACAATTAGTATACTTGTATATGAAGTCAACAGTGAGTTCGGTATCGAAATTAGCGGTTCTAGGTTACACGAAACATAGAACCAGAATTGAACGGGTCCTCGATCGGTTCCGGAAAGTTCCCAGGCTGGTTTCACCAGTTCCAAAACGGATAAAGATAAATATGAAACTTGCCTATTGTTTTTTTGTATAAAACATATTGTATTTAAGTCGGATATATTTGACCTCTTTACGTATATATTTGGTTTTGGTTTCTAGATACAAACATGTAGAACTTGATTTGAATTTTCTCTATAATATTAGCCTAATCTATACCTTCTTTTTCGAAAAATGAGGAACCACCGGTTGGGGAAAACCATCGGCTCCAAGGTTGGACGAACCTGAACTGCCTGTGAACCACACCAACAGTTATGGTTCCAGCTGTACTGATTCGAAACCGGACCTAGGTCTATTTGAATTGTTCTTTGCATGCCTGGTAAATGGTGATAATCCAAAGAGGGAGTTTTAAACTTGCAAATTTAAATTCGTTTTATCGATCTATCTCACAATGGGCCCGGTCCAATAATCCAAGTGATTATCGGCCTAATTGGATCTACTCACCCCGCCTTAACAATTTGTTGCCCTTTTTTATATATATAAAAACCACTCATTATGTCTCATAATATAAGTCTTATTTTTATTTATATATCTCAAATTCATCTTTTTGTTTATAAAAATTTTCTTTTTTTGTTTGATAAATGAAAATACAGATTTACTCTCATCAATCACTACATTATAAATAAGAAGTTTATTCAAACAAAATTTCTAAGTTATTCAATATAATTTTCTAGTAGTTTCACATAGAGGAAATGATATTGATGATTTTTTAAGTTTTTTTTTAATGATATATCAATAATTTGCATAAATATTCTTATGATTTTAGTGATTTAGTAGATTTTCTAATTTCTTTTTGATTTTTTGAACATGCCAAGTTATTTTTGGAGATCAAGATCACATTTGATATAGACGTCTTTTAAATCAAAATTTAATTTTATTATTTTTATAGATTAGAACTTATATTATTATTTATTAGACCTGTCAAAACCTGACCCGACCCGTAAACCAGACCCGATCCGGTCGAACATTTCAGGGTTTCAATTTGAACCCAAAACCCAGTTTCAACCCGATCCGATAAACCCGGAAATTTTGGGTTAGGGTCGGGTCCAACCCGGCGGGTCATGAAATTTTCAGGCGCCAAATTTATTTTGAAATTTTTCATAAAATTTGAAAATGGCGGGTTGTTGAATTTCTATTTGATTCATTTTAGCTCTTTTTATTGTAAACTTGTTTGCTGCATTTTGCTTATTTCTAATTTGTGAAGCTTGTGTCCACTATGAAAGGTGTCATCCTTGATTGAATTGAAAGTATACAAATGAGTAGAAGTAGTAATTTAAATTAGTTTGTGGACTTTTACAAGTTCACATGTTTTTGTATGTTTCTAAATGTTTGACTGATTGTTTTTATTATGAGTCATTCATGGCTAAATCCAGATGTAGTTTTCCAATCTTTCACAAAAAAGAACTTGATAACAAAGAATCAAATTAAGCTAGGATGTTCATTTCTACCCATGCCATATAATATATCCGGAATTTTGTTTGTATATATATATATAATGTCCACAACCTTATACTATATATATCTACAATTTTGTCAATCGCAATACCAAACTATTTAACATGTATGTCTTCGTGGTTTTCTTTAAAGTTTCAAAGTTTTAGTTCGTAAAGTTTCAAAAAAAAACTGACCCACCGGTCAACCCTAACCCGCCCGATAACCCGCCAAGACCCGACCCAGATGGACCAGAACCCAATCTCAACCCGAACCCGAAATGACCCGAACCCAGAACGACCCAACCCGAACCCGCTTGCCCGACCCGATTGGCAGGTCTAATTATTATCAATCTCCAAATTTAAATGAAATAGATAAAATATTTACACACATATAATAATAATGTTTTGAAATTAGATAATAGTATAAACTAAAGGAAAATATATCCAAAGGAACAAAGCCAATTTGTATGAAATAAATTACATATATATAAATAGTGTTATATATATGGATCCGATGTGAGGTTTATAATCAATTTTAGCCAATAAAAAAAACTCAGTTAAAATTTGATTACTTAGATTGATTCGAGAAAAATAGGTGATGTGGTTCAACATGGCATTGATATTGTGTCTTTATCGTCATCATTAAAAGTAGTTCAACCCCAATACCATGTACAAGTAATATTGATAACTTTTCTAGAAACATTGGTAAAAAAAAAGAAATATTTTATCTACAAAGCTCTTAAATAATTTATAAAACATAAATAAATCACCATACATTATTAGATTGAAATATTAACTACATTGACATATTTTTATTCTATTATTAGTTCATTTTGTATTAACTATAAGTTCCTTTTTTATATTATTCGAATTTTGCAAAAACAAAATTAAATCAAAACAAAAAATAAAGAATAAAGAATATAACTTTTGATTTTTTTAATTTTTAAAAAAGGTTCATAAATTATGTATTGAAGGGAAAAAAACAGATAAAATTACTCCTCACCGCAAGGCTCTCTTTAGTGGAAATACATATGATGTAGATATCTTAATAGATGAAAATAACATGAATAAAAATAAAGAAAAATATCTTTTAAATAAATTGATAATAAATAATTTTATCAGATTATTTAAAATGACATGAATAAAAGTATGAATTGGGGTCAAATCAACGTGGTGACTAAAAAATAGTGGCCATTTATAATATACTAGCTTAATCTGTCTTGCTAATATTTCATGCACCACTATTACACTTAAAAATATATAAATTAAATATTTTAAAATTAAATATTTATATAGAAGATATAATATATTGTATGAACATGTTTCTTTTCTTCTAAAAATAGCGAAACTGTTTTTGAAGCTCGTACAACTAAATTAATACATATAAGACATAATGTTTACACTCGTTTGTATAATGATATAAAAATTGAGTATAAGAACATGAATTGATATTTTACTTACAATCTTTATCATATATTATAACGACTATCATAAATGTAAATATAAAAGTAAAAATTAAAAAAGCTTTGTCAGCTGATAATTTGAAAAAGTTTATCATATTTTAATATAAAACGTAGGAAACCTTTACTTGTATTAAAGAAATAAGTTGAATACAATATTCACAGATTTTCTTAATTTGTATGTGAAAGATTTTTCTCCATTAGTACTTTAAGAATTAAAAAGTTACAAATGTTTTTTTGTAATGAAACGATTAGAAGAAATTCAATAGGGAAAAACCCTATACAAGGTGAATAAAAATTATTTTTTTAGATATGTGATAGGGTCAAAATTAATGTGGTGGTTTGAAAACCAACACTTGTTTGTTTGTATTAACAAAATAAGAGGCGTTTATATAATTTGAGAAAACTATAAGATTGTTTTATAAATAAGTGAAATTATTGAAAAATATCACCTTCACACATACTATTTGGCTAAAAAGTTAGGTTTGTTTTCAAGATAGAGAAATGTCAAATATAACAGGTAATAAAAATTGATCATACGAAAATATAGAAAATAACTTAAACTTAGAAATGATAAATTTATTTAAGTAATCAAATAATAGAGTGATAAAATTAGTTTTTATACTAAATATGACATGGGGGCCAAAATCAACATTCTGACTTAAAACAACAATCGGGTTATAATATACTAGCATGTGACTCATAGCTTGTACGAGGACGTTATTTACGTGATGTCACGCTTTTTAGTTAGATTTCATAGGTCATTTTCTAGGTTGTTTTGCATCTTTTCCTATTAGTTTGTGTGGTTTTGCATGTGATTTCAACTCTCTTTCGAGGGTTGGAGTCGTTTGTGACTGTTTTTGTGTTTTGTAGGTGTTTGGAGCGTTTAGGAGAAGTTTTCGAGCATATTAGAGCATTCTAGGAGGTGGTGTCATGTAGCGGTTTTCAAGTATCAAGTCAAGTAGAGTTTTTCAAGGACGGATTTGCATAATAAGAGGCGTCTTAGAAGGAGTTACAAGAAGTCTAAAGGAACCAAGAAACGCAAAGGAAGAAACATCGGAAAAAGACCAATCTTTGGATCAAGTTCGAGACAAGACAAAAAGAAAAGACAAGTGAAGGTTGTAGGTCGGTGGAGACCTACTCTAGGTCGCCCACGACCTATCTTGAGCCATGGACAGTGATGGTGGCCATGACCTCCTCAAGGTCGGCCACGACCTCCCATGATGCCCAGCGGACGAAAACTTGCGGCGCCCAAGTAATTGTCTTTTGGGTGTTTTAATTATGGATAGAGGATTGTTTCCTTTTTAGAACTCTTGTAGATCTCTATATAAGGAGCCTTAAGAGTCTCTTTTCTGGACTTATACTTTATTATCCAAGCTCTTGGACATATTAGAGAGACTTTTGTTAGAAGTTGGAGAATTTGCAAGATTGTAAGGTTGGATTTCCTTTTTAATTCAAGTTGTTTGCTTTTGATCATGTCTTCTTCTTCTTTCATGTTGATTGATTGCATGATGATGAGTGAGTAGTCACCTTTTCTAGGGTTGGGGTGAAACCCAACATAAGAATGCATGTTAAAACTTGAATCTTTGATCTATAGTGAACCTTTTAATCTCTATTCTTTAATCCAACTTGTTGTGCTTAATTCCTTTATGAAAGTTTAGGCATGTTCTTATTTTCAATTGAATTGAAAGGTAAAATTATGAATTTGAATGACAATTCGAGCTTGAAGCGAAAGTTAAAACCTTTAGATAACAAGTAGGATTGCATGTCAACATCTTTATGAAAGTTGAGATTTTGATGTGTTTATTTGTGACAAAATTCATTAATGAGATTATAGGTTAAGTAGATCATTAATTGTTGTTTGCATGTATGATTATCTTGTTGTGGTAGATCCTTGGTCCTAGATATTTTTCCCATATGTTTTCGAAGTCTTTTTCGTGCCTAGATTAAGGTCGTTAATTGTCGAACCCTCATAGGTCGTTGCCGACCCCTCTGTCCTTGTGTTGTGTGTTTCGTGATTGTGTGATTGTCGTGGTCGTGGACGACCTCCCTCAAGTCGGGTGCGACCTATTTCTGAACGTGTCTCTTTTGTTTTGCTTTGTTTTCGTAGTTTTGATTGCTAGATTATAGATTCTTCTAACTCCCGTGAACGATCCTGACTTCGCTATACTCAGCGGGGTCTTGAATACAAATTTATTTGTTCAAGAATAACCCTTCAACATTACGTATTCATTTTTTTTGTATATAAATTTACTATAATAATTTCAAATATGATCATATGCCTACTTTTTTTATAATGACATTTATATTTTAGATTATCAATTAAAATAATTCATGTATATTATCAAACATTTATAAAAAATATATAATTATATTTGTTTATATAATAAATTTTTATACATACATAATTGCAAATATTTTGTATGTCTAATTTATTTTAAAAAACCATATCTTTTGGATTATAATATAATATATTCTCATCTATCATCAAATATTTATATAAAAATATATATTATATATTAAATTTTATATATTAACTTTTTATACATATATGAACATGTATTCTAATGATTGAGGAAGAATGTCATAAAATAAGATGCATTATTAAATTTTATTAAAAAATGAAAGTCTTTTTTAATAAGAGGGTCCTATGGCATTAGTATGATGGTAAATTTTGATTCACTTTAAATTATAGTACAATAATAATATATAGATAGATAATGATTAGTCTTTTCGATCCATATTTTTGATTTAACTATAAGAAATAATTTAAAATTTATACAAATTTATTCAAAAAAATAGATAGATATAAATCTTGCATTATTTTATATAATTTGTTTCTTATGAGATTTATTTTAATAATGTATTCTATTTTTCTATCCAAACAGTGATTTATAAAATTATAATTATTTCACCAATAAGTTTCTTTATTTTATAATTAATTTTTTACTTTGAAAAAATTAAAATATAAATAAAATGTATATAAATAATTTTTGTATAATGGAATTTATAATAAAATTTTAACCAATAAAAAATAAGCCAAAAAAATTCCGATCAATCAGATTGAGCTAATAAGATGATGATATGGTTCAATTATATCTTTTAATATATATTACTATTGATTTAATTTAGAGTTGATTTGCGTTGTTTAATGTTATTATTTTAACTTTCAATTTAGTATAGTAAGATTAATAAGTTACATCTCTAAGAAAACTTTATAGATAGAATTCCAATGATATATTCTTTCATGTAAGATTTATAGTCAAATTTTAACCAATCAAATTGTTTTAATAAAAAATGATGATGTTGTTCAATGTGGGCCGGAGCTGACACTTGTCGCTCTATATTATTAGTTTAATCTCTGCTTCAATAGAGTACTAGTATCAGTCCCGTGCCTTCAAGGCATGATTTGATTTAACTAAAAACTTACTTAAATTTTATATAAAGTTATTCAAAAGAATAATATGCTATAAATTCTTGTATTATTTTATATAATTTGCTTCTTTTGGGATTTATTTTAATGATACATTATTTGTGTTATGATACATTTTTTTTAATCGAACAAAGATTTGCAGTATTATAATTTTGTCATATAAGGACGGAATACTTGTTTTTATCAATAAGTTTCTTTAATTTATAATTAATATTTTTATTCTATAGTTATTTTGGAAATCAAATCAAATCATAATCATATATATATATACATACTTTATTTATATGGAGAATCTACAATAAAAAATTTTAACCAATAAAAAATAAGTCAATTAATTGTCAACAAATCAATTTGATTTGATAAAACGGTTATGTCATTATGTGGTTGGATTTGTTGGAAATTAAGATTTTTTATAAAATAATATAATTGTGGCTAATAAAAGACATTGAATTGAAATTAAGATTTTGATCAAGGTACGGTTTTATTAAAAAAATTAAGATTGAAGTGAAATTAAAATTAGTAGATATATAAGAAGAATTCTAGAAAAATTATGTATGAAATTTGAAGTGTATTTATTTTAGAAAAAAAAAATTAAAATGGAAATTAGTAGATGATAAGATTTCTTGAAATATTATGTATAAAATTTAAAGTTTATTTCTTTTATTTGGAAAAAAAACAAAAATGGAAATCAATAGATAAGAAAATTTCTAATGTGGGTCACCAATGAAGTTTTAACCAATGAAATTGTTTTAATACATGGGGGATGCAAGTTTCTTTAATTTATAATTAATATTTTTATTCTATAGTTTTTTTGGAAAACAAATCAAATCAAAATCATATATATATATAAATATATATATACTTTATTTATATGGATAATCTATATTAAAAATTATTAACCAATAAAAAATAAGTCAATTAATTGTCAACAAATCAAATTGATTTGATAAAACGGTTATGTCATTATGTGGTTGGATTTGTCGGAAATTAAGATTTTTTATAAAATAATAAAAGACATTGAATTGAAATTAATATTTTGGTCAATGTACGATTTTATTAAAAAAATTAAGATTGAAGTGAAATGAAAACTAGTTTACCCCCATACCATGTACGGTTACTGTGATTATAAACTCAATTTAATATAGATATATGACGTCAATGATCACGTTAAAAATATAAAATCATATATTTTTATCTGATTAGTTTTTTTACCAATAGTAAATCAACTCATAATATAAATAAGTTAGATCTGTTCAAAAGTTATTTTACGATAAAGATCACGTTTTATTAAATAATAATATTTATTAGAAGATTACAACTAATTTTTGGATAATATTTATCAGAAGATTACAACAAAATTTTGGATAATATTTATCAACAGATTACAACAAATTCGTGGTAAGGGGTAATCCATAATTCTCAAGATAATTCATAATTTTAGATAAGTTTTAAGCAATTTTTACAAGATAAGATTATATGAGACACTAACTACCTAATATATATTTATCTTTCTATTGTGATTTATGTTTTTTTATATACGCAAGGGCCCGGTTGATTATTTTATTGAAGATATGACACGTGGCGCAATTTTTTGTCAAGACTTTGTCTCCGCTTTATGCTATAGACAATATAGATTAGTAGCTAGATATAAAAGAAGAATTCTAGAAAATTTATGTATAAAATTTGAAGTGTAGTTATTTTAGAAAAAAAAATAAAATGGAAATTAGTAGATAGTAAGATTTCTAGAAATATTATGTATAAAATTTAAAGTTTGTTTCTTTTATTTGGAAAAAAAACTAAAATGGAAATCAATAGATAAGAAAATTTCTAATGTGGGTCACCAATGACATTGTTTTAATAAAGATGGGTGATGCGATCCAATGAGGACTTCACACCAATCACACGTGCCGTGCTAAATATTTATTTTTAACCTCCGCTTTAGTATATAGTTATGAAGATGATATAATATAGTTTTTTTACATAAGCTATATACGATTATTGTTTTTTTGAATTTGACACGTAAGATTTATTTTTTTTGAGCAAACACGTAAGATTTTTAAGAGATAGGAACTCGACTTGAAGACAATACTTTGAATTCCTTAGGCCCAAAGTCTTAGTAGATCGTAACCCCAACCACCTTAGCTCGTAATAGTCTTGTACATTTATTAATAATTAGAAAATACATTAGATAACATATTTAGAGTTAATTATAATGGGGTTAATGGATAAAAGTTATTGAGGGTTAAGGGTTTCTTGCATATCGATCCATGGCCTTTTGCACACAATAATAAAGTGATAAACAATAATCAAAACTCTTGAGCGGCGATCATTCAATCAACCAGGTGTCCAGGTCAGTTCTTTCGATATTCAAGATTCAATCTTATACAAAGCACCCATTGAATTTGTGGGTCTCGGCACTTTTTAGGACTAAACTTATCTTCTGTGCTAATTCATTGCATCCCAAAATCCATCAATAATTTTGTTCTATGTTGTATACATTCACCATGAACAATTCTTTACATTAAAAGCTAACGCTTAATAAAGTTCAGTTCTTGGGTCATTGAACTATATATCAAAGAATTAAAATTCAAATGATTTACAGGTCTAGTAAATATTTAGAATGACAATCGATTTCGATAAAGGATGGAAGTTGATCGAAAACGTGGGGATGAAGACATTGAAAAGGAAGTTCGATGGAATGCCCGATTTGACTTTCACCGCAGAGCAATACATCAACTTATACACGTACGTAGCCTTGCTCTTTTGATCATACATAAATGTACATTTTGCTAATTCATATATATATAGCTACTTAGTTAACTAGCTAATCATGGTTAATTAATCTTCTCTCCATGATATATCAATGTGTTGCAGAACCGTGTATATCATGTGCACTCAAAAACCACCCTATGATTTCTCTCAAGAGCTCTATGACAAATACCGACAATCCATTGAAGAGTACATCGTCTCAACGGTAACGAAACTACATATGATTTTGTTATACTTGGTGAATGATTTTGCGTTTGGTTATATTAATTGACGTTTGGCAATGTGTAATCATGGTCAAATTTAGGTGCTTCCATCTCTTAGAGACAAGAATGGAGTGCTCGTGTTGAGTGAGCTTGTTAGAAGGTGGGAAAATCACAAGATCATGGTCAGGTTTCTTTCTAGATTCTTCTTCTATCTGGAGCGATACTTCATCGAGAGAATGTCACTTCCATCTCTTGTCCAAATCGGAATGTCCTGTTTCCGCAACTTGCTACGCTCAAACCTCGCTCAGTCTGATCTTGGTAACACATGGATGGCTGTGACATCAGTGGTAAGTACGCGGTTCCACCATCTGATCCGCCGTTAATCCAGCTTTTCTTTCGTTCTGTCGAAATCGTGTGTGACACTTGGTTTTGGAATCAGATTGATGAGGAGCGCGAAGGAAACCTGGTTGATAGGGCTTTGCCCAATAACTATTTGGTTTGCTTTGATGAAATGGGAATGAAGAAGGATTTCTATAAGTGCTTTGAATCTCACATGATGAAAGGTGCAACTGCATTCTATTCAAAGAAGGCTTCAAGTTGGATTGCTCAGCAGTCAGCATTCCTCTTCTGAATACTTGCTCAAGGTGTGATGCAATGCAAGCTCTTTAGCTCTTTTCAGTTCAACTTGTCTTTATATTTCAGTCTTTGAATTAAGTCCTTAATCTTACTTAATTAATCACGGGATTCTTTAATTAGGCAGAAGAGTGCTTGAAAAGGGAGGAGGGTATTGGCTACCATTATCTGCAATCCCGCAGTGTGCCAAAGCTTATGGAGGTGAAAAAACATTCCAACTTAACAACTTTGAATTGCTCATTAACTCATTTTTTCATTTACTAAACCATGCAAATGTGGTTCCATATTGTAGAAAGTTCGACAAGAGTTGTTGGCCGTCCATGCCACTCAACTGCTCGAGAACGAACACTCTGGATGGCGCGCATTACTTAGAGACGATAAGGTTTGAATATAGATTACCAAAGGCTGCATAGTTTCTCAATTGTTTATCTATTTAGGTTGCTAATTTGTGGTGTTTTAGGTGGAAGATTTATTAAGGATGTATAGGCTCTTCTACAATGTACCTGGTGGCCTAGGATATATTGCTGCTATATTCAAGAAGGTTGAATATTCATATATCTTGTTCTCACTTCTTTTTTTCACAAACTGAAATTGTCACTTCACTTTGTTGTCCATACTTTCAAGGGAAGTTTTATAGCTTTCAATTTGACTTTGTTCTTTTAATTATTATGGCAGCATGTGATTGAAGAAGGCATGGCCTTGTTTAAGCAAACTGAAGATGTGGCTAGCAGTGAAAAGGTTAATTCCTACTCCTAGCATATTCTTGAATTCTCTATATCATGTTGTTGTAAGTTTTATGGATTGTTATGATGGTACTGATTTTTAGAGCATTGTGTTGCAGATGTCTTTGATGGAAGTGATTGATTTTCATTACAAATACATGCAATATGTTGCGGATCGCTTCACGAACGCTACTCCCTTGTATAATGTATGTATATGAGAACTTGTTGTCCACCCAGATTTCAGTTCCTATTCTTCCTTTTGTGGTGCTAAATTTATTTGGATACAATTAATATGTTTTGTATCAGGCAATAAGGGAGGCATTTGATGTCTTCTGCAATAAGTTTGAACCCAACCGTTCGAGTGCAGAGCTGTTGGCAACGTTCTGTAGTGATGATATTCTGAGGAAAGTTGACAGTGAGAGTTTGAGTGATGAATCCATAGACCAAATACTTGAGAAACTGGTCACCTGTGTAACTGATAAAGACCTGTTTGCTGAATTTTATAGGTAAACTAAATTAAGTCGCATTCATGTATGAACTAACCAAAAGCTTGTAGAGTTGCTAGTACTAAATGTAGACTGCCTTTGGCAGGAGGAAGCTTGGCCGTCGCTTTCTATTTGACAGCCGCGTAAGTGAAGATCACGAAAGGATTGTTTTGTCGAAGCTGAAGCATCATTTTGGTGGTCAATGTACATCAAAAATGGAGGGAATGGTTTGTTTCTCGCTCTCAAAACCCGACTATATTCATTTCCTTTCCGTCTCTATATATAACGGTCAACCAAACGAGGACTAAACGTATTGTTCATCTTGGTCCTCCTATTTGCAGTTCAAAGATCTAACCTTGGTGAAAGAGAATCAAATCGCATACAACAACTTCCTTAAGAGCAATCCACTCTCAAGAACCGACGTGGACTTCAATGTCTGTGTGCTGACTCCCGTTTTATGGCCTACTTACAAGTCGTTAGCTCTTAACCTACCGCCAGAGATGGTAAGCATATATACTACAATCCTCCTGCTTTAGCATGAATCAAATTAAAGCATATGATCTGAAACTTCATCCTTGCTTTTTGTTTTTCATAGGCTAAGTGTGTTGACAGTTACCAAGACTTTTATCAAGCCAAGACCAAGTCTAGGAAACTAACATGGAATTATTCCTTGGGCACATGCTACATCAATGGGAATTTTGATGCCAAGACTATTGAGCTAGTTGTGACAACCTCTCAGGTTCAAACTACATTACCTAGATTGATTGTTTTAAGCTTTCGTTTCTATAAGTACTAATATTGATGTATACAATTCCGTTCTGTAGGCGGCTACATTGCTCCTGTTCAACAATTCAGATAGATTGAGCTATTCAGAGATCAAGACCCAGTTGAACTTAGCTGACGACGATGATGTTGTTAGACTGTTGCATTCTTTGTCATGCGGAAAGTACGAAATCCTTAGGAAAGAACAGAGCACGAATGTAATATCACCAGCCGACAACTTTGAGTTCAACTCCGAGTTCACAGCGAACAAGAAACGAATCACGGTAACAATTTCAAGTTTCATCTCCAACAATTTTGTAAAGATTTAGAGTATTGCCTTGGTAACACAGTGATTTTGGCAATGTAGGTTCCTCTGACTCCTGTCACTGAAAAGAAGGTCATCGAGGATGTTGTTAAGGACAGACGGTATGTACTTGAAGCCTGCATTATGAGGATTATGAAGAGTCACAAGGCTTTATACCAACAACATCTTGTTATGGAGTGTATCAAGCAGATGAGTCACATGTTCAAGGTATTGCAAATAACGTTTTGACTGATTTGTTTTGCTGTATATATATATTTTGGTAAAACATGATTGTGATGGGTTTGTTGTTTTGGACTCTGAATTGATGCAGCCGGATATAAAGGCTATAAAGCAGCGGATTGAAGGTCTGATTAGTCGCGAATATTTGGAAAGAGACATGAATGATGGAAATATTTTGAGATACTTGGCCTAATCAAATGAACACCTCTGTCTGTTGAGGTGTTTCTTGTAAATAGAGGTTCATGGTGTCATGTAATTTTACGTTTTAGTTTTCTTTCAATCTCCCTTATATGTCATCTTTTAAACGCAGTAAAAAGATCTCAAACATGGTTGTGTAATTGTTAAGGATGAATAAGAGATGCAATAGCTTAATCTATTATTGATGAAAGGAATTACAATATATAGATTACATCAGAAGATAGAAAGCTAGAGACAAAGTTACAGAAGCTGAAAAGAGTCACACATAAATGAACATAAGCATTTAAGCTTCCTTAACACGCCCCCGCAAGCTGGACGATCCTTCGGTAAGTCCAAGCTTGGACGACAGGAACTGAAACCGGGGCCTCAACAGGGGTTTCGTAACAAGATCCGCTAGCTGGTCATCCGTCGAGATGTACGAGACACGGAGAACACCCCGCTGCACAATTTCCCGAACAAAGTGAAAAGCTAACGCAATATGCTTCATACGAGAATGGAAAACGGGATTAGAGCTCAAGTGCTTGGCACCCATATTGTCACAGAACAGAACCGGTTGCTGCTGCAGCCGAACACCTAACTCAGATAAGAGAGAAAGAACCCAAAGTAACTCAGCACTGCAATTGGCAAGGGCGCAGTATTCAGCCTCGGTGGAGGACCGAGCCACCGATTTTTGCTTCCGAGAGCTCCAAGAGATGGGAGTGCGACCAAGATAAACAAGATAGCCTGTGGTCGACGTGTAATCATCTTTATTCCCGGCCCAATCAGCATCACTAAAACCATGAAGGGTAAGAGCCGAATCCCTGTGAATGAGAATACCCTGTCGAGATGTGCCTTTCAAGAACCGAAGGAGACGCTTGAGAGCACTCCAATGAGTGGTAGAGGGAGAGTGCATGAACTGAGACAACTTGTTCACTGCAAATGCGATGTCAGGACGAGTGAGCGACAGATATTGAAGGCTGCCAAGGACCATTTTGTACTCGGTAGGAGAGTCAAGCTGAGTGCCGGAGGTGTGCTGAAGAGTCTGAGACGAGCACATGGGAGTAGCAATCGAGTTGGACTCAGCCATATTCACACGATTAAGAACATCGCAAATATACTTGTGTTGGCACATGAATAAGCCCTGCGGATGTTGCTCAACCTCAACACCTAGAAAATAAGACAAGGCACCAAGGTCTTTAAGAGAGAATCGATGAGAGAGCCGACGGATCACATCTTCAAGTAGCTGAGAATCACTCCCTGTAATAATAATATCGTCAACATAAACCAGTAGATAGAGAGTAGCATGCTGATGCCGATAGACAAAGAGAGACGAATCCGCAACAAAATTGACAAAGCCGACGTGAACCAAGAAAGTGCGTAGCTCATGGTACCACGCCCGCGGTGCCTGTTTAAGACCATAAATCGCCTTCTTGAGTTTGCACACATAACTCGGACGATCCCTGCACGTGAAGCCCGGCGGCTGAGACATGAAGACATCTTCATGAAGCGTTCCTTGAAGGAACGCATTATTGACATCCAATTGCCGGAGGGGCCAGCTGAGACTTGCAACAATAGAGAGCACTGTGCGGACTGTCACGGGTTTGACAACCGGACTAAAAGTATCCGTGAAGTCACACCCGGGGCGTTGGTGGAAGCCCTTGGCAACAAGCCGAGCCTTATACTTATCAAGCGAACCGTCGGGATGATACTTGATGCGATAAACCCATTTACAACCCACAACATTCATATTGGGCATGGGCGGGACAAGCTCCCAAGTCTCGTTTGAGCACAAAGCTGTGTACTCAGCAGTCATGGCCTGTCGCCAATCGGGATCTTTTAGAGCTTGGGTTATGGTTTGAGGTTCTTGAGGAGTGCTGGATTGGGCTAAAAGGTTCAATTTGGTGATAGGTTTGAAGATGTGGTTTTGAGATCGGGTGACCATGCGCGGGATAGGAGGAGGGTCGGCAAGAGCCAGGGGAGTAGGTGGGGCGGACGAGGGTGTGGGCGAGTGATCAGCCACCGATGAGGGTGGGGAGGAAGGGCTGGGGAAGGGTACGCCACCAAGAGTGAGGGCAGGCGGGCTAGGGGGTAGGCGTGCCGCTGAGGGACTCCGATGGAGAGGACAAGGGGCCATGCACGGTAGGAGAGGGGGAGCGGGGTAGCATAGGCAGAGGGGGGAAATTAGGGTGATCGGGTACAATGGGGGGGACGGGTAGAATAGGGTTTGCATGGGGATTAGGGTTAGGATTAATGGGAGCAGGGAAATTAGACAGGAGAGGTAGTGGAAACACGCCCCCATCATCAGGAGCAGGAAGGGGCAAGGTGGGTTGTGTATTTTGTGCGAGAAAAGGGAATTCATGCTCTACAAAGGTTACATGTCTTGAGGTGTACACTTTGAAAGTGTTCGGGTCAAGGCAAAAATAGGCACTTTGAGTGAGAGAGTAACCAACAAACACACATGGGATGGACTTAGGCTCCATCTTATTAGCAGTATATGGTTTTAACCAAGGAAAACACAAACAACCGAAACACTTCAATTTATGATAATTTGGCGGAGTTTGAAAAAGTTTATAGAAGGGAGAGAGATTTCGGAGCGTGGAAGTGGGCATTCGATTGATAAGGTAGACTGCGGTTTTGAATGCAAACGGCCAAAGAGAGTTGGGAAGACCCGAAAAGGACATGAGCGAGAGACCCGTCTCAACAATGTGACGGTGGCGCCGCTCAGCAAAGCCGTTATGTTGAGGGGTATGTGGGGGAGAAGTGAGATGAGAGACGCCATGTGAGGCTAGGAAAGAGGCTAAAGCAATGTACTCGCCCCCATTGTCGGAATACAGGATTTTGATTTTTGTGGAGAAGTAATTTTCAACTAGGGCCTTAACATGGATAAAGGTGTCCTTGGTGTCCGACTTTTTCTTAAGAGGAAAGAACCAAATATATCTCGTAAAATGATCGACAAATATGACATAATACTTGAAACCATCACGAGAGAGAACCGGAGAGGTCCAAACATCAGAGAACACAACTTCAAGAGGATAAGAGGAAGTGATAGACGTTTGATTAAAAGGCAACTTGTGACTTTTGTTTATTGAACAAGAAGTACAAAACTCAGTCTTAGACACATGACCTAGATTGAAATTGGAAAGCATAAATTGCAAAATTTGGGATGAGGGATGCCCCAGCTTGTGATGCCAAGAAGAAGCGACAGCTTGGGTGGTGCGGACACGAGGGGAAACCGATGCCGGCCAAGAGTAGACGCCATCTAGACACGGGCCACTAAGAAGAACCGCCCCCGAAGTTGGTTCCTTCAAAAGAAAACAAGAAGGTGAGAACTCTACTGTAAGGTTGTTTTGGGCAACTAGTTGAGACACAGACACAATATTGGAGGAGATTTGGGGCACAAAAAGAACATTATCAAATTTTAGTGTTCGATTGTTTGAATTAACGGTAAAACTGCCAATACGAGAGATGAAGAGACCCTCACCATTACCCACGCGAAGTTCGTCAGGACCTTCATAGGGATAGTGCAGGCTAAGGGCTTGGAGGTCGTTGGTGACGTGGTGGGAAGCCCCACTATCAAGCAACCATGGTTGGGTGGAGGTGGTTATTGTATTGGCTTGGGGAGGCGGGGCACGAGGGGCATAGGAGGGGCGATTTTGAGAGGGAGGCCGGAGGGATGGCGCGGTTTGGCGGAAGGCAGGACAGTGGGCTACGACATGGCCGGTGGTACCACACCATTGGCATTTGCCAAGAAAGGGACGAGGCTGATGTGTGGGAAAGGTGGCGGGATTAGGGTTGGAGGTATTCGGAGGGGTCCAGGGACGGTAGGCAGGTCGAGAGCCATAGGGAGGGGAAGGAGAGGGTGCGTTGTGGGAGGGTTGGCTAGGCCAAGAGGGTGCGTTGTGGGAGGGTTGGCTAGGCCAAGAGGGCTGCGAAGGGCCAGACTTTGGGTGGAAGCGAGACTTGGATTGCATTGTCATGGCGGACGCCGGTGACGACGAGGAATCACCGGCCTCAACCTTGAGTTGGAGTTCTTTGTTAATAAGTTTCTCATGGAGTTCTTCGAATGAGATGACGGAATCACGAGCCCGAACACCATCGACAACTGACTGATAAGCGCCATCAAGCCCTTGAAGAGCAAAGTCGATGATGTCCTCGGGATCCTGTTCTTTGCCAAGAGACGCAAGAAGATCGGTGCACTCTTTAATTTGAAGCATGAATCCAGCAACAGTTTGAGAGCCTTTCTTCAACCTTTTGAGTTTGTCCTTAACCTGGTGGATATGACCCCGAGAGGGCTTTGCATAGGAATCCTCGAGAACCTTCCACGCAGCCTGACAAGTAGTCGAACGCGTGATGAGAGGCGCGACTGGAGCCGAGAGGGTTGTGATGAGGGCACCGAAAAGGAGCCGATCTTGTCGAAGCCAAGTGGAATACGCCGGATTTGGTGTGGTGATCGACGGATCAAGGATGTTGGGAGACGTCGGGGAAGGCGAGGGATACGACCCATCCAAGAACTTGAAGAGGCCGTAACCTTCAAGGATTGATTGAATCTGGGCTTTCCAGGTTATGTAGTTTGTGGATGTGAGTTTGATTGGATTGTGGAATTGGACAACGACGAAAGGTCGAGTAGGCTCAACCTCGTTCGGAATGGTGTGGCTTGGTGACCCAGCCATGGAGGATGTGGGGGTCGGAAAAAAAAAATTTAGGGTTTTGGTAATGGATCTTGCTCTGATACCATGTTAAGGATGAATAAGAGATGCAATAGCTTAATCTATTATTGATGAAAGGAATTACAATATATAGATTACATCAGAAGATAGAAAGCTAGAGACAAAGTTACAGAAGCTGAAAAGAGTCACACATAAATGAACATAAGCATTTAAGCTTCCTTAACAGTAATTGTGTGAATTTTGGTATATACTCTTGACGGAAAAAAATCATGTGCGAATGACCGTTTATCTGCAAAGTGGGTGGGGAATGAACCTTGCCAGAGTTATACACGGCCATATTTTTGACGAATTATTCACGTATTTTAAAAACGATTCGTTTGAAGGCACAAGCGTGGAATATGCGTGCACTTTGCATTGGCAGAGGCTTGTATAGAAATAATAAATCCCGTACCATGTACGGGTAATGTAAATATAAAACAGAATTAACCCATTCGAATCGAATTTTGATACGAATTCCTTTTTAACTTGAGAATTTAAATTTTCATATTTATATTATTATTTAATATACTATTGACATATGTGAAAGTTTTTCACTATTTTTCAAGATTTAATAATGACAAAAACATATACTAATTAATAAGGGAAAATGGTTAAGATATAATTTTAAAAAATCATGTTAGAGGAAAAAATTATAAGATATCATAAATTGAGTAAGATAGTTAGTAAATATAAGGAAATATATGGTTTTTTTTTTAGAAAATCAATGCAAAAAATGAAACCATTACTTTATTCAGGATTGATGATGTGGCACAAATTAGACCTGATCAAACGCGGGTCGGCCCGCCCGCCCGCCCATGAAAATGGGCGGATATGGACAATGTTTATAGCCCAGTGGGCCGGGCCGACCCGGCCCGGATATTTTGAAGGGCCGGGTTTGGGCAATAGTATAAAGCCCGATGGGCTTTAAAGCCCGGCCCATTACCCGGCCCGACCCGGATATTTTTATAATATATTAATTAAATTACTAAATTACTAAATGAAATATTGTTAATTTATATATATCAAAAGTTACAAAACCCTACTTATCTTTTTACTTCTTCTTTTATGCGCCGTTTCACTCATTTCTTATGCCGAAAAGATGCAACAAACCGAATGAAGAATTATTGCATTGCATTTGATGTAGTTTTTTATATGTTAAGGGTTAAGGAATTCATACTTTTATTTTGTAATTTTGTATTATGGATGAATGTGGGTTGGATTCTTGGTTAAGCTTTGTTTTTGAGATCACGAATTCTTGGTTAAACTTATGGATGAACATTAGTTTGCTTAGTTTCAAGTTAATATTGCTTAGATTTAGAAATTTCATGTTAAAAAATTGCAGTTTTTTTTAGCTTAAAATAAAAACGGGCGGCCCGGCGGGCAACCCGGCCCAGCCCTGTGGGCGGATCTGGGCAAAAATATTAGGCCCGGCGGGTAGCCCAAACCCGACCCGGCCTTTAAAATGGGCCGGGAAAATGAGTCAAACCCAGCCCGGATCCGTGTTTGATCAGGTCTAGCGCAAATTTTAACAAAGACAAGGGTTCTGCTTTATACTGTATTATAGTAGATTATGAGACTATTAATTTCCTAGTTCTGGCACCTCAGTCTCAGCTGTACAAACAAGATTATGAGATGCAAGTTCATGCAAGGCTGTCATTATGTACGTTCTGAAAAAGTTTGATTTCAGATTTTTTTTTTTTTTTGGGTCAAAAAGAGGGTCAAGCCCCATTGTATTGCGCTAGATCATCAAATAACACAGACAATAGAGGTTCCTCAAAATTCATAGTATCCACATCTAATTTAAAAGTGTACTTAGCTAGCTTATCAGCAATTTTATTCAGAGCTCTAGGGATATAAACGGCTGTCACTTGCCAATCCCGTCCTTTGATCAAGTTGTGACAGTAGACCACCAATGAGAATTCCGGGTGGGTAGGCGGGAGTTCGCCATTAAGAAGGCTAACGACCCCCAACGAATCTGCAAATATAGATAAATGATGTGCTAGTAATGTTAAATATGAGACTATTAATTACTCTACGCGCGTAAAGAGTTCATTTGTGTGCGATCTGCTCCAAGAATTACAAGCAAGTCCTTAAAATTGATTCTTTTTTCCTGCTGGGTTGCACGAGAAAATTTTCGAGAAAACATAAGAGCAGTTTCAATTGCTTGGGCCACAAGTCAAGTAACCCAACGGTCCCAACAGCCTTCGAAAGATATTTTTCTTTTATAATAATAATCATATTAAAATTTCGACCAAAAAAATAATAATCATATTTAAAAGATATATTTGTATCATTATATCCCATAAGGAATAGCTATATATAGAGACTTCGAAAGGTATTTCCATATATATGAATTAAAGATAATAAGATATGTAGAATACATACATATATATATTCTACCGCAAAAAATACATACATATATATATATCCATGGCCTTTGGCGCAAAATTAAACGATCAAACCTCTTGTTAGCAGCGATCGACAATTCAATTCATCAGGTACTCTCTTGTAAGTTTTCCTCCCTGTGCACCCGTATATTGTTTTGATATGTAGAAGATTCTTGGCACCTTTTAGGATATCAATTGATTTGTTTCCTCCCCTGTACTAATTGTACAGCACTTTATCAAGTTGTTGTGGTCATTGATCACGTATTATGGAAGAATTGGAATTCATCAATTGATTTCCATGCGCAGGCCGGTCTATAGCTTGTTGCGAAACTTGATTGACAACTAAAGTTGAGAATGAGAAGGGTAATCGATTTCGATCAAGGATGGAAGTTGATCGAAAACGTGGGGATGAGCACGTTGAACAGAAAGTTGGACCAAGTACCCGATTCTTACTTCACTTCAAGGAAGAACTACATGAACTTGTACAAGTACGTAGCCTAGCTTGTTGTACATTACATAAGTAGTCATCATGACTTAGTCGGAATTTCTGATTTTTGTTATATGGCTAAATCGATCTTATGGTCACCGGTCTTGTATTGCAGAATCGTATATAACATGTGCACTCAACACAAACCCTCTAATTTCTCGGTACGGCTATATGCTAAATACCAAGAATCCGTTGAGGACTATGTCTCTTCAAAGGTAAGAAATTATTGCTCCAACATCCATCTCACAGTATGATTTGATCATCATGCTTAGTAGTTTTGCTTATGTGTGCATGATTGATGATAACCATGGCCTGTGGTGTAATCAAAAATAGGTAGTCCCATCTCTTGGCGGTAAGAATGGCGTGCCGATGCTGAATGAACTGGTTCATAGGTGGGAAAACCACAAGATTATGGTTAGGTTGCTCTCAAGATTCTTCTATTATAAGCGATACTTCATCGGAAGAAAATCACTTCCACCGCTTTTCCACTTCGGGATTGGCTGCTTCCGGTCTTCGCTATCCTCGAATCTCGTTCTCTCTGTTCCTGATGACGCATGGGATGCTGTGACTCTGGCGGTGAGTATAGCTATGCATCGATTCGTCATTGTCCAAGCTAAGCTTTTGTCGATGCGCTTTTGACACTTGGTTTCGTACGTGCGTATGTTAGATTGATCAAGAACGCGAAGGAAACCGGACAGCCAGGGCTTTCCCCAAGAACTATTTGGCTTGCTTTGAGGAGATTGGGATGGGGCTGATGGATTACTATCAGTGCTTTGAAGCTCAGATGATGAAATGTACAAGTGCTTACTATTCAAAGAAGGCTTCAAGTTGGATTCTTGAATATTCCTACTCTGACTACTTGTTAAAGGTGCATGATGCTCTATTTACTAATTAAATGTGAATGGGTTAACTTTTCCTAGTAAAAATGTCTCAAGTTGTTTCCATAATTAGGCAGAAGAGTGCTTGAAAAGAGAGGAGGATATTGGTTGCCATTATCTGCAACCTAGTAGTGTGCCAAAGCTTATAGAGGTCGGTCAACTTTTTCCATTTTAATCATTTTGACTTGCTCATTAGTTAATTGCATTTTTATTGATTTTTTTTACTTAACCATGCATATTGTGATTGTTCCTCCTTATTGTAGAAAGTTGGATACGAGTTGTTGGGTGTTTATGCTACGGAACTGCTCGAGAACGAACACACTGGATGGCGTGCATTACTTAGAGACGACAAGGTTAAATTGAATATATATATGGCTCAATGTTGCATAGTCTCTCTGAATGGCTTGTATATATGATTGCTAATCTGTGTTGGTTTAGGTGGAAGATCTATTAAGGATGTATCTTCTCTTCTTTAAAGTACCTGGTGGCCCAGAACGTATTGGTGCTATATTTAAGCAGGTTTACTACCTTGTTCTTACTTCTTTTTGTATGAAACTAACTGGGTATTTGAGTTTTACATGAAAGTTATCAAACTGTGTGTGTATACATTGTGTACATTGAAAATTGGCACTTTCACCTTGTTGCCCATGTCTTGATAGGAAAATTATGACTTCAAATTTGACTGTGTTCTTTTAATGCTTATGGCAGCATGTAATTGCTGAAGGTATGGCCTTGTTTAAGCAAGCTGACAATGTGGCTACCAACAAAAAGGTTACTAATCCCTATTCATATTTCATACCTTGTCAATGATCTTCATATGATGGGAAGCATTCTTTCTTTTATTGATGGTTACTAATTTAGTGCAAAATAGGAGTCCTGATAATCTAAGAGGGGATTAAAAAGATGGTTATTGAGGTTATGATCTGATGGTACTGATTTTTTTACTGCATTCTTTTGCAGCTATCTTTGATGGAAGTGATTGATTTCCATTACAAACACATGCACTATGTATGGGATCGCTTCGCGCATGCTATTTCGGAACCCTTATATGATGTACGTGTATCAGAACTTATATAGCTGGTCCAAATTTCAATTCCTGCTCTTCTTTGTGGTGCTAAAAATATTGCTCAACATATACGTATGATTGAATCAGGCAATAAGGGAGGCATTTGAGGTCTTCTGCAATAAGTTTGAACCCAAAAGTTCGAGTGCAGAGCTGTTGGCAACGTTCTGTAGTGACGATATTCTGAAGAAAGTTGGCAGTGGGAATTTTAGTGATGCATCCATAGATGAAAGACTTGAGAAGCTGGTCACTTGTGTAGCTGATGTAGATTTGTTTGCTGAATTTTACAGGTGCATTTAATTTAAGTTAAGTTAAACACATACTTGTATTGTTAACATACAGCTTGTGCAAGACTGGTAAGTACTAAAATGTAGCTTGTTTTCTGCAGGAGGAAACTTGGTCGTCGCCTTCTATTTGACAAACATATAAACAAAGACCACGAAAGGATTGTATTGTCGAAGCTAAAGCGTCACTTTGGTGGCCAATTTACATGGAAAATGGAAGGAATGGTTAGTTTCCCACCCTTGAAAATGGACTACATTCGTTTCCTTTCTGTTTCAATATGTAACTGTCAGACCAAATGGAGACTAAATGTAGCATGTCTGTTGATCTTTGTCCTTCTATTTGCAGCTCAAAGATCTAACTTTGGCGAAAGAGAATCAAACCGAATTCAATGAATTCCTTAGTAGCAATCCACATTCGAAACCCGACATTGACTTCAACATCAATGTGCTAACTTGCGCGTTCTGGCCCACGTACAAGTCATTAGATCTTAAGCTGCCACCAGAGATGGTAAAAATACTACTACAACCCTCTTGCCTTAGAATGAATTGAAGTATATGATCTGAAACTTTATCCTTGCTTATTGTTTTTTATAGGATAAGTGTGTTGAAAGTTACCAAGAGTTTTATCAAGCCAAGACAAAGGGCAGGAAACTAACATGGAATTATTCCTTGGGCACATGCTACATTCATGGGAAGTTTGATGCAAAGACCATTGAGCTAGTTGTGACACCCTCTCAGGTTCAAACTACACTAGCTAGATGAATTGTATTATGCATAAATTTCTTATGCATACTAATATTAATGTTGTATTCAATTCTGTTCTTTAGGCGGCTACATTGCTTCTGTTCAACAATTCAGACAGATTGAGCTATTCAGAGATCAAGGCTCAGTTGAACTTGGGTGATGACGATGACGTTGTTAGACTGTTGCATTCTTTATCATGTGGAAAGTATCAAATCCTTAAGAAAGATCCAAGCCGAGCTAGAATATCACTGACCGACAACTTTGAGTTCAATTCCATGTTCACAGACACAAAGAAACGAATCAAGGTAACAACACACTTCTAAAAGAGGGGGAAAAAAAATCAGTTTGTAACAATTTTGTAAGGATTTGAGTATTGTCTTGGTAACACAATATAACTTTGGTAATGTAGGTTCCTCTTCCCCTCGTCATCGAGAAGAAGGTCATTGAAGATGTTGTTGAGGATAGACGGTATGCACTTGATGCCTCCATTATGAGAATTATGAAGAGTCACAAGGTTTTAAGCCAAGAAAGTCTGGTTATGGAGTGTACTAAGCAGATGAGTCACATTTTCAAGGTATTACAGATAATTTTTGCCTGAAATTTTTCATATTTTTGTAGATATGTTGAGAGAACATTATTGTGATGGGTTTCTTTTGGAATCTGAATTCTTGCAGCCGGATTCTAATGCTATAAAGAAGCGGACTGAAGGTCTTATTTGTCGCGAATACTTGGAAAGAGACGAGGATGATCGAAGCATGCTGAAGTACTTGCCCTGATGAAACCACTGCCTTGTTGATCTTGGCGGTGGCTTGAAGAAGTGTTTGTTGTAAAGAGAGCTTAATGGTGTAACCTGATGTTTTAGTTTTCCTTGAGTCTATCACCTTTTCTATACAAACATCTGAAACACTGCTGTATGATTTTTTTGTGTATAGTACATATACAGTAAGGAGGCCATTAGCATATTATTGGATAACTGATCATTTCGTAAAATATACGTTCAGCGTTCTATACAGTAGAGTTCAGGCCTTCATTTGATACCATTATACGTAATAAAAGTATACAAAACGTTTAATTGTGAAAAATTGCGCATCCGGGGAATCGAACCCCGGTCAGTACCGTGGGAGGGTACTATGATACCACTACACTAGATGCGCTCCTGTTGATTTTTGAAGCCAAGTTCATATTACAACAGCCAAAATGAATAATAGATTTTTTTAATTTCTTTTTTTTACTGCCCAAAAAAAATAGATTTTTTAAAAAAAACAAAGAGAGTTTGTAAATTCCCAAATCCTACTCTGAATTGTATTTAGAATAAAATAAGCTATAATTTCACAATATTATATAGAAGTACTTACAAAAAAGGATGATGCGTCCTTGCCCCTCGTGGTCGACAAGAACACGAATGTCCCGATCGAGATCGTAGGCGTAAGTGCGATTCCCTTGGTTGAATGATGTATGATGAAGTAACAATGAGGCGGAAGCGATTGATGAAGTTCGTATTGGGACGAACGAAATTGTTGATGCAATGGTATCCCGGGAGAAGGAGTAACTCAACTTGACTTTAGGGAATTCAACATTGCATTGCATGAATTATAATGAAGCAAATACATGAGTTTTTATAGTGGGGGTCGGACCTCTAGGGTTTCTAACTAGGAAAGAAATAATCTAGCAAATCATATCTTATCTATGGAAAGATATAGATATGATTTGTTACAAAATCCTAAAATAAAAATATGGAAATAAAAGAAACAAGCTATCTAATATTAAGTCAAGTAACTATCCTAAAATAATAACTTGACTTAAAAGAAAAGAAATCTAATTAAGAATAGGCGGTTCGAAAGGAATTCGAAACCGAAGTCGCGGATGTCCACCAGAGGGGGTCGGGGCTGACCTAGGTCACCTTGGAGGGTACTCTCTGGAGAAGGTCGCAGACGACCATGGCTAGGTCGGGGCCGACCCTTCTGGGCAGGAATCCGGGCTTGCTGAGGTCGAGTCCGAGCTCAGCTGAGTGGAAAAGCACATGTCGGGACCCAAGGTGGACGCTATGGTCTTGGGCTAGCCACGATCGATCCGGGCTCGGGCCTGAGTTGCATCAAAGGATAGTGTGTAAAAATAACTATTAAAAACATGGGTTGTCACGTGTTACTAAGAGCATTCTAATTAACACAGGCTTATTTGAGTCTTTCACCAATTAAATAATACTCCTTTCGTCTCCAATTGATTGTCCACAAAACAAATTTTTGTTGTTTTTAAGAAAAAAAATGGAATAGTAAGGTAATTTGGGTAATAATGAAATGAGATAAGGGTATTTTTATAATTTTGTAGAGAAAAAAGGTAAAAAAGAGATAAAGTTGATATAAAAGTTGGATAATGGGGGGTAATATGTGATATGAGATGAGGGTATTTTTGTAATTTTGTAGAGAAAAGTAAAAAAATTGATGGGAAAGTTGGATAGTTAGGGTAATATTTGAAATTGAGTAGGGACCGGGTATTATTGTAAAAAAAATTGGATATGTTAGTAGAAAGATTGAGAGATGGACAATTTTATCGAAACGTCGAAAAAGGAAAGACAACAAACTTTCAGAGACGAAGAAAGTATTTTTTTAAGTTTTGAGGATTAATAATGTAAGGGGATCTAGTGAGAGATATCCCACGTAGGTAGGCTAAAGCACAATTTTGTCTTGGATAAAATGTGGAAATATAGATTAATACTTGGACGGCGAAAATAATATTCTTGCCCGCCTAATCGTACGCGAATGGCACCAACCCTTTACCTATTTCTTACAAAGTTAATTCTTCAATTGAGAAATTAGTAAGGGATATATTCTTGTAAGATTTGTCCACGAGCAAAGAAAAACTTTAAGCTTTCGACCAAAAAAAAAGAAAAACTTTAAGCGCACGATTAGTGCAAATCAATTGTGAGATTATCCGAGAATAAACAATCTACTTATTAATAAGGGATATAGTAATGAATCTTGAAAATGATTAGCATCCACTAATATATTAGTATTAAACATTTTCTTAATTAGAATAAGTAAGATTATAGAAGAACATTGGTATATAAGCTTTGGCCTATATGGGACACTATGCTGTAAAAGCAAATTAGCATTTTAGGTCTCTTATCTCTTATTTGATGGAGATGTAAGATATTAATAAATATTAATAAGATCTCATTATGTGGTTCATATCACATTAGGTTTATTTATGGAACATGTTGATTTGATAAGATAAGGATGATGATAGAAGATATGATTTTCTATAAAGTAAAGATATATCTATTATTGAACAACTTTGATGATAGGTTGAAATATATCTTTAGAGGATTTTGGCCCCTCTCTCTGCCTATATAAGTGACCCAAGATTCATCATTAGGTCATTATTACGGATTGCATAACTCACAAAATATTAGGGTTAAGAGGCTAAGAGAGAGAAGGCGATTTCCATTGCTCGGTGTATTGTGATTATCGGATCGGATCCCATCATCCTTGTCCTCTCAATCACGATGTCTACTGGTATGTATTCGTAATTAAAGACATGATCGAAGATCCTAATATTAATCATGATAAGGTTTAAGTTTACATGTGGTTTCAGAGCGTTTTAGGTTGAAGATCATTCTTTTAGTTCGAAATCATAGAAGAATCATGCTAGTATCATGTTTTCCGCTTTTATTTAGTTTGATTCTTGCATGATGTTTTTGTATTATGTGTATAATATATGAATTTATGGCCGAAAATTGCATAAGAAAAACCGGAAGTTTAGGATCGACTGAAAATTAGGGTTTTTCCGCAATCTGTCGATGTTGTTTTTCTCTATGTCGGAATTTGACGAAATTTGCATGGTCGATCGGAAACGGCGAGATCTTTCAAGGTCATTGCTATGCAATGGGTAGACCGGATTTTAGCCGAATTCCATCGTTTAAGCCCTCAAAATTGCGTTTTTCGACTTTTCGGCAATTATTGTAATGCTATTTTATGATGATAGAAAATTCGTATGATGTTTTTACGAATTGCTTATTGATCCTGGTAACATGTATAACCTAATGAAGTAAAGTCTAAAAAAAAAAAAAAAAAAACGTCTTGATTAATTGCTTGTTTGTTATGCATGCTCAATACCGGGATTTCTGTATTCTGATATACAATATCATATTATATTGTTTTGAAATTCACCACAGTGATAACAATTCAATACATGTATATTGTATTTCATCATAGAGTGACATTCATATTATTGTTTGCAATCTGTCACAGTAGATTCAAAGCATGTCTTGGATGTTAAATCATATGTGTTTATTGTATTCTATCATTAAATGACATTCATATTATTGTTTGCAATCTGCCACAGTAGATTCAAAGTATGTTTTGGATGTTAGACTAAGTAATATTATTGATTGGTTTATTTCTTAGCATAATGGTATGCCCACAGGTAGACTATGCATCATAAGTAGAATATAACCATTAAATGGATGATTTTTTTTTATGCGATTGAGCATGTATAGGATATCCACATATACCATACTTGTTTAATTGTAGGATGTAAATCATTCCTATATATTCAAATCTTAGTCATGTATGTTATATTTTGCCTCGAAATTTAATTATTGTGAGATGATTCCTTTATATATTGCAGTGCCTCAACCTGCACAGCTTAACTTCTTTGTTAACTCAGTTCCTGAACTAGATGGGACTAACTATAATGAGTGGAAAGAACATGTGGAGTTTTACTTGGGTGTGCTTGAGATAGACTCGGACTTGACTACGGATAAACCAGCTGATCTTACAGCTGAGTCCACAGATGAACAGAAACTTGCCCATCAAGCTTGGACTAAAGCCAATAAACTGTGCTTGAAGTTCCTACGTCTCACCACAGCATCCAACATTAAGTCTTTCATTCCTGAAAGTGATACCTTAACCGCTAAGGGGTACTTACAGACAATCACTGAACGTCTTAAGCCTGGCGACAAAGCTATTGCTGGAAAACTTATGGCTGAACTCACCACTGCCCGTTATGATGGTACTAAGACCATGCAGCAACATGTACTTGACATGGCTAACTTGGCTGCAAAATTGGCTAAACTGGGCATGAAAGTAGAGGATTCATTCCTAGTCCAGTTTATCCTCAACTCTTTGCCTCAACAGTATGATCCTTTTCAGATTCATTATAACACGATTACGGAAACGTGGAATGTGAATCAGTTGACCAATAAGCTGGTTCAAGAAGAGGCTAGAATTAAGCAACAAAGCAGCCATGTGCCTAACGCAAACTACATGCATGGGAATGGGAAGAACAAATTCAGAAAGAAAAATTGGAAGGACATTAAGAAAAGTTCCTCCAATCAGAATAACTCTTCCAACCAGTCCAGTCAATCTGCACCAAAGAAAGCTAAGAAGAATGATAACTGCCATTTTTGCAAAAAGAATGGGCACATTCAGAAGGATTGCGTAAAGCGCAAAGAATGGTTCGAAAAGAAGGGTAAGCCTCTGACTTTTGTATGTTTTGAATCAAACTTTGTAGAAGCACCTTCTAATACATGGTGGATTGATTCTGGATCTAATATTCACGTTTCAAACTCGATACAGGGATACCTTACAACCCAGAACATAAGTCCAAATGAAGCTTACCTTTACATGGGAAATAGGATGAAAGCACCAGTAGAAGCCATTGGAACTTTTCGTTTAGTTTTAAGTACTGGTTTTCATTTAGATTTAGAGAATACTCTTTATGTTCCTATAGTTTCTCGCAATTTGATTTCCTTGTCTAAACTTGATCTTGATGGCTTTTCTTCATCTACTGGTGATGGACGTTTCAGTTTGTTTAAGAATAATGATTTAGTTGGTTCAGGATTTTTAGTTAATGGTTTATATCAAATTACTCTTGATAACTCCTTTTCTGAATCCTTAGTAACCTTGCATCCTAAAGTGAATTTGAAACGTAAAAGGTCAAGTGAAGATTCTGCTTTTTTGTGGCATAAGAAGCTCTGTCACATATCCAGAGAAAGAGTTAAGTTATTAGTGAAAGAAGAGATTCTTCCGAGTCTTGATTTCACTGACTTTGAGGTTTGTATAGATTGCATTAAGGGTAAGCAAACTAAACACACCAAGAAAGGAGCCACAAGAAGCACTGAACTGCTTGAAATTATACATACAGACATATGCGGACCTTTCGATTATCCATCCTTTGGTGGAGAAAAATACTTTATTACCTTTATTGATGATTGTTCACGTTACTGTTATCTTTACCTTTTGCATGACAAGTCTCAATCTGTGAATGCAGTAGAATCCTACATAACAGAGGTTGAGAGACAATTAGGTAAAAAGGTGAAAATCATTAGGTCTGATAGAGGTGGTGAATTTTATGGAAAATATGATGAGTCAGGACAACGTCCTGGTCCTTTCGCTAAACTTCTTGAAAAATTAGGGATTGTACCTCAGTACACAATGCCTGGTTCGCCATGGATGAATGGTGCTGCTGAGAGACGCAACCGTACACTTTTGGAGATGGTTAGGAGTATGTTAAGTAATTCTAATTTGCCCATATCATTGTGGATGCATGCTCTTATGACTGCTGTGTATATCTTGAACCGAGTTCCAAGTAAGGCTGTTCCTAAGACACCATTTGAGTTGTGGAAAGGATGGAAACCCAGTTTAAGACATTTACGTGTTTGGGGATGTCCAGCAGAAGCACGCATTTATAACCCACATGAAAGGAAACTCGATGCAAAAAACATAAGTGGGTTTTTCATTGGGTATCCAGAAAGGTCAAAAGGGTATAAGTTTTACTGTCCTAATCATAGTACAAGAATTGTAGAGACCGGTAATGCTAAATTCATTGAGAATGGCGAAGTCAGTGGGAGTGATAAAGTCAGAGAAGTGGTCATTAGAGAGATTCGGGCACCAATACCAATTCCCGTGCCCGGGATTTCGACTGACACTATTCTACCTAATGCTATTGGCCCAGCCAATAATGTAGAACCAAATGTCAATGATCATGCACTCCATCATGAGCCTATCGCCATAGAAACGAATGTGAATGCAGCACCTGAAGTAGCATTAAGGAGGTCCTCAAGACCACGAAGGCCAGCTATTTCAGATGATTTTATATTGTATTTGCAAGAATGTGAATTTAACATGGGATTGGAGAAAGATCCGGCCACGTATTCACAAGCCATGAAAAGTGAAAATTCTGAAAAATGGATGGATGCCATGTTTGAAGAGATGAAATCAATGGCCACAAATAAAGTCTAGGAGTTAGTCGATTTACCAGAAGGACACAAGAAAGTTGGTTGTAAGTGGGTCTATAAGACCAAACGCGACTCTCTTGGTAAAATCGAACGACATAAAGCTAGACTCGTGGCTAAAGGATTCCATCAAGAAGAGGGCACCGATTATAATGAGACCTTCTCTCCAGTTTCTAAGAAGGACTCTCTTCGGATAATTATGGCTTTAGTAGCTCATTTTGACCTAGAGTTACATCAAATGGATGTGAAAACGGCATTTTTGAATGGAAGTTTAGAAGAAGAAGTCTATATGGCTCAGCCAGAAGGCTTCACTATAGATGGAAAGGAAAACATGGTCTGTTTGTTAAAAAGGTCAATATATGGATTAAAGCAATCTTCTCGACAATGGTACCTTAAGTTTCATGATACCATTACCACCTTTGGGTTTACTGAAAACATAGTTGATCAGTGTATATACCTGAAGATAAGTGGGAGTAAGTTTGCATTTCTGGTTCTATATGTTGACGATATCCTAATAGCAAGTAGTGACCTTGGCTTATTACGGGAAACCAAGGACTTTCTTTCTCAAAACTTTGAAATGATAGATATGGGAGACGCTTCCTATGTGATCGGGATAGAAATATTTCGTGATAGATCACGTAGGATTTTAGGATTGTCTCAGAATGCCTATATCTCAAAAGTTTTAGAAAATTTTGGCATGGCGTCATGTGATCCTAATGCAGTTCCAATTCAGAAAGGGGACAAGTTCAGCTTAAGTCAATGTCCTCAAACTGAGTTAGAATGCGATCGAATGAGAAACTACCCTTATGCGTCTCTTGTAGGGAGTTTGGGATATGCACAAGTTTGCACTAGACCAGACATCAGTTTTGCAGTTGGCATGCTGGGTCGCTATCAAAGCAATCCAGGTATTGATCATTGGAAAGCTGCAAAGAAAGTGTTGAGATACTTACAAGGAACAAAGGAACTTATGCTCACATTTAGGAAAACCGATCATCTTGAGGTGGTTGGTTATACGGATTCAGATTTTGCTGGATGTGTGGACACTAGGAAGAGCACTTTTGGTTATGTGTTCATGCTAGCGGGCGGTGCTGTTTCATGGAAAAGTTCCAAACAGTCCATCATTGCATCATCCACTATGGAGGCCGAGTTTGTAGCATGTTTTGAGGCATCAATTCAAGCATCATGGTTGCGGAATTTCCTTTCAGGGCTTACAATCATGGATTCCATTGCTAGGCCGCTGAAAATTCATTGTGACAACACCGCAGCTGTATTCTTTTCAAAGAATGATAAGTATTCTAAAGGTATAAAACACATGGAGTTGAGATACTTATCAGTCAAGGATGAAGTTCGGAAGAAGAAAGTGTCAATTGAGCACATCAACACTCGTGCTAATATAGCAGATCCATTAACAAAGGGCTTACCCCCTAAGACATTTAAGCAACATGTTGATGTTATGGGTCTTGAGGGTGGTCACTAATATCATTCTCCCTTATGGATTGCTACGTGTTTTGTTATGACATTGGTTTTGAATATTCATTATTGCAACTTCTGAAATTTCTGTTTCATATTATGGATTATTTATGTACATACTAAAGCAAATGCATGATAACAGAACTAGTCTTTCTTCAAGACATTAATGGGGACCATTATGTTTACTTCTACTTATACAGACTTAGTTGTTTTGACTGTCAGCCAGTGGTACATGGAAGGGACTACATTCTTTAATTAATGTAGAACCGCTATGATCCTGATTGATGACTCAAATCAACTAAGGGTAATTAAGATAAACCTATTAAGCATATCATTTCAGCATTTATGCGCGCCTTATGTTTGTTCCTATATGACCACTACAGTGTTTGTCATATGGTCAAGTGGGAGAATGTAAGATATTAATAAATATTAATAAGATCTCATTATGTGGTCCATATCACATTAGGTTTATTTATGGAACATGTTGATTGGATAAGATAAGGATGATGATAGAAGATATGATTTTCTATAAAGTAAAGATATATCTATTATTGAACAACTTTGATGATAGGTTGAAATATATCTTTAGAGGATTTTGGCCCCTCTCTCTGCCTATATAAATGACCCAAGATTCATCATTAGGTCATTATTACGTATTGCATAACTCACAAAATATTAGGGTTAAGAGGCTAAGAGAGAGAAGGCGATTTCCATTGCTCGGTGTATTGTGATTATCGGATCGGATCCCATCATCCTTGTCCTCTCAATCACGATGTCTACTGGTATGTATTCGTAATTAAAGACATGATCGAAGATCCTAATATTAATCATGATAAGGTTTAAGTTTACAGGAGAATGTATGCATGCATTATGTTCGAAATTTTACTTTTAATCATACCATTTATATTCCCATTATCATCAAAGGCCTACCCACCCAATAGATACCTAGAAGGCTAGAACTAAACGATGGAGCATTTTCCTAGTGACTTTCATGTTGTGAGCATAACTTCGTAGAGTTTTCTTTCATTTTCTATGAATTTAATTTGTAATTTCAGTGGTTTAGAGAATACTCTATATAAGTAGGGTTTTTCAATTAGATTTGAATAAATTTAAGTAATTGACCCACTCTGGTGAATGAGGATGAACCATTTATCTTGCGGTATTACCTTATGTTCAAGGTGGTGAGCTCCATTTTCGCTTTGCCTTTCTTCTAAGAATTGAGTTGGCAATGATCACGCATCATCATCTCCGACCATAAAGTATACATAAGCAAGCTGACAAATATATATTTTGATACTTGAGTATTGGATTAATTTACCTATTCAATACTTAAACTGTAAACATTGAGACTTATTAAACACTTTGTTTTTCAACCAAAAACAGTTAAACACTTTGTTTGTTGACTGTATAATTGTTTTTTGCCAAGATGACGCAACGTATACTCTACATCACCGTTTAATAAAAACAATTTTTTTTACCAAATATTTAAAAAAAAAAACATAAAAACAATAAGAAAAAAGATTAAAAAAACACAAACCTTAAATCCCCTAAACTCTATGACTGCCTCCAAGCTCCTCCCACCTCCTGCTCGTCCGTCATCTCTTGGAAACCTTCTAGAACCATGACCGCCGAAGAAGCCAAAGCCAAGGGCAAAACAACCTTCTCGACCGACAACTCTACCGAATTCGTCAAACACTTCTTCGACACCATCGCTCTCTCTCCTTCCAATCACATTTTGATCTTCCACCTACGCCTTCCTCCATGACTACTCCTCCACCCTCTATGACGCTTAGAAGACCGTCGACCTCAATCTCTCCTGACCCAAGGGCTACTATCGCCTCGACGCCGCCTACCTCGGCCTCATCAACCCCTCCAATTCCATCACCACCTATAAGAAGGGCCTTGAGATTGATCCGTCAAACCAAGTGCTCAAATTTGGCCTCGTCGATGCAGAATTCGTTGTCGCTGCTAGTAGGGATCGGATGTCAATGGGACGGGTTCGGGTCGGGGAATACCATCCTCGTCCCAATATCCATTTAAAAATATATTCTCCATACCCATCCCCATACCCTTTGGGTAATAAGACTTGTAGCCATGTTTGTACCCGTCAGATCCGATACCCATCCTCATCGGGGATTTCTCATACCCATTAAAAATACATATGGGTTTCACTGAGTAATTTTACTGTTTATTTAACACTATTGAAATATTTATCTAATTTAGTTTATGCAATTTCATTTAAACGCTAAAATACTTTTATCAATTTTTAATAAATGTTTATGAATGTATTCCTAATATATATATTTCTATAAATATTTGATGAAGTACAAGAATTAATTTATTTTATAATTCATAAGCTAGTTAAGTGTAATTTTCAAACAAAGTAGACTTATGATAATACTTGTAAATATTATTATAGTAAATTATTTTATAAAGTAACAAAGAAATGAATAATTCCCATAAAAGATGTAGGCCATTTGCTACTATATCACTATATTGAGAATTCTATATTCCAAATATACATAAGATTGATGAAAAATTCAAGTAAGAGAAAGTATATAATATACGCATATAGTAATAAAAGTTTGAGTTGTTTTATTAAGATTTGATAAAGTTTATGAATTATGATAAGTGTTCGAACTCGAAATAGGATGAACATGATTATATGGGCTTGATAATTATCACTTTAACTCGATAATTTTGCAAATAAAATTATGATAACAAAATTTAAATACTTATGTATGCGATTCATCAAAATAAATTCTTTCAGCTAAAAAACTTACATGAATTTCGTTACCGTACATATGTAAAATGACTCCATACGGGCCCCCTGGCTGGGATTCCCCACGGGGTCCCCTGACGGGGTCGGGTCGGGTCGGAGAATGGGGCGGGAACATCTATTCCCATACCCATATCCATACACATACGGGTATTTATTTCGCCCCCATTTCATCCTCATCCCCACTAAAATCCCCCTATATCCATCCCGATGGCCCGTTAGGCCGACCAACTCGAGCAAGATCCTACTGCTCGCTGACCAACTTTGCGTCGGAAAAGTTGTCGCCGCTAGGAGTGTGTAAGGGAGGTCCAACGAGGAATGCCTCCGCCAAGGCTAAAACTTAGGGTTTTTTTTTTTTCTTGTTTTTAATGTTTAAAAATTGTAGTTTTTTATTAAAGGAAGTAGTGATGTGGTGCATATGTGACGTTTAAATGGAAATTTGTTTTTTTACATATCAACACAATATGTGTGTAATAGACTAATAGGTCTCAATGTGTATAGTTCATGTATTTAGTAGGTAAAATTCAAAGTTCAGGTGTCAAAGGGGCCATTTTGACAAAGGTCAGGGGGTAGTATACAGGGACGGACTTATATTGTAACAAGTGGGGGATGTAGCCCCAACTGGATTTTTTTTATTTTGTTAGACCACGTACTAATATAATAATACTTCTGTTTTAAAATAGTTGTTCAAATAGCATTTTTACATATATATATTAAGAAATAATTGGTTTTCCTATACTACCCTTATTAATGTAGAGTTTATTATTACTACAAAGAAATATGGAAAGTGTATATAATTATGATAGAGTTAACTACTGGGGGTATAAATCAACAGAAATGGTAAAAAGTATAAATTGGACAAGTATTGTAAAACAAGAAAAAATAGTGTGAACAACTATTTTAAAACGGATGAAGTATTAAAAGTACATGTACAAACAAACATATTAATTGTACACTATAACTGAAATAAAGTTACTTTGACCGTAAAATTGTAAGAAAAAGATGGTGAAACATATGTTTAGTGGAAAATATTATATACTAGCTAATTTTAAAAAAGAAAAGATAGATTCTTTGTGTATTACAGTGGAATAAAATTTATACAAAAGGGCTTTTAATTAGTTTTCGCCCAAGATCTCTAATTTGTTAGGATCAACATTGTCTGTCTTAAATCTGCAAACGTTCGTCCGTCGACCGCTTCACATCCGCGGTTCCGCCACTGCCAACAAGAAGAAAGAGTTGTCTGCCTCGTGACCCTTGTCATAGCATATCCGTCTCCAAAATTTATCAGTTTGAACTTTTAACTTGTCAATGGATCATAATATATTCAAAGTTCCACTTTGGGTTTAATAAAAACTTAATTTTTTTCATTTTCTTTACTTAGATTAGGACTAATTTCATACTTAGAGTAAACTATTTCGGGTTTATTCCATGTTCTAAAGATTAACAGATTGATGAAATTTCTAACTTGTTCTAACGATTATAGATTAAAATATTTAGCCCCCTCTTGGGTAAATTCCTGGGTCCGACATGCAGTATATGTATGGTTTCGTACATAAACGGTAAAGTACGCATATACTCCCTCCGTCCCTTAATGTTTGTCCTGTTTCCGTTTTTGTCGTCCCAAAATGTTTGTCCTATTTCCATTTATATCTATTATTTCTTCCACAATTACCCTCACACTTTATCACTTTTTACACTATCTATCTACTTTTTCATCTTCTTTATTTCTCTTTCCTCCTTACATCTATCAACTATTTACCCCATCAATTTTTTTACTCTCACACTTTATTTCTCTTTCATCCTTTCATCCATCAACCTTTTCTTACACAAAAAAACTTTTTTCTTTCCTTAATCTACGCGTGAATAGTGAAACGAGACAAACATATAGGGACGGAGGGAGTATGTGCTAATGTGCATGCATAAAGCTCAAGATAAATAAAGATCCAAGAGAAACAAATATTGTGGAGAAACGAAAAATAAATATCATCTTCATTTTGCTAGTACGTATATTTAGTTTGATGTGTCTGAATATTCAGAAATGTGTATTCAGATTCAAATAAAATATTATTATTATGTGTAATGTGTTTTTACATGTTTAGTGAGCATAAATTCATAGGTCTTTAAATATAAACAAAACATATTGTATACATATTAAACATTTGAATGTAACTACATATTAGTTTGAACATGAATAATCAATGATTTTAATGTGTGGCATTGTAAACTTAATACGGATGTGTACAATTTTGAATATACGAAAAAATATTGTACAATCTAAAATGTTTGAATATGTCTATGATTAGTTTGAACATAAGTAACCAAATTTTTGAATATACAAGCAATGTGTACAATTATTAAATGAATGCATAGTGAGTATGAAGACATACATTTTTAGATATACAAGTCACATGCGCAATTGTAAGCAACAATAACAACATTTACCCAGCTAGTCCGACAGACGCAGAATCTAGGGGCCAGGATGGGGGCATTCCAGACTTAGAAGGAATACGACTAATATAACTCAAAAGATACGCAAAAAAAAACTAAACTAATGCCTACTCCAACAACCAAACGACTAGCTATCCACCACGCACCTTGATCTTCTTTTTCCAACTCTCCTTGAACTGAGAAAACTCCACTAAAATTCTCAACAAGTTGATGTCCCGTTTTATGTTATCCATCCAGCGCTCTCTTTGGGCGACCTCTATCTCGCTTGCAAGCCTCTAGGTCCAAACGCTCCCACTTCGTAATTAGAGCATTCAAGCTCCGCTTCAGAACATGCCAAACCACGAAGCCTCGTTTCTTGAAGCTTGTCTTCTATACTGGCCACCCCCAACTTGCTTCTGATCTCCTCATTCCTAATCTTGTCCAATCTCGTGTGCCCGCACATCCATCTGAGCATTCTCATCTCTACAACTGCGAGTTTTTGTTTCTGAGCCTTCGTCGTCGGCCAACATTCAGCCTCATAGAGGGTCGCTAACCTTATCACAGATTTGTAGAACTTTCCCTTAAGTTTATGCAGTACCTACTTATCACACAAAATTCTTGAAGTTGCCCTCCATTTCTGCCAACCTCTCTAAATTCGAGACCTCACATCCTCACCATTACTCCCGCCACTTTGTATCATCATTTAATAATAACAACCTATAGGTGGTCAACGCCATAATGGGTACATGGTCGATGATGTCATGCAGATCAAGCAAATAAGGGTGGATACTCACTACTCGCTAGCCCACTTTCAAAGTTGGAGGATCGATCATATCCTCCAAAAAAGTAACGATTTAACTTACTACATTGCCGAGACTTTTCATTACGTGTTATCTTTTCCACTTATCTATAATACTTCCTTCGTCTCTAAATGTTTATCCCTTTTTCTTTACAAATTATAAAGGAATAGGGAAAAATATAAAGGACCGGAGCATGACATCCTATAAGGACCTCTTACTTTCTAATAAGTTTTCTATTTATTTTTCCTAAAAAAAAGGATACTTGAACCTTCCACTATCGTTTTGTGCCCCACTAGCCAACCAATATATGCCCAACAGTTGTTCGCCACGTCTTCAAAAAGAATTTTGCTAATACATTAAAAAGGGAGGGAATTTTCCAAATTTTCAAAATTTAGCCCCACCCATCAAATAAAACTCTCATTTCTTCGTGTTGATGCCCACCTCAAGCAGGCAAGGCAGCCCATTCTGACGTTCACGTATCCTAATTAGCCTTGAACGTCACAATCATGAACCAAAGACGTCAAACAACTTTCGGGCTTTGCCCTTCGTTAACCCAATTCTTAATTTCTTGTGAATCACTTTCTTTTATTTGTTATATAGGATAAAATTAATAGGCAATCCAAAGTCATAATCTTTGATGTGCTAAAGTGCCATGATAGGGAATCAGTCTGAACATTTTAGAACGGGTTATGAAAAATACTACTAGTGATCGGTGGGATGAATTTGCAAAGTTGTAACAACCTCTATTCCAAATAACACAAGTAAAAGCAAACCTCACATGACGATCCTGGCTAGACTCGTCTTCCTTCCTTCCTTCGCGCGTTCTCAACAATTCCGATCACCGGTCTTCAGTGGTCTCCGATTGTCGATCTTCCTTGGTCGCCGATCGCCTTCTTCTTCTTTCTTCTTCTCAGTTTTGTGGGTTTTGTGTGTTTAAAGGTGTGAGTGAACAGTAAATTACTGTTCACTATTTATACGCCTGATGGGAGACCTCTCCTTTTCACTTTCCCAAAGTGTCCTTTCTTTTAGTGCAAATGGCAGGTGGCTTCATTACTCATTAGATTACTGCCAAGTATCCTTTTCATCTCTTTTTGTGCTTTTGTGGGATTTTTCTTTTTGGATTGCTGACATGGCATCACTTTTGGATGAGACTCAAATACCCTTGATTTGACATGACCAATTGCAGAAATGTCATCCTTGGCTTGTTGCGTAAGCTTGGATACGTCAGCTAGCTCTTAGTTGTCATGCATTTCGCTCTTATCTGTCACCCATTAATTCCATACTAGATCTAGGGAAGAGAAGTAAGATCAAAGCTCTAGGATTAGAGAGAATCGCTAGGAACTGTTGACGTTGTGTTGTATCTAGACGATCTGTAAAACTTCTATCAATAATATAAAGTGAAAAACATTCAAAAATTCTCCAAGGGAGGTAGAGGTTTACTAGATCGAATTAGTTGATCCGGTAGAGGTTCCTCTATAAGAAATGTGTCCTTTATTGTTCCATTACATGTTTGAGTTTCTTGCTCCTGTTTGACGGCCTGCTCAAACGTTGTTGCATGTAGTTAGCGTATTGATTTAATCATGAAGTAAACTTGATGAGTAGATGGATTACATTTTCAAAATGTTGTGAAGTAAAGGAGTGAGCGGTAGCTCTTATCCTCCAAGTATGGATGGACCGGTTCTAATATGGTGATTCACTGAACTTGAGGGATTTTTCGGGTTTGTCGACATGGACATGCATTAGAAGGCGTCGCTTAGGGGGCGTTGTTGAGATCGAGCTCAATTTCCGAGGGTTCAAGGGGCTTGAACTCTGGAAGTAGACAAGTAGAATCTTATACAAAAGCAACTTCAAATAAACACCTACATTTTTTTATCATAATAAAAGAAACCTCCTAGTTGATCATGCACTAATGTTATCTTAAACCAATAGTGGTAGCTATAATTTTAATTAGAACATAAGATTATGCAAACGCCCTTCGTCGAACCCGTTCTGACATGCATGTCAACAAGCAAAACAAAGGTTATATAGGGCAAAGGGAATAACTTTTGCTTGCACGTAAGGTAGAAGCTTAGTTATAAGGATGCAATTATGTATAGGTTATATACTTATATATATTCATGCACTTGTCCGACCATATAATCAATCATCTAAGTATCTCACCTTATGGGTCGCGCTTTTCATGGCCAAATCATCGACCAGCATATATACGTAAAGTAACTTTGGCAATAATTAAGAATATATACGTAACTCTACGCATACACATACTCGTACATACGCTTTAATTGATTGTTACCCTACATAGGTACGTTGATATACGTGTCGCTCCCAGTTAATTTGATGGTTCGTCTTCAACAAAAAGCAATTAGATACGTTTATGTTAAGCAAACACACACAGCATATCGTATCACTCTCTTGCCTAGATAGCTAGTATGTCGACAATCGACAAGATTAACGTATGTGAACATGTTGATGATCCATACATGAACTCTTTGAATTCTTGTGGAAATGCATGCTTGTAACTTGTAAGATGAAAATACCAACTTAGTTGGGATCGAATCAAATATATATCTTTTTGACCTCATTGTGTTTTTTTGGTCTAGAAGGGTAACAAATTTAAATACCTTTTTGCTTCCCATAAAGATTCTCAAAGGTAAGAGGGATAGGCGGCTTTGGAAAGAATATATTTTTAATAAGAAAATGAGTTTTTTTTGGTCGAAATAAGAAAATGAGTTTAGACGACACCATCAAACTGGAAATACATCAGATCTTAAAGGATCGGATTAGTAGTAGTTGGGATGCAGGAGACACATTGAAACAATCCAACGATGTAGTTGTTGCTTTCTCGAAACACTTGTGAGACATTTCAACTCAAAAATCGATCCAACAAAGACTGAATATTAGTTCAAACACGCTTAATCTCCCCAAGGACTCAGACCACCTTACACGTACAACGTTTTTAAGTTGTAGGCTATCACCCCCCTCAATCTGGATGTGGGAAACATCATAACAGATGACCTTAAGAATCTCATGTCGAAGTAGGCAATAACCTTAATCGTCAAGGCGGAACGACCTCCAATGAAACCTACATTACTACACATGAGTGCACCCCCGTGGTCGAAAGTAAAGATACCTTCAAAACTCTCTGTATTATCAAAATTAAGTATACTGTAGTTTTGGTAGATTTGTCCATGCTACTTTCTTTCTTTTTCCATTTGTCTAACATGTTTGTAGATGAACTCGTTTAGAGGGCGTTTAGTACAAATCCGAGTATTGGAATGGGGCAAGCTATATATAAGGTTGAGTTGGTACGGTGTGGGGTTGGAAACCCATCCCTAATAGAAGGTGTTTGGGAGAGGTGTTTTCTCTTCATTCCCATCCATACCCATGACGATAGTAGGGTATCAAAAACTCATACCTGTCCAATATGAGGTCCAAAAAACACCTAGACAAACACAAGGTATGGGGTGTTCATTCCTCAACCCCATACCTCATACCCTCATACCTGATTACTAAACGCCTCTAATATTATTTGGATTCTTAATTTTGGATTTGGTTTTCAACCTGGATCAATTTATTTTGTTTCTAAAATAACAAGATGTACCGTTGTGAACGTACAAGTTAGCCATTAGAAAAGAATATATATATATATATATATATATATATATTGGACATTTTGATTCTCATCAATCCACAATGCTATTTTTCTCCTTGCATCACAATAAAATAAATTAAACCATCAATATAATGGGCCCACCTTCCAATATAAATACCCGTGTATTCTTTCCATCTCCTACAAGCTAGCTTCCATCTTTTCAATCACTTGAAACCCTAATTAGCTTATTTACTCAAGATCAAAGACATTCGATATCGATCTAGCTTATTTAGTCAAGATCAAAGACACTCGATATGTCAGGCGTTTGGATGTTCAACAATGGCGTGATTCGACTTGTGGAGAATCCAGGGGCAGAGCCGTCTTCTCAGTCGAGGATGAGGAGGAAGGTGCTCGTGTACTCGCCTACGAACGAGGTTATTAGTTCGTACGCTGAGCTGGAGTCGAAGCTGTTCGGGTTGGGTTGGGAGCGGTACTACGACGACCCGGACCTCTTGCAGTATCACAAGAGGTCGACCGTGCACCTCATCTCACTGCCTAGGGACTTTAACAAGTTCAAGTCCATGCATATGTATGATATTGTGGTCAAGAACCGGAATATGTTCGAAGTTAGAGATATTCAGTAAAGGCTACGTACGTTATGCTACGTACTTAATTGGATGTAACGGTGTTCTATTTGATTTTCAAGTTTGATTGCTGTGTTTATGCATATATGGCAAGGGCTTTCTTGCAATTTCCTTTTTTTTGAGCACGGCTCTCTTGTAATTTCGGTTGGTCTTTTAAGTTATTATTATTTCAAGATTCGCGATCAGGTGAGAACGAAGATTAGGGTGTAAAATGCGAACAATTATTGGCCGTTGGATGGGAGGAAATTAACGTACAGGATTACACGCTGGTTCTATATGGGTTTTAAGTGGGAGGGGTATTTTCGTCTTTTTGCTTATTTGTACTGTTCATCCTCTTCCCCCTTGCGTGCGATCTGTGTGGAACTCCTGCTCTTCGTGCTTGATCCACAGATTCGATCTCCGGCTCCCTTTTCCAGCATAATTCAAGTGTTTTTCACTTGTATTTTCGTTTTCGTCTCTTGTTCTATTGATTTTATGGATATAGGTAAACGATTTGGGGGGTTTTTGAAAGTGATCTGTTCATAGCCCTTGTTCGTTTTCAGTTTTAGGTTTTCCTTGATTAAATTAAGTAAGAACTTGTGCTTTTGAGATAAGATTTGGGTGTATGATTGAAGTTTACATGAGTTCATTGCATTCTAATGTGATTTTTGTAGTTTTTCGATTGAACCTAGAAGCTGATTAGGTACGTTTGCCTTATTGCCTACCATGTGTTCGACAAAATGCCTCAACCAATGTGCCTTAATTTGCATGAACCGTCCAATTGCTTTGAATGAACCATTACTTGAAAGTGTATGAACCATACCGACACTCTTTGTGAACCAAAAAATAAACAAATCTGATTAGGTACGTTTGCCTTAATTTGCATGAACCGTCCAATTGCTTTAAATGAACCATTACTTGAAAGTTTATGAACCATGCCGATAATCTTTGTGAACCAAAAGAATGCCCGTATCTGCCCATGTGTACTACTCATTATGTGTGTTTCATGTTGTTTCACTCATAGCTTTTTTACGTTTCTTTTGTAGGTTGTTCATCAAGTTCCGGCCATCCTAACATTTCTCATTCGGATGGTGATGCTAGTACCGATGGACTTTCATTGAATGACAATGATACAAGTACTATTAGTGGAGCCCCATTGGGTGATGATGGCAACGATAGTGATGCCTACATTCTCCACTTATCGCAAGATTGTTCATATTTCATTCCTTCTTGTCCGGATGAGTATAAACCACATGAAGGTCAACATTTTATCACTTTGGATGAGGGCATATCCTTTTACACACGGTATGCTTTATTTGTGGTTTTGATGTCCGTCATGGTGGTTCTCGTACGGATTCGGTTGATAATAAGACTACCCTTCACAAGTATATGCTGTGTAATCGTCAAGGGTTCAAGGACGGGAAAAACAACTCGGGCAAACGTAAAAGAGCGTCGAACAGAGTTGGATGTGATGCGCAGATTCTGTTTAAATTTTCGCGTTTTGTCATACATGAACCAAGTGATTCACATTCATGAACCATCGCGTAGAAGATAATGAACCCTATACTTCTCTTTTTTAAGTAAGTTGTTATGTGTTTTTGATGATTAAGCCGTCTTATATGCAGTTTCACATTAAATGAACCGAATGACTAAAGTTCATGAACCGACAAGTTGAACCCTATGAACCAAACACCTGCCGTTTATGAACTGATTGATACTTCATGAGAGTTGAACGCACCTTTCGTTTTATGCACCAATTCATTAAGTTTCATGAACTGACAAGTTAAACACAATGAACCAAACACATTTTCAATTACAAAAGTTTTGCATTTTGTCATTCATGAACAAAGTGATTCAAATTCATGAACCGAGTGATTCAAATTTGTGAACCGAAAAATTAAACTTCATGAACCTACATACAGTTGAACCCTACTCTTTTATTTTACATGATTTACACATTTTCTTTTACATGATTTAAACATCATGAACCTACATACAATTGAACCTACATCCACTTGATTATTTGGCTCTTGGTGATCTTCTTCTTCTTCGCTTTCAGTTACTTCCAACTCCAAGCTACTGGTCAATAGAGTTGAAAGCTTGAGCATTTTCTTTAGGTGAGGACTTTGGCGTGTCTGTCCAACATCCTTTTTTTTCAAGCCTGTCATATGCAAAAGCAAGGTTTAATGAGATTTTCATGAACCTAAGAGTGCATACTCATGAACCCCTAAGTATAAGGTTATGAACTGTAATAAGATGATGCAACAAAGTTTTCATGAACAAAGTTATCATCAAAGCCTATGAACTTAATGGAAACGAGCATGAACTGTCACATAATAAACTCATCAAGTGCATTATACGCAAAAGAATTGGAAACTAGTGATTAAGGTTTAGCAAGTTTTTTTTCATGAACCTAAACATGCATGACCATGAACCCCAAAGTATAAAATTATGAACTGGGATAAGATGATGCACCAAACTTTTCATGAACCTTGAAATCAAATTTTTCATGAACCATATCAACAAAGCCTATGAACCTAATGAAAAACGAGCATGAACCCAAAGTAAATATATGATTTCATTCACCTTTTTTCGCAGGAGATTGAACTTTTTTTTGCCGATCATCTTGTGCCATTTTGCTTCGAACTTCTCTCGTTGGACAATCTTCTTCTCTACTGGATTCTTGTAGTGCACCTATCAAAACAGCCAAACCAAACACTTACGGAGAGGGAAGAAAAACTCAAACTAGCATGAACCAAACAGCCACACCACAAAGTTCAAGAATTACCAATCCGTTAATCTGCTTCAGAGGAACAACATTTAACATTTAGCTTAGATAAAGCAAATTGCACATGTAGATCAATAATTTGTCAATAAGGTTGATCCCATGGACCTTTTAGATATCTAAAATTAGAAAAGAATACTTTCTTATACACTTTAGTACAGTAGCAACAAGCACAACAAATTTTGCAATACAAGAAACAGTCAAATTAAAGTTGAACCACTGTTTCCTCTACCCCACCCCTTGCCCCCACATCCGAAAGCCAAAAGTGCTCCCGAATCATTTGAAAAAGGCTAAACCATGAGATGACGAATATATGACATCGAAATCGGATTCGAGTTCCGATCACTTCACTACAACTAAATACGAATCAAAATTCAAAGGGGAAAGTAACTGAAAACAAAGAAGAGATCATTGAGATGGAGATCTGTAGAGCCATACAATTGAAATCAGCCAAGCTTCACCAAAATCGAAAATCAGCCAAACATACAATCGAAATCAGTAGCACATTTCAACAGACAAAAACCAGACAAAGCTCTATTGTGCTCTATTGTGCACATTTCAACAGATCAGTAACACATACAATCGAAATCAGCCAGACAAAGCTCTATTGAACGCTGACAAGGCTTGAATTCATACAAAATCGCAAAAACCATTTCAATCCATCACCAGGCTTCGAAATCCAAACACAAACCTAATTTCGCCATGGTAGAGACGGACGGACGGATTTGGCAGAGACGGAGGGACCTCGGGACGGAGGGAGAAGCTCGCGGAGGAGCTCGCGTCGGAGGGAGCTCGCGACGGTGGGAGCGAGCGTCGGCGGAGCTCGCGACGGCAGGAGCGAGCGTCGGCGGAGCTCGCGATGGCAGGAGCGACGGCGGAGCTCGCGATGGCAGGAGCGACGGCGGAGCTCGCGATGGCAGGAGCGACGGCGGAGCTCGCGATGGCAGGAGCGACGGCGGAGCTCGCGATGGCAGGAGCGACGGCGGGGGGAGCGACGGCGGCAAAATCGCAGAATGAGAGATTGTGAGATCGGGTGAGAGGGATTGTGAGAATGAGAGATTTGAGTGGGGATTAGGGTTTTGTTCACGAGGGGCGTTTTTGTCCTTCTCGATCAAAATCCGTTTATTTACAAAAATACCACCGTATGTATCCTTTTCCTTATTTTCTTATTTAATAAGAAACAATCTCTACCGTTAGATCCTTCGGATCTAACGGTAGAGATTGTATCTTATTTTACACTCTAAGGATTGTTTATACCCGAACCAAACTCATTATTTCAATTCGATCCGGAGGTTTTTTAATGTCCGATCAAAGTTTTAGATTCTTGCAAGGATATGTTTGGTTAAGATCGAGTACTTTACACATTGAAAATAAAAAATTAAATATTCTACTATACAAGACTTACTTCTTCCTTACATGATTTTCTAAAAATGTGATTCGACTTATATATTAGGTCCAATTACCCGCAATATCCCAAGATTATGGTCTATCAAACTTTATCATGGTATTTTTCTATTCCTGCATTTGTAATTGTCCATTTTTTCCTTTACCAACTTCGTCAAACTCTTGATTTATCGAATATGTTCGATGTTTTAAATTTTTACCTTGTAAAAAAATTTCAAGTGCACACTTATTTTTACACCCAGTTGATCAATCCAAAAACAAAAATATATAATAAAGAATAACAAAAAATATTAGGAGGAATTGAAGAACTTATGTGACACTTGCAAAAACGATATGATAATGAGATCTCCTGTACAAGTTTAATCTTCCTAAAAATGCATTAGGATTGAAACCGACTAAGCTCATAAGATATACTTGAAAAAATGACCACAAATGTTACATGGACAAATCCAAATGTTTCTCACAACATTGATCAAATAAAAGCTACTATCTCTCAATCTCAATGTGAGAGATACCATGACGACTGGCTTCTTGAATCCTAGCCTCAACGCAAGAGACTCATCGTCACAATGTAATACATCCCTAACAAGCCATGTTGATTGCTTATACTATCATAACGTCATGAATATATCAACCAACCTTAGCCATTAAATAGCGAACCACGAATCGCACCCTAATGTTGCTTTAGATCTTCGAGCTTGCAATGGCAATTAACTCAGCTTATTCATGTTACACGCAATCGGAAATGGGGAAATAGATGGTTTTCATGTTTTTAGTGTAAAAACTAGTTTCCGAGTTTCCATATCTCTATCGGAAACGAGAAACACCACCCTGGTGGAGTTTCCAAGTAAAATAGGTTCTTTAGTTTACAGAAAATTATCTTGATATATATTCCATATTGGGAAGTAGCGTGTTAGATAGTTGTTCTCTTGACAATGAAATAACAATAATGCAAGGTCACAAAGAATAAATTATTGGCAGATCTAGGAAATTTTGATTGACCAACTTAGTCGATGGGAGAAAACCTCTATCCATGCATGCATGGGCTTCTCACCTAGTAGGATGTCATGTTCTACTTGTGTTATATAAATTCAATGTTTTACAATTAAGCAAGACTTCATGATAACTACTAGCCAGAACTCGTGCCCATGTAATTACATTTTCAGCTATCAACTCTGAACTTAACCTAGACTCAACCAAACAACCATAGCAATGTACCCGCCTTGAAAGTTGAAACCAAATCACAACATTCCAAGATTGCACCTTTTCTTCTCCTCAAGTCTTCTTTGTTTTTTTTTATATATGGACCATTGCGAGATTTGATCCTTATTTTTCGCTTTGTAGATAAAGGGTCTAGCTTAAATCGTGATCACAATTAGTTTAGTCAATCGGTTAATTCTCTTGAAAGGGGTACAGTATAATAGACAATACAATTAAATCTCTAATTTAATTTGTACAATTGTATATTATCAATATATCTCTATGCCTTCAAAATAAAATAGTGCTACGAGAACAATACTAACATAAAGCATAACCATGCATACACATAAGGAATACAATACCCTCGTGAAACAAGTATCAGCAATAAGTAAATCACAACATAAAAGTACATTAATTTCGTAGTATATGTAAGTATATATGCACTATGCACGGTCAGGGTTTAATCTAGGCAGCTAGCTTGTAGGATTGGTTAAAAACACCCTAGCTACAGGAAATTGAAGATAACTTGGATTTACACATGCATGCATATATGCGAACCTAACACTCGAAATTCATTATTTTTTGAACAACAGAATATAAATGTATCAAATTAAACCACTTAGAATCTCACTCTTTTTGATATTCTTTACCTAAGAATATGATGATGATCGGGGTCTAGAAATTTCTAGTGCTAAATGACAGTTGTAGCCAAGTTGACAGGACGTACATGAACATGACACATTCAAGAGCTTCCTTCACTCGTCTCGAACAAACACCAAAGACAACGACATGCTAATACTGTCTATATATAATATATCTACCATTTCTAATCTAGCTTAGCTTGTATTCTGATTAGGGTTTCACTCTACTTCTATATACTTTTAATTGAAAATAACTTCTATTTTATTTGTCTCTTTTTCTTTATAAATTACAAAGGAAAAAGGCCAAATAATGTAGGTGGAAGTATAATTCTTTATGTCATCAAATTTCTTCCCTTTTTGCTAATACTCTCCACAACTTAACTCAATTTACATAATTGCATTAGGTCTCTGCAAAATCCGGTCCGGATCGGATTTTTGGACTGGACCTAGGGGATACCGGTCCGGTCCTCGGTCCATAAAAATTAGAAATCTGGTCTCCGTTTTTTTAATATTTAATATTATAATTTTATTTTTAATATTTAAGCTTCACATTAATATTATATACTTGATGATATTATCTTTCATAAATCATAAATGATTCGTCTAACTATATTATAATTTTAAAAAACATACAAATTTGGTTAAAACCGGACCGGACCGGATTTTTTGAGGTCCGGTCCCTGGTCCATAAGATTGGAGAAATCCGCTCCTGTCCGCTTTTGGGCCGATGCCCATCCCTAAATTACATTGAGGTACCACTACCAATTCTAAGAAGAAAGTACAAATCACAATCGTGAGGTTTGAAACATTGTTCTCGGAATACTACCATATGACTTAACCATTGAACGACGTGCACAGGGGCAGTGAGTTCCTTGAATTAATTCCAAGTTGAGGTCAGACATGGGGCTGTGGTTGGAGTTATTCTATTATCGACCCATGAATGAAAATGACTCATCTAACCCACCCATCACTAATCACTCGTAAAAGATTCTATCTTTATGCGACTCTTTAGTCACATACGGATTTCAATATATCATAGAAATGAAAGAAAACGCAAATTCAAGCTAAGGGCTAAGTTATGCGGATAAATAGGTGAGTCTGGTATTCACATGCATATGGGTTGAGTCATGTATAGTGTTAGTTAATAATTAGATTCTCACTCGTATAATTAGAGGTCTTGAGTTCAAGTCTTGAAAATGAATCTTTCACAAGACACTTGAATGCCTCGTTACTCGTCTTTGTTTCGGTTTTCACCTTTACATTTTGTTCGGGTTATTTGAATGGGTCAGCCACGCCAGGTCGAGCCCTAATTTCAAGGGTCATGACATGGATGAGATAGTGTAAGGGAGTGATTGAAGATATTTTTTTTTGTCAATGTATTATGCCACTAAAATGAATTAAATTGAGTTTCATTATGTTTATGTTATCACAATTTACAACCGAACAGGGCCTAAGAATGGCTTCGATCTCGTGTCAGGAGCCAATGAAATGGAAAGCTTCAAAGTGGAGCAGCTACTTGTTCATCCCTATCCACAACACAATTCAGCTGATATGCCAACTTCTCTTTTCTAAATTTGGGTCGATTCGTGGGGGCACCAAAAAGCTTTTATCTTCATTGATCGATCTATCATTCTATCTATCCTATTCAGCTAGTTGGAATTAGGCCGAATAACTTTATCTACATGCATCTACGAGAGGATTGCCTTTACGTTCCACTAGCTCAAAATTCCAAGCATTCTTCTGATTCACACCATACTTAAGAAGAGAAGTGTTGATAAGTGAGACCCCCCCCCCCCTCAAATCAATGCGTAGACATGTTGTTCAGTTTGTCATAAAAACTCAAATCAGGTACTAGTAAGGACCGATCATAAATGTGCAAAAGCTATCTCTTTCTATTCACAACAATCACTACATATGATTTGATGATACTTCGCTCACTCGTGTTCAAGTAGTTAGCATCCTTTTATCCAGACAAAATTTGGGCTGTAGCGCAAACCGACTTATAGGCAGGCAACAGCATCCCCATTTAACACAACCATTATAACATGAACGAATTGACCTGTAAATATCCACTTTGTATACTTCTAGGCACAAACAAAATTTTGGATTCCTCAAGTCACTGACTCACTAAGCAAGATAACCTTTCTATGGGCCGTGCAAATTTTGCAATCAAGCATATCAGCAACTCCATGAACATATATATGAATTACCCTGTTCTGTAAATAAGGATCATCAGAAAGTTTTTTAGGACGGTCTGAAGCTGCGAGACAAACGGTCATAATACTCCTTTTGCTGCTCCAAAAGACAAAACATATTCAAATGAATTAGCCATGTAACTCTGACTAGTTATAGAGAGACAAACAAAAAAGAAAGGTTTTAGACAGTTACATACCTTTTCTGACACAGAGGGAGTGATCTTGCCCAATGCTTCCTCAAAATGCTTGGGTTTAATGGTTAAAGGAGTAGCATTTGAGCTGACACTGCCTGACGAGAGTTTATCTTCTAGTGCTACCATGGCAGCTTCATTCATCTAGCAAGACCACACTAGCTTTAGCAAGAACACAGAATAAGGTAGAACTACAATTGATTACTTTACATAATGTAGTATGTTGCATTATACTCATGTAATCCAGATGCAACCTAAACTGTACATAAAAAGAAGACAAACACACCAGAGCAGAGAGATCAGCGCCGCTGAGATTTTGACAAGATGGGCTTCTCGCAATAGTGGATAAATCCACACTGGTATCAATGGGTTTTTTCCTCGAGAGTGCTTGTAAGATTAATCCACGCTCATCTGCACTAGGCAAAGGTACGAAGAGGAGTTTCCCAAACCTTCCAGGTCGAAGGACAGCCTTATCCATCACCTCAGGTCTAGCAAATTACACACAAAAAGCATTTGAGGGAGAAAATCTCAATGCACAAGTGGAAACTAAATTCACCAAATTTAATTATCATACCGATTGGTTGCACCAATTACGTACACCCCTTTCCTCTGATCTGCACCGTCTAGTTCAATCAACAGCTGCATAGTATGAGAGGATACAATGATCAGATATTTAATGGATGATCAGTTCAAGCGGTATATAAGACTTTAGCAGTAAACTGACCTGATTTAATAGCCTTTCAACAACCCAACCCCCTTCACTTCCGCGTTTTGTTGTCAAAGCATCAACCTGCGCAAGAGGTCAAACAACTTTCAGCAGCTTCATGGTGTTCAATACAAACTTGAATTATGCTATGGATGTATGAACATAATTAAGGGGGAAATCATCAATGCGTCATTGGGATTTTAAAACTCTCAAAATTAGCATGTGTTTGCTACAGTGCTTCCCATAAGATATATAAGATTGAACCAGGGAATCTATTTTTAATACTCCCTCCGTGCACTTCTACTTGTCCTTTTAGATTTGGGCACATATATTAAGAAAATATTTAATTGGATTAATATACCCTCAATTAAATGCTTACTTTTGCATTGGAAATGAAAAAGAAAAGAAATTTAATCAACTTTTTCATTAAATGTAAGGGTTAAATTAGGAAAATTATGTTCAAAATATGTAAAAGGACAAGTTTTTATGAACAAAATTTTGAATCTAAAAGGACAAGTAGAACTGAACGGAGGGAGTAAGAGGCAAGCCAGTGGTTTCCCTTCCATAATACAAAAGGATATGTAAAAAAAATACAAATAAAGTGGAGCAATAAACGCATACCTCATCAAAGAAAAGGACGCAAGGAGAACATGTCCTGGCACGGCTAAATATCGTACGGACAGCCAATTCACTCTCCCCCACGTATTTATTCAGAAGTTCAGGGCCCTTCGGAAGTGTGAAAGGAGAACAGATAAATAATCGTGCAAATCAGAATGTTTTACAGAACATAAAAATCCTAATCACATGACTTTTGACAGGGCAAACCTTAATATGTATAAAATTGGCACCAGCTTCATTAGCAACAGCCTTGGCAATTAGTGTTTTACCACAACCAGGTGGGCCATACAGTAGGAATCCTGTCTCCAAATCCACTCCAAAACCCTGACAAATAAATGTCATAAAATGAGAATGCAATAGGGATGAATTTTAATTTTTCAACGAACCAAAAAAGGCATTGCAATCAAGTTAATGGTTTAAAGGAAAATCTTTATAGGCGGAATTCTCATGCCTAGAAACTAAGTAACTACAATAAGAATTTAGTATATTCACGTTATGTTTTCAATCCATCACGTCAATCATCTATAAAGATGCAATTTTAAGCATGTTACCTCATAATCTTCAGGATGTTTAATACGTCTAACTATATAACGCTCAAACTCATGCCTCAATGTATCGAGGCCTCCAAAATCTTCCCATTTCACATTTGGAATCAATGAGAAACCTTCCCTTTTGGAAGAAGGCTGAACTAATTTTGCTGCTTCCTGCAGGAAACATTTATTGGCGAAAATAGAATCAGAAACATTGTTCATGAAAGTGGATCTCTCTTGAACGATCCGTATTCAGCTATTGAAAACAAGACTGAACTTCAAAGACGTTATAACTCAAAGTTATAGTACAGTTCTGTCTTAAAAATGCTCCACAGATAATTACCTCAAAGTCAGCCATAGTTATGCCAAGTTTCTCCATTTCTTCAGGCAACCATGGTTGCTTCCACCAATCTTCATCAACTTTCTCATCCATAAACTCTTTAGAAAACTCTGATTTCCTTTGGTCTACGATCCTTTTCATAGCAATGTTACCTGCCTTATTAGTTAGTGCAGACAAGTCAGCTCCAACAAAACCCGGTGTTGCCCTTGCTATTTTCACCAAATCAAAGTCACCTTGAACTCTAAGATTACGGGTCATTACTGACAGTATCTCAAGCCTTGCCTTTTCATCTGGAACACCCAATACTATTTCTCTATCAAATCGTCCCGGTCTACGCAATGCAGGGTCAACTGCATCAGGCCTATTCGTAGCTCCAATTACAAGAATGTATCCTGGTTTTTTATTACTGTCTTGATCATCAGAATTCTTGTCCACTGATCTATGAGATTCATCCATGCAGGTCATTAGTTGGGTTACTATTCGACGCTCCATCTCTCTTTGTAGGTTTTCTCTCTTTGAAGCGATGGCGTCAATCTCATCAATAAATACAATTGACGGAGATGTCTTTTCTGCTTTCGAGAAAAGCTCCCGGATGTTCTCCTCAGATGCGCCTAACATTGCAATATATGAACATATTAGGCTAGGCATCATGAGGCTTCATTGTTATAAACGAATTACCATAATCACTGCACACTTTCAATTAGCTGTCATACAAACTAGTGTCTATACTATTCGTGAGAAGAACCTACTTGAGAGCAACGGAAAAAAACACTAATAGCACAGTTGATATACTTTTCCTAAATTTTACAATTTATTACGTATCCACCTCATTTATGGCCAATGAGAGAATTTGCATGGAAATAGACAATATATGTGCAATTTACTATAACACTAACGAACCTCGTAACTTACTGAAAAATCATTTACCTGAAACTCTAAAATGACAATCATTTCCTAAAAAGATGCAAGGGATAAAATATGCATCTTCTTCTAAATGGAGGTTATATAGTTTCACAAGTTTTAATGTAATTATAGTTATGATTATAGGAAAAAGAAAACCGCAAGTTAAATAAATAAATAAATAAAACTGAAAACACACAACAATACCATAAATCTATACAAGCCATATGAATTTTCATGTAGAGAGCACTAACAACCATACAATTACAAGGGAGTAAGTTGTACTGCATACCAGAAACACCAGAGACAACTTCAGTAGCCGAAATCTTATAGAAAGGCACTCCAGCCTCATTTGCAATTGCATGTGCCAACTTAGTCTTTCCACAACCAGGAGGACCATGGAGTAATATCCCAGACATAGGCTTTACTCCAAGCCAAATTGGAATTTGTGGGTGATAGAGAGGAACAATCACTTCCATCTTTAACTCCTCAAGAACGCCATTCATCCCACCAAGGTCACTAAACTTTGGCCCTCCTTCCTTACCCTTCACCTCCTCCACAGGGATAGAAGAGCTCTTCAACGCTTTTCTCTCTGTGACAGCACTATCACTAGAGCTCAACCTCTTTGCATCTCTATTAGTAATGAGCGTCTTTTCCCTCCTAACATCCTCCACCTCCAAATTCCTCTCTAATTGTGCTATCTTCTTTTTTACTGGTGTTGGCTTTTTCTCAACCTTGGACCCCCCATAGCTATCCCGAAGCATGGATTTCATCAAATCAAACTTGGGCTTAAACTCTTCCTCGTAAATGGCATCCGAAGATGAAGAAGTAGAAACATCATCAGAATTCGATCCCGAGTCAGAGCTCGATGTAGACTGATAATCAACATCTCTGTTCCTACGCATGAGATATTCATTCTCCAACCGCATTATCTTCTCTTCGCTCTTATCTATGTTCCGTTGTTTCTTTCGAGACTCGGATCCTTGAATTTCATCCTCCTCATCATCCATGAAATCCTCCTCATTGGTTGATCTTCTCCCATGAGATGGCTTCTGTGGGGTCCGCTGGGACTCATTGAAAGCCCGGCGTACATTGGATGCAAAGGATTGTTGCTTCATACGGGAATACTCAGTATACGCTGATCGAAGATAACCGATGACATCATCTTCGGTTCTGCAGCCGTGCTTCAGATAGGCTTCTTCCACACGGCGGTGGAGAATGCTCTGGTTACGTCCCCCACTGCTACTTCTTCTTCCTCCCATTTAAACTATTTAGTTTATTCAGGAATTCTACTTAATGGCCTTGTGATTATGCAATTTCCCTGTGATATCACTAGCAAAACCTATATCAAAACTCAAAAGTGACAGTGGTAACTTGAATGTGTAATAATGCACATGCGATCATGCCATCCAACTGTCACATAAAAATGTTAATTATGGAGTTTTTTTTTTCCTTCAAGAAAGTATTCTCATATAGATTACATCAACTTCTATGTGAATGCAAAGAAGGAAAACGTATATCCACAATTCACACTGGCCTACACCTGATCTAACTATGAGGAACTAGAGCAAACAGAACAGATTATTACATGATGTCAAATGACCGTGAAACGTGGAAAACAAATAGGCATAAAAGTAAGCTTGAATATCATGCCATACACTCGACTAGTAACAGAGATCAAGCTTCCAACTTGAAAATTTAATCTGAATAAGCTTGACATCAAGTATCATACAAATATAGAAACACACGCTTGTATGAGATTAACAACACCCACAATAAAATCTGGAAACTAGCCAATTCGAATTACTGTATGGGCGGCTCAGCTCCTTGTTGCAATTTGAAATTTAATTAAGAGCACGCTCAAAGACAAGTGAAGGAATAGGAACCAAAAAGCATAGATAAGAGGAAACAATTCCCCACTGATTGCTCATTGCCCAGATGAATAAGCAGAGTTAGGAAAAGGAATTAGACAGCATACTCTATGAAAGACAACTGTATCGACAACGAGGTGGTCTAGCTGGGTCGCCGGAGTGGCGTCGCCGGTGGTAGCTATCGAGACGTCACCGGTTACCGGATTGATTGCTGAAAGAGGAGACAGAGCTGCGGCCTAAGAAGAGCAGGACAGGACGCCTTGAGGAAGGAGGACGAGCACTGGAAGAGGGCCTTAGGGTTTATTTTTAGTCGGGAATGAACCGATTGTAATTGTGTAAGCCAGGTTCGTAAACCGCCGGTTCGGTCCGGTCCGGTTGCTTCTGTTTTGGACCGGTTGTAAACTTTTTATAATTTTATTTAAATAAAAAAGTATGAAATAATGATTTTTAAAAACTATATCAGAATGTCGACTGTGAAAAAATACTACTATAATATTAGGAATGTTTTTTTTGTTATTTTTCCTAAAACTTATTACAGATGAATTGTTAGCTTATAGAAAGTTAATGTACGTGGTTTAATTTAACAATTAAATTATAAAATGTGGTTTTGCTTACTTTAAAAAATTACATAAGTTAGTTTGATTTGAAAGAAAACTCCTCTATTCAAAGTTGATTTATACAAAAAAGTGTGATTTAATAGGGCATACACTAAATTATTTTCATGATACTTACATTTCATACATGTTGCAGTAATATGTTATGGCTTGTAATTTCATCATTTAATTTATTTATTTTTAGCAATTTTATCCAATGTTAGGATACTATAGATCATGTATGTATATTTATGGTTTTACTCGAATTAAACAATGTAAACATCCTTACTTTGGATTTAGGTTAGCTCTTATAAATTGTTATAAATTTATATCATATGAAATATTATTGCAACATTCTAGGCCAAAGGTCACTCCTAAAGATTTGAAGTTCCTTCATGTCAACTTGGACAAGTTGATATTGGATATTATCCTTCTCCAATGGATACTTCTAGGTCAATGGTTGTTTTTTTTTTTTTTTTGAAACGGTAAGAATTAGGATATCCCTTCAAGGGGGACGTCCTAAAGCGTCATTTCGGACGAAAATTTTCAGGTCAATGGTTGTTTTATCTTGCAAGGGGCTGCTTCACTCTAGGTCATATGGAAATTTTATTGATATAGACTTTGCCTGTTGTTAAGGCCATTCCCAATGGTGATATTTATGATCACTATAAATCCATAAAATACTTATATTTTACTAATTTTTCTTATTCCACATCATCATAATCCATCCTTCTTTTCTACCCTTACCATTCATGAGCCCATGAGTCCAAAATTTCACTTTTTATTTTATTTTTCAATCCCATTTATTTACATACATAATTATAGTGTTTTTATACTTAATGTAAATTGATTAAAAATGAATAAAAATTATACAAAATTCATACCAGTGAATATAAAAATAAACAATTTTGGTGTAACTTTTTTGAATTAAAACAGTGGCTGTGTAAAAAAATAGAAAAACATGTGCTTTCATTTTCTCAATTAACCAAAAATATATTTAACTTTATAAGGATTAAAACATATGCAAAATTAGTCTTTATAGATAGATTAAAAAATATATAAGTTTTCACATTTTTTTGTTTTTGTTTTTAATTAAAATAAGCCACAATATGAGCATTTATGTTAGGGAAATTTGCATTTAACCACCCCTTATTTTACTCTTGTTGCATTTAACCACCCTTTATATTTTTTTCTACACTTAACCACCCCTTATTTGCAAATAGTTGCACTTAACCACCCATTTGACAAAAAAATGGTATTCTCTAAAAAATAAATGATATTTTTTCCCTTAGTTAAAATTTTTGTTTTATAAAAATAAAAAAATATTAAGGTCATATAATATCTCCCAACTACAAAAATTAGTTTCAGAATAAAATTCCTCTATTGTTGTCTAGTTGGTTCTCGAATTGTATCTCCCAACTAAAAAAATAGTTTCGAATCCTAACACTCCTCTAACGTTGTATAGTTTTTTGTGTTGAGACCCGATCCGAAATCAATGGGTCTAAGAGAGACTCGACTTGGTCATTTATTGGATAAAACTTGAAACCCAAGATCTGATGGGTCTACCCAAAACACCGTTTTGTAAAAATAGTATATCATTCGTACTTGAACAATCTAAATACCTTATTATTAAGATGGATACATAAATAATTTTTTTATTATAATAATTAAAAAAATAACCCTATTAATAGTTAGGTCAATCCAAACTCATACGGACTCGAAGTGAACCAACCCGAAGTGAACCAACCCGAACATGTAATAGAGGGAATAATATATTTTATATAAACAATGGGTGGTTAAGTGCAATTATTTGTAGATAAGGGGTGGTTAAGTGTAGTAACAAAATATAAAGGGTGGTTAAATACAACAATTTGTAAATAATGGGTGGTTAAATGCAAAAAAAAATATAAGGGGTGGTTAAATGCAACTATTGTAAAATAAGGGGTGGTTAAATGCAATTTCCCCTTTATGTTAATTGGGATTACATGATATTCCTAAATTCTAACCATTTATTTTGTGCCATGTGGCATTGTTTGATTGGCTTTCTCTTGCATGATCTTGCTCATTCTTGTGCTCATCTTTCGAGCTCTTTCATCTTGGGCCCAACAAAGATCAACATATTTAATATTGATCTATTCATGATCTTTGTAGAAAAGCTCCCTTTGGGAGTGCTCTAATAATTTGTGGCATTCAAGCGTTTCCTCCATTTGAGATTTGAAGCTCTTGCTGCGGTTGTAACCAAGTGGCAACTGAGTTTCAGCTGCACCTTAGACTAACAGCAGAAACTGTTACCAAATACAGTAGCAAACAAGAAAAACAGGACAGCTACTAAAAAAAACTCCAACTGGGATTCAAGTCAAATGACTTAATACACACATTATATTGCATCAACTCAAAATGGTTCTACTTATTTGAATGAATAGCAACAGTACATCTTTAGATAAGATGCAAATTTCAAGCACTATTACTTATACTAGTACACACTATTAGCGGGGTTTTCTTTTGGGATTCCTAACATAAGAATCTACTGAGCAAGTGTTATCTTGATGATTGACTGAGCATCAAGAGCAGGCAAGTTATTCTGACAAAGCTGTTGCCATGCTTCCTCCTTCTGAACCTCTTCCCCCTCCTCGCTTTCAGGGAACGATTTATAGAGTAGCATCACAGTGCTCCGGGCCGCCTCTCTTGCTTCCGGAAGCCTGTCTTTCAGCATATCAGCTCCCATTTTCAGCAAACTGACCATTCCAAATTCATTCAGCTCTTCATCACTCTGCAGAAGGAGAAAAAAATTGCAACATTATTCCAACTCTGATGATAACTTTCCATGTGATGGAAAAAAGTGCAACATCACACTAAGATTGTGGGTTTAGGGCTTTTACCATCTTGGCTACACAATTGGAGATGGAAATGGCAGCTTTGGCTCTGATCCTGAGATTGTTGTGTCTCACATGAGCTTTGAGCTTGTGGAGAAGCGGAAGAGGAGGAACCGATTCCACCATGGTTGTTAGAGTCTTGTCGGCTTCTTCACACACAAACCGCTTATCCTGAGAAGCTTTCAGCAACAGCTGAGGTAGCTGTGGAATACATAACAGAGAAATAGGCCTTCAGCAACACTCTCTTATGCAAACTTCTTTGGTAAAAAGTAACATCATGCATCACAAGATAGGCTTACCAGCTGATCAAATGCACCGGAATCGTTGAGCTCTAGGAACTTGTGGCCATAGTGGCTGAAGACATCAGAGGAAGCCATTATGGAGGTCTTGCACAGTGTACTCCTCGGATTCTTCATAGCCTTCACCAGCACCATTATCACCTTTTCTCTGTTCACAAGATCAGCTCACATTTCAAACCACATTCTAGAAATCCTTATACTCCGTACAAATCAACTCTGAACAATTACTTAGAGGCTGGAAAGAGAGCTTACAAGACAGGAAGCAAAAGATCGGCGTGGAAAATTGCAAATCGCCTAACATCGTTCAATGAATCACAGATCACAGTCCAGTCCTTCGATTCCAAACCCTCAACTAACGTCTGCAATTCCAAATTATCCAGATCTAATCAACCGCACAACTCTCCAAACAAAATTTCAAAACAAGAAACCCTAGAAAAGGGGGAAATCGAAAATTGGAGTGAGAGGGAAACCTGAATTTTAGCCTCGGGATCGGAGAGGGGTTTGAGATCCTCGGAAGCGATATACTCGAACTCGATGACGGTCTCGGGAGCTTGGTTCTCGTCGTTCTTCATGGTCGGCGCCGGAAGAGAAGACGGCTTGTTCTTCTGGACCGAAGTAGGAGGGATCGAGAGCTTGGGCTGCTTTCTCGGGCGATCGAGCTCGGGGGTGGGCGTGGGAGCGTTGTCAATGGGTCTGAGAGCCATTCTTCTTTATCGTTCACTGAATGCTAAATCTATGGTGGGAAGTTTTCTTCGGATTCAAAATTGGAAACAGGAGATTTGGGGTATTTGATAATCTGCTGATTGGAATTTTCAAATTTTAAAAAGAGGGGGGACGGTGAAAAGTTTAGGAGACGTTGGAATGTGTTTGATTTTACATTCCTAGTGGGGTTTCCAACGGCTTGATTTTTTTGGACCGAGTATTTTTCTTTTTTTTATTAGGAGGTGTCGGAATGTTCAGAAATTGCATGCTTGTAATTATTCTTGGTTGGAGATGCTTCATGCTTGTAATTTTAAGGGAAATTCCTTTTGGTGCCCTCAAGGTTTTGATAATTTCTTTTGGTATCCAAAATTTTTTTATTTTCCTTATGATACCCTTCAACTTTATACAAATATGTCTCCCTGCCCAAAATTCACCTACACCCATTTTCCATCCACTTAAATATACTTTAACGTTAAAAACTAAAAGAAAAAAAAAATTGAAAAAAAATAATAAAGCAAGAGTGAGGAACACCATTGTTATGAACACTAGAAAGAGCGAAGGACCCCTCAGATCTGTACAAATATGTGTTCGTATGTACCTATTTTACCAAAGAGGAGAAGGAGCACTTTGTTCGTAACACCAGAACGATACCCACTCTCATATAATCATACATCACTTGAATCTTCTCAATTGAATTACAATGTTAGAGTCCTATTTGATCAAATTCCCCAAATTGAAACCCTATTTTCCTCTACACATTATGATACATATGAAATTGAAACTGCATTAGATACTTACCGATCTTTTCTAAGTTTGCATTTCCCCCAAATTAGAACCTGAAAAATTCAGATTTTTCTAAATCAAACCCTAGGTTTAAAAACACATGTTAATAATTAAATAAATGGGATAGACCCTCTTTTTCTACCAAAAAAAAAAACAATTGCAATTCGGACCCAAGTTCAGAGCATCTCCCCTCCAAGGCCATAGGCCATTTTTTTTTACCCTACCAAATGGGAGAATATACCCATTTGATGCCAATTTACCCTAAACTTCAAAATTTTCACTCCCATCCTAGGCCAAATCATCTAGGCTAAAATTATAAATATTTAATTCCAACGGCTAATTTTACTCTTCCGCTATGTATTTTCTGCTATTAACATATTCTAAAATGAAGACTAATTTGAATAATTAACATTATATTTTATTTAAAAAGTTATTATTATAATTGTGAATAACGGCTATATTTCAAAAAAGGGTCCGGATCCGGTAGGAATGATTATTGTGGTAGGAAATAGGAATGAATCTGGGCCATTGATCACGGAGCAAAAAAAAGGCAAAAAATCGGCCCCCAAAACGCGTTACTGTTCACGTGCTACTGTTCACCCTCCTCTCCCCCCAAACGCGAAAATCGCCCCACTCCCAAACGCGAAAATCGCCAGCTCGCCTCCGTCGATTTATCTCCAAACGATCTATCTCCAAACGGCGAGGATGAGACCGTTGCTGATCCTAATAAGCTACAGCCACCGGAGAAATCGCTCCTACGATCAAACCTTAACCCTAGGTCTTCAAATCCACGGATTTCTCTCGGCGCTCGTCGTCCGATTGAGACAAGCAGATGCCGTTGGGTCCAAGTAGCGGATGCGAAGAAGCTTCCGGAGATCCGTGTACGCCGGTCGATGAAGCCGCCGCCATTGGATCCTCCTAAGGTCGAATGCGAGCAAAATGATGAGAAGAAGGATGTTGTTAAATTGCAAGCGGAGAAAGGAATTGAGGATGATGTTGGTGATGGTGTGAAATCCGAGATTGAGGGGAAATTGGCAGGGCTTTGTTTGAGTAGTGGGGGTAAATTTGTGGATGTGAGAAATCAGTGTGTGTTTAGGAAGGAGAAGGAAAGGGGTTATGGCAGATTTGGGGGCAGGGCTAGAGAAAGTGGCTTGGCATGGGTTAAGAAAGGAGAAACTTGCAATAGTTTTGTGTGAGCCATTGTGTTGATACACAAGTTGAATTCACAGGTTGAAGTCTGGCCAAGACAGATAATAATGATGTTCAAGTTTTCTGTGCTTGTGAGTGAACAAGTTGAATCGGCATTCACATAATTCTATGGTCAATTTGTTAGTAAATATTTGTGCAACTCAATGGTCAAGTTTGTGCAACTCAATGGTCAATTTGTTCAACCCCATTGCCAATGTGTTGAATTCTATGGTCAATTTGTTCGTCAATATTTGTGCAACTCAATGATCAAATTTGTGCAACTCAATGGTCAAGTTTGTGCAACTCTGTGGTCAATTTGTTCAACTCTATTGCCAATGTGTTGAATTCTATGGTCAATTTGTTCATAAATATTTGTGCAACTCAATGGTCAAATTTGTGCAACTCAATGGTCAAGTTTGTGCAACTCAATGGTCAAATTTGTGCAACTCAATGGTCAATTTATTCAACTCTATTGCCAATGTGTTGAATTCTATGGTCAATTTGTTTGTCAATATTTGTGCAACTCAATGGTCAAATTTGTGCAACTCAATGGTCAAGTTTGTACAACTCCATATGAAAAGTTTGCATAGCTGGATGGGTTCAATAGATAAATTTCTAACCATAACGACTAACAAAATAGTTCTTTTTCATTGGAAGGAGTCAAATCCATGTCAATTTGTTCAACTCTACTATGACCACTGATTTCGAAGGTCTCGACGGGAACTACAGTGCCTATTCGCCACACGGACCTACAAAATGAGCCATGACGAGCCAGATGCATGGAAAGCTCCAAAACGGGACCTAACTACGCGGTTTGGGACACTCAAACGCGGTTTTGAAGCCTTAAATAGCCTTTTTTGCGAGAACCCCCAACACACAGGCCCTTTGGTCCTGACTATAGCCCCGTCTCGAAGAGACCTTCGAAACGACATAAAACACGCCCCGTTCCGATAACCGAGCGCAAAGTTACGCCCCTTTTCTCCCCGGACTCCCCGACACCTGACTGCTTCCCCCCAGATTCTAGTCTTATGCCGGCCCGGAAACCGCTAACTCAAGACTCTACCTTGTGCCTTACGTTGAGACCTTCGAAACGACTACTCACACGCCTCGAACGGATCACCGAGCCAAAAGTTATTGCATTTCACTTCCAATTTGGCAGTAACACAAAAGTTATTGCATTTGACTTCCATGTTCCTATTCGCGTATTATACGCGAATTATACGCATTTTTTTCCTTTTTTTTTCCTTTTTTTTTATTTTTTTTATTTTTTTCCGTTTGTGCAACTCAATGGTCAAGTTTGTGCAACTCAATGGTCAAGTTTGTGCAACTCAATGGTCAAGTTTGTGCAACTCAATGGTCACGTTTGTGCAACTCAATTTGTTCATTCATATTTGTTCAACTCTTTTGCCAATGTGTTGAATTCTATTTGTGCAACTCAATGGTCACGTTTGTGCAACTCAATGGTCAATTTGTTCATTCATATTTTCAACTTTATTGCCAATGTTTTGAATTCTATTTGTACAACTCAATGGTCACGTTTGTGGAACTCAATGGTCACGTTTGTGCAACTCAATGGTCAATTTGTTCATTCATATTTGTTCAACTCTATTGCCAATGTGTTGAATTTTATGGTCAATTTGTTCATCAATATTTGTGCAACTCAATGGTCAAATTTGTGCAACTCAATGTTCAAGTTTGTGCAACTCAATGGTCAATTTGTTCATTCATATTTGTTCAACTCTATTGCCAATGTGTTGAATTCTATGGTCAATTTGTTCATCAATATTTGTGCAACTCAATGGTCAAATTTGTGCAACTCAATGGTCAAGTTTGTGCAACTCAATGGTCAATTTGTTCATTCATATTTGTTCAACTCTATTGCCAATGTGTTGAATTCTATGGTCAATTTATTCATCAATATTTGTGCAACTCAATGGTCAAATTTGTGCAACTCAATGGCCAAATTTGTTCAACTCAATGGTCAAATTTGTACAACTCTATGGTCAATTTGACAAACGAGTAACCTAAAAACGCCAATGAAGAAAATCACTCCATTACAACACCTAATTGAAGGTCGGAATTCAATCACACCAAATTCACTATGACAAAATCACTCTGTTTGCACATAAGGATTAATGTCTGCACCAAATTCACTCTGTTTGCACATAAGGATTAATGTCTACACTCTTGGAAGTGATTTTACCCATAACAAAAATCTGGAAATTGTACAATATCATTAATCCATTGAATTCAAACAGAAATCCCAGCTTATTCATCACACATTCAACAGCAAAACCGATCATTCAAAACAAACATTAAATCAGATGCCTACCATTTCATCTACACTTTTCAACTCAATGTATGAACTGCTATGAAACAATTGTCAACAAGAAATAGTCAACAAAGAGCTGCTACATCAATGTATGAACTGGATTGTACAAAAATGGAGCTTGCACGGCAGTATCAAAAATGGAGATGCCTACCATTACTGATCTTCCTCCCATTAAACGCAACCTGCAAAATTTCACCAGAAAGTGCCTTCCACGCAGATGTCCTTCCAGCCAGATGTGTAAAGATGGGGGCTACAACAATACCAAACATACATACATACATACATCAGCAAATCTGAATTTTGAAATAAAGCTATGAAACAATTGAAAGTTAAGAAGAGAGAAGAAGGCGATTTCATACTCTGAAGTGGAGATGATGGAGAACCACTCCATCCCACAAGGATCGGCAATCTTGGACATTACAAAGAACCTCGGCACAATGAAGCTCTCCCAGCAGTAATGGTGGTCTCGAGAACTTTCTTGCGGTCCACACCAACAACCTGAACACGGTCGCTTCCCCTAACAGTATACGTCACCTGAAGAGCAGAGTCGCACGAGAATCCCGGAGAACTCGCTCAAAAACTGAACTAGATCGTGGATTGTGCAATTACGATCGTGGATTGTGCAATTACGATCGTGGATTGTGCAATTACGATCGTGGATTGAACTAGATCCGGCTAGATCCGGCGACGAGAGGCAAAGCGCACATGAGAGCACCGCCTCGGTTAGATCCGGCCACGAGGAGCTCGGATCCGCACTCTATAGATCTTATCCACTTCGGCCTTGAGCGAAAAGAACACTAGCGAAACCACCGAGCACGCCGTCGTGATCCACAAGTACGGGCCTCTTGAGAACCTAGGGCCGTCGCACCAGCTGTATGCACTTGTAAATCAACCAGATCCGGCTCAATCAGCACACAATTGGACGGAAAATCCAAGCAAAAACAAGCGAAATTGCACAAAATCAAAAAATTAGAGTTCGAAACAAGCAAAAATAAAAAAAACCGAAACCTAGGGTTTCGAATTGAGCATACCTCGCGTGTTTGAGGGAGACGACTTCGATCTCACCATTGTTGAGTGTAGAGATCGCAGTTTGAATGCAGGAAACGAGCGAAAAATCGAGCGAAAACCGTGAAGATTTGAGGGGAGACGAAGTCGGGAGCGATTCGCAAGAGAGAGAGTTCGGGAGGAGAGAGAGTGTGAAAATGTGAAGTGGAAAAATTAATTCCGAAAATACAGTTTTATGGGGGCTCCACAAAGGACGCGCGCGGGGGGGGGGGGTATTTTTTTGTTAAATTTGATTAAATCTGAGCCATTGAATCCGTTAGATCGGACGGTGGAGATCTATTCCTATTTCTCACCACAACAATCCTTCCTACATGACTCTTTCTCTTCAAAGAATATTATTATTATACTAGTAAATAACGACTATATTTCCCAACTTGAAATTTAATTTTCAAGTATGGTTTTTAATGAGACTATTAATAAATTAGTTTTTTATGTGGAAAATAATATTTCGTCTTTATATATTAAATATTAGGCTCGTATAAAACGTAATGTCGAGACCATCACAATGATACAATTTTTATACTTAAAAACATTTAAATAGTATGATTTTATAACATATTAATTAATCTAAACACATATAATTAATAAAAAAAATTATAAAACAATGTAAATGGGTCCACCATAATTGGTGGGACCCACTATTTTAGCCTAGCAAAAACAAGGCCAAATTTGGCCTAGCAAACACGGTAGGGTATTTTTTTTGTGGGGGAATGTGTATTTGGCCTAGGGTGGGGGATGTGGGTAGGGTATAGTGGGAAATTTAGCCTATTGGGGGGAGATGCTCTCAGAGTCAATAGTTCCACTCTCAAGTATCGTACCAACCTCGTCGACCCGATAGCCTCGCCGTGCTCGAGAACCACCGTTGTCTCCTCTCGTCCAGCGTCCACGATCGGTTTCCGCGCGCTCCCGAGTGGTCGTCGTCCCAGGTTTCCGAGTTCGCCGTGGTCGCCCACTCACCGAAATTTTTCCGTTCCATGTAGTCAGCCTGCGGCTCTTTCTGGTGTTACAAACACCCTTTTTCAATTTGAGGAGATTTTTTTTTTTTGAAATAGGTAAGAATTAGACGAGCTCCCTTACGGGGGCCGGTCTAGAGCATCCAGATGGATGAGAACATTAAGTTCTTGGTAGTTCGTGATGTGGGAGATTTGGTATACGTGGCCCATTTTAGCTATTTTATCGGCCACAACATTACACTCCCTAGGCACATGACGGATGCTAATTGTCTCAAACTTGCGGAATAGCACCCAAATATCCGCAATGAACATATCAATTTCCCATGGACTTGTTCCTATTCCACATGCGGCGTTAATAACTGTGAGATTGTCTCCTTCAATTTCTAGTTTTCGTAATCCCTTCTTTATTGCTTCTTTAATTCCTTCTCTTAACGCACGAGCTTCAATCTGTACTATAGAGTCATATTCATTTCGTGTTGATCCTATGCTTAGTACATCTCCTGAATGATCTCGTATTACAAAACCAGTCGATGCAGATCCAGTTTCTAGTTTTGATCCATCAAAGTTGAGTTTCGACCATCCCATTTGTGTTTTTTTCCAAGTTTTTGGTCTAACTTTTCTTCTTATTCTAGCATGTGTAATTTTCTGAACTTTTTCTTCATCTTCTTCCCAGTCTTTGGCTATCTTCAATTGTAGAATCTGAGATCGGATATACTTGTCTAAATCTTGTATGAAATCATTTGGTTCTTTTTGAAATGCTAGCTTATTTCTTTGCTGCCATATGCACCACCATATTATTGCTAGTTCGATAAAGTCTTGTGAACCTAATGTTTTTTGTAGTTCAGTTATGATGTTGGAAGGTGTTTTATTAGTTATATTCGTGGCTCGTAAAACATTCGCAATCTTAGGGTTGATTTTATTCGTGGTCCTAATGGTGTGTGGGCATTCAATCATTAGGTGAATAGAATCTTCATTGACACAATTACACATTAAACATCCAGGAGGGGTTGGTATATGTTTTTCGCTTAGTCTAGCTTTTGTTGGGAGACCATTTACATCTATTTTCCATAAGAAGTTTTTCACCTTTGGGAATGTGTCAAGTTTCCAAATCCAACTGTTGGGTCTTGGGTTCTGGTGTTGTGTTTTCGTAATTAGTTCTATAGCCGAAGCCGTTGAGAACCAGCCGTTTTTGCTAGGTGCCCAATAGAGCCTGTCTCGGGTTCCATTTGATGGTATTGGTATATTTCTAATTCGTTCAACCATCTCAAGTGGGAGGATTTTCGTTAGTTCATTCATATTCCATTCATTTCCATGGGTTATAAATTCATTCACTTTTACGTTTTCACCACATGTTATTGTATCCAAAGCATACTTCTTTAGTGGTTCTTTACAAGCCCATCTATCAGTCCAAAATTTTATTGTTTCTCCATCTCCCACTTGCCAGATTAGTCCTTCTTCAAACTCGGAGCGTAGACTCATAAGCTTTGTCCATTGCCATGATGTGTTTGTCTGTTTTTTGTACGAGAGAACAAATTTGTTTTTCATGTATTTTTCATTCATTAACCGTACCCATATGTTATTTGGCTCAGCTATTAGTTTCCATAGTAGTTTCATTTGGAGCGCTTTATTCATTTGTTCTGATTTTTTTTATGCCTAGGCCTCCATGAGATTTTGGCTTGCATATTTTGTCCCAACCAACCAGTGGTTTGTGGTGGCAATCCTTGTTCCATAAAAAACATCTTTGTAATTGATCTAGTTCATTGTGTATATATGTTGGAAGCATGAAACTTTGCATTGTGTAATAAGGTTTTGTGGCAAGATTTGATCGTATTAAAGTGGCTCTTCCTTCAAAAGAGAGGTTGTTGGCTTTCCATTTTGTTAGTTGGACTTTTGATTTTCCTATTGTTTCTGCAAATGTATGTTTGCTCACTTTTCCATTAATAATTGGGCAGCCTAGGTATTTTTCTAAATTAGTCATTGTTGTGATGTTCAAAACTTGTTGGATTCTTTGTTTTTGTTGATTATCCACATTTTTGGATGTTTGAAAGGTTGATTTGTGATAGTTAATTTTTTGTCCTGAAATTGCACAGTATTCTTCAATGGCTTGTTTCACTATTGCGCATGCATTTTGGGATGCTTTTGTAAAGATCATAATATCATCTGCGAAAGCTAGGAAAGGAATCTTAGTGCCTGCTCTAACGATTGGGAAGCCAATAGAGTTTCGGGATGTGTTGCTAATTAGTTGTAGTTTTCTTGCAAAAATCTCTGTTCCTATGACGAACAGGAGTGGGGATAAAGGGTCTCCTTGTCTAAGGCCTCGTTCTGGGAGAAATGGCTCTGTTGGTGCATTATTGACTAATACTAACATTGAGACTGTTGTAACACATTCTTTAATCCATCCTATAAACTTACTACAAAATCCAAACTTTTCCATGACTGCAAAAAGGAAATTCCAGTTGACTCTGTCATAAGCTTTTTCCATATCCAATTTGATGGCCACCCATCCTTCCTTTCCTTTCTTTCCTCGAAAGGAGTGAAAAATTTCGTGTGCAATAAGAACATTGTCTTGTATTGCCCTTTTAGCCACAAAGGCTCCTTGAAGTGGATGCGTTATTTTGTTCATAATTCCTTTTAACCTTTCCGTTATGATTTTTGATATGACTTTGTAGATCGTGGAACATAAACTAATAGGCCTATAGTGGTTTGTGGATTCAGGGTTCTCCCTTTTTGGTAAAAGTGTGATAAACGTATGATTTATTTGTTTAAGTAGCTTACCAGAGTGAAAAAAGCTTTTTACTGCCTTGGTTACTGTTGGTCCAACAATGTCCCAATATCTCTTATAAAAGCCTGATGACATTCCGTCTGGTCCTGGCGATTTATCAGAACCAATTTGCATAACGGCATTCTTTATCTCCACATTTGTTATTGGCTTTGTCAATGTTTCATTGTCTTCAATTGTAATTTCTGATGTGATGAGATTTAAATACTGCCGTAATAGTGAGTGGTTGATTTGTTCATTCTTGTACCGGTCTTTAAAATCTTTTCTTATCTCCTCGCGAATGTTAGTTTCCCCTAAGATTTGGGTTCCGCTATTTGTTCGTATTTCTCTAACTATCTTCTTATTTCGTCTTCCACTGGCAATTTTATGGAAGTACCCGACATTGGTATCTACAAGTTTAACATGTTTAGTTTTTGCTCGTTGTTTGCAGTATGTTTTATGATAGTTTAGGATACGTTCTTTTTTTAATATAATTCTGTTTTGTCGTTGGACTAGAGCAAGGTTTGGAGATATGTGTATTTGTTGTTGAATCTTCATGAGATCTTCCTCAATGTTTTTTAATTGTTCAAACGTATTCCCAAAGGTGGTTTTATTCCATTTCTTAGCTTGCATTTTCAAAAGTTGTGTTTTCTTAGCCAATTGAAACATGTTAGAGCCAAGGAAAGACACTCGCCATGCTTGCTTGACAATATTCCTAAAATCCTTTTGTTGCATCCACATCTTCTCAAATTTGAATGGCAGTGCTTTATAGGCTTCCGCATCATTTAGTTCGATAGCAATCTGACAATGGTCCGATGTTGAGAACGCATAGTTTTTTGTGGCAATTCCCGGGAACCATTGGATGATTTGATCACTGACCAGGACTCGATCTAGTTTCTCATAAGTGTTATCAACTTCAGTACGGTTTTTACGCCAAGTAAAGGGGTTTCCATATGTCGGGATATCCCGAAGGTCGCATTCGTTCTTGAAGTTAATTAATCTATTGAATCTTGTTGGATCTGGTTCAACCCCCCCTTTTTTCTCACTAGGGTCTTGGATTTCGTTTAGGTCTCCTATCACTATAGTCGGGAGTTTTATTTGTTTAATAATATTTGTTAGTCTAACCCAAAACTCCTCCTTGTTAGATTCATTTGGTGGTGCGTAAACTATACAAATAATTGCAACATTTTTGGAGGTTAAGTTGGTGTACTTAAGAGTTATGAGTCGTGGTTCATGAATCATAGTTTCTATTAATTCGTTTGTTAGTTGGTGGGCTTTCCAGAGAACTCCAATTCCTCCTGCCCTCCCACTAGCAGGAGACCATACGAGGTTATCAAATCCTGCTTTTCGCCATTGGTGGTCATTTGGCGGTTTTTCTTCTTTGGTTTCTACAAAGGTCATAAGTTGTATTCGTTCTATTTTACAGAAGGAGTCTATCTCCGGCCAGAATGATCTCCGACCCATCCCTCGACAGTTCCATACTGATAGCTTCATTTATAACTACTTGAAGTTTGGTTTGTGGGGAGCAAGAACCCACATGTTTCAATTTTTTCATGGATAAGTAGATCTTCAAGAATATCCCATTCCTTTGTAAGTTTGGTTCTTTGTTTAATTCGATCAAGAGATTCCCCTATCAGAAAGCAGTACAGAGATGTGCCCTTGGGATGCATGACATTTTCGTTAACCCCCACCAGTTTCACAAGATATTTCATATCTTTTTTCAACATCTCTTTTCCTTTGTCTATTATGGTAACCGAGGTACCAACTTTGTTCATAGTTGGGTTCTTTCCTCTGTTTGTAGTCTCCTCGACCATAGAGGATTTTTGTTCAAACTTTCCAGGATTTAACCCAGAAAGTAATTGTTCAAGATTGTGTTGTCCGCCCACAAATGTGTCATTGGACATCAGCTCAAAGTCAGAGTGAGTCGTAGTTTTCTTCTTGTCTAAACGTAAGGCTTTCTTGAGTGACTTCTTCCCTTTGGAACTTCCTTCCATTGTACTGCAAGGGAAAGTAGGTTTAAGTGGATGGAAAATGAGTACAGGCATATTTTTGGGTACGGAAGTTTATTTGTACAAAGCTTAAGGGTACCAAAAGGATAACAAAAAACTTTTGGACACCAAAAGGAATTGTCAAAACCTTGAAGGCACCAAAAGGAATTTCCCTAATTTTATTGACTTGTTTCACTCTCATCCCAAATTGACACTTTTGGATGAACAACAAACACACATGATTTAATATTCAAGTATAGTTTTTGTGAAAATTTCAACTAATGCAAATGCACCATTGTGATTGTGAAGGTTTTGGATTAGACAGGAAGAACAATTTTCCACTGTCATTCAACCAACACATTATCTATACAGAATGTACGACGAAGAACAATTGCTAAAATTATAATTATCTAGGTCCGTCCGATTGTTCTGATATAGCACTTAACAATGATAGGTAGCTTGAATTGAACACAAACACAAGTTATTGGAATGCATTCTTCTTAAACAAATTGTTTTAAGCATACCAATTATCTAGAGTTCCAGTTGATAATTCTCGCTTTAAAAGTTACAAGAATACAGTTTTTTTGGCCTTTGATTAAGAAACAGATACTTTGTTTATAAAACACCTCATGATGAATATTGAGCAAGAAACCAGAAGTTCCAAACCACCAACGTTCACATTAACAATTACCGTGGCAGACACATAGCTTCACAAACCATTAAACCAACATGTACAACAAATGTGATCAATCAATGTAGGAGCAAATCCATCTTTGACTCTCCATTTAATTCTCTTGCATCATTCTATTATAATCTTCTTTGACCCGTGGAGCTCTGTAGTATGCAGGTACAGTTGCAGGGAAGAACACTTGCCTAACCCCTTCCGCTCTGATGATGGGAAAGATGATTCCCGATGCGCCCTGGAAACAAGACAAACACAACCCACAATTGAGCCACAAATTGCAATTAAAGGCTCCATATATTAGAAAGAAAGGCGCTGCTTACTGAAATCAGTCTAGCTCCAAGCATAACTCTCTTAGGCGAAGGAAAAGGAAGCAAGAGACGACCAACTCCATATATAGCAACAGCAAAGAAATGGAGAACCAGACTCAAAGGCTTAGGATTAAGCCCGGAGAGCAATGCAATGGGTCCATTAGAAAAGACGCCTCCTAGACTTAAGTAATCAAAGCATGCTCTCCTCATTTCCTGTCTTGCTTTATCGGGTGAGGCACAGAATACCTTGTACAAGGCATCTGCAAGTGTGTTTATCGTAGAAGCAACAGGCTGCAAAATTTTAATGAACACGGAAGTAAATGGGTAAATCCGTTTTTATGGAACTTCAAAGATCTACACAACAAGAAAAGAATGAGTTTTCTACCTTGCGAAGAGTGTAGAAAGCCTCGAGATAATTGCAAAGCTTATAAGAGTCATTGAGATTAGGAATAGGCTTCAGAAGCTCCCTCAGGACAGCAATATCGGATAAAGCGACGGTCATTCCTCCCCCTGTTAAAGGGTGCCTCATGTTAAATGCATCCCCTAACAGTAATGCTCCTGGAGTAGGCTGAGGATCTGCTGGCATGCTTCTGTTTGGCATTGTTCTTATGTTTCCTTTATCAACAGCAGATACGAATGCATCGTGCATTTCAGAAGGCACCTAAAAAGAGGATAAAGAAGATAGAGTGGTCATTTAGCTCTATTGGTAAAATCTGAGCTGTTAAAGTAATAATCTAATGGTGCCAAAATAATTGAGTGATTAGGATACCTGTGGAGCAACTACAGTTTTCAGATAGTGAGCCATCTCGCCACTACTTATAGAAGGAACCTTTTCTCCAGGTACATCAACCAGACAACGAACCTCAGTGCTACTAATGGGGTAGAACAAGATTGGAGAAGGGTCTGCTAGAATTACATGACCATGATTTGCGAACGGAAGATTGCAGTTTTCAAGGATCAAACCAACAAAATGGGAAGGAACCTTTACCTGTCGAAAAATTAAAAAATGGAAAGCATTTAAACTCAAATCTTCAAATTCAAGGGATAATAAGCTTACCAGTTGGGCACATATGACTATGGACTCACATTGGTTTTGCAAAGGTAACGTCTCAAATTCGAGAAACATCCATCACAGACAACTGTAAGAGGGGCATATGCTGTTAACACTTCGCCACTCTTTGATTTGTATTGCACTCCTTTGACGGTGCCTCTCTCTTCCACGAGAGATGTAACTGTTCCTTCTTCCATTTTTATGCTGAAAATTTCAGTGCAAGCATAAACCTCAAAGGTATTCAAAACAGCTTCTTTAAGCTAAAGGATAGTATGAAGAACTAGTGTGAAAATTTTGATAATTACTTGGGAAGAGAAGCAGCTTTCTCCCTCATCCTTTGCACAAAACGACCGTTATGGAAACTCCTTCCAGCAACATCGGCTTGATAACTCTCTAATGGATATGAGAGTTTTGTCGGGTTGCCATCCTTGTAAAGAGCATAACCAACTATATGTTGTGCATCAATGTCCTTCACACAATCTGCAAAATGCCAGATGTTATGCCAGAATCAAACTGCAAAAGATTTTGGTCAGAAAAGAGCAGAACGCTGTAGAATGGACAACATCAATAAGAAGTGCCTTGGTTCATAATCAGATGGGTCATTTACCTTCGAGACCAAGCTCCACTAGCTTCAAATACCCTCCGGGTTGTAGTAGCTCACCGACGATCCTGTCCTGTTCAGTCAAGTCCCTCTCAAACACACGCACCCTCCTTCCATCCTAAACAACAATGCAGATGACTTTATTAGCACATCTGTAAAAAAAAAAAATGGATACAATGAGCATTGAGCAACTATGCCAAGCCTATTCTACATACAAACTGGATACTCATGTGCATAGAGATTCGTCTCTCACGTAGACGTACAACACCACTAGAATTAAGAAGAAGAACATCTAAGTATCTGATAAACATGTCATCTGGCTAATAAGATGCACAGACGAGAACCCTACTACAAAATCTTGAATTTTAAATTCTAGTACCCACACAATTTCTCTAGTCCAAGAAGACTTTAGAAGAACAAATTACACATGTATAAGTTTGTTATAGGTGACATCCTGAACTAACTAATCTCTTCTGGAACAATTTCCCAGGATCAGAATTCAGCACAGGTCTCAAAGCCTGATAAGAAGGCCAAAATCCCAACACTTGGCCTTACAATTGAACTTTCAATGTATACCAATCAATTGAACTAACCGAACATGCTAGAAGTCGTTACCAGAAATCAGGCAAGTAATTGAATGACACAGCAAACCGAATTTAATTAGAATTGCAGCCAAAAAATCATGAATACGCATGACATAAACAGTTGCAATAGCAATGCAGTTTACTCAATTCCGAACACAGACGGAGACAAAAAGAGACCTTAGCAAGGGTGCAAGCTAGGGCAGAGCCAGCGACGCCGGCGCCGACAATAATGACGTCGTCGCCGTTCATCGGCAAGTTTTCACGGTCGCCGGCCGTGGAAGCTTCGAGAGGCTTCTCTTTCCTTCCGCTCGAAGAAATTGAGGCAGCGCTTTTCCGGTGGGAGAAGAAGAAGAAGGCAAGAAGCCACCAGATGAGGAGAGCAGCTATGGCTGCTCCCACTATGGAAAGATCAACCATCTTCTTTTTCTTCCCTCTGTGGGGTTTGTTCGTGTGTAGCGAATTTCAGCAATCGCAAGAAAAACGGAAAGTAAAATGTGGCGAGAAGGATTTGTTATAAGAGAAACCTTTTTTCAATCTTTGAATTTCTGATTAATGGTGTAATGGGCCCGATAGATGGGTTGTGGACCTTGGGGTTCGCACAGTTAGGGGTGATTTTCAGGGAACAAACCATTTATGTGGACGTTAATATTGCGGTTGTGGTTTCTAAATTTCCACGTCAATCTGTCATGCGCGTTGCGTGATTACTCAAGACTGGCTAGCGAAAGCGACAATTAGCACAATTACCCCACTTTTATGTGTAATTCTCCCAATGCGCAACACTTGTTCTTTATTTTAGAAATGGCACGGTAATTGCTTAAACCCAGTAGTGGTTTAGGAAATACTAGCAGATGACCTGTACCTTGTACGGGAGTGTTATTTATGTATTTATTTATTATTTTGTGTATGAATTTACCATCACAATTACAAATATTATCATATGTATGATGTATCCTTTGTTTTAAAACGATGCTTATTTTTTGAATTATAAAATGACAAGATTCTAGTATATCATCATATATATAAATAATTTTTTTTATATATATACTTTTTTATACATACATAAACATATATTTAAGGAAAAATGAAATAAGATAAAATGCATTATCACAATTTATTAACAACTGATACAAATCTTTTTGGCATTTAAATTAAATTACGTAAACTAAATTTTATAATAAATTCAATAAGTTTAAATAAAAACTTGGATTAATATATTATAATATTAAAGATATAGATAATATTTAATAAATTAAATAGAAAACCAAATTATCTCGTATATATGTTATTTTCTTTGAAAAAATAATTAAATAGTAAATATATAAATCTATAATCAAAATGTTAACAAATTATTATCTTAATTAAGAAATTTGTCTTTTTTGTTAAAGCATAATCAATATGCAATTTTAGTTGTTATATATGGTAAATATAACATCTACTTTTTTATTGACGTACTAATTGTAGTCCCGTACTAGCAAATGACCCGTACCTTGTACGGGGGTGTTTGGGTTTATTAAAATTAGTTATTATTTTATATATAATTTTACCATATTGATTGCAAACATTATTATATATGTGAATTATTTTAAATTAGTACATCAACCATTTTTTTGGATAAAAAATTAACAATTGTAGAAATATTTCTTTATTAATATATAAAATTTTAATACATATAAAGCACATATATTTTATTGATCAAGGAAGACTAAAAAAGAGACCTTATTATAGGGATATATTCTTATTAAAAATTAAAATCAGAATATAATCAAATAAATCTAATAATTAAAATATTAATCCAACATTAAAATCATAAGGTAAGGGTTAAGAGGTAAACATAAAGTAAAGGAGAGTGACTATAGATTAGGATATGATGAAGATTAGAATACGATCATGTATATCTTAGTATTTTTGTTAACTTGATATCTATATAAATGAGATAACCACATTTAAAAAAACAATAAGAAGTTTTTCCTTATTATTGAATATTAATACTATGATAAGATAAATATTATTTATTTATTTTGAATTATGGCTATATAAACTAATATAATAAGATAGAGTAATATTTTATGTTAAACATGATCTAAATACGTATAGTTATAGGCCAAGATAGGTGAATACACGTATGTTTTCTAATTTTTACTATCTATATTGCAAGACAGTTTTAGTAATTTATTAAGGTGGTTTATAAAAGATGGCATGTAAAAATAAAATTATTTAAAGAAAGTAAGAGGTAGCCGAGACATAAGATTAAAATCATATGTTAATGTTATGATAAAAATTAGATTTAAGAAGATAATTTTTTTTAATAATGGGGTGATGTGGCGCAATATGGTGACGGAATTTGCTTCCGCTTTAGTATATAGTAATAGATGGCATGACTGCATGAGGGGTAAGTTCATTTGAGGGAAAACAAAATTTCTTAAGAAGATGCTCAATTTATAAGATTTTAAGCTAACTAGTCCGTAATTAAATATAAAGTCTCCCAACCTAAAATTGTGCAGGTAAGTATGTAGCTTAATAAATTGGTCCAGATAAGGAGTGGTCAATGGGCTTCCAAGCGGAAGGCAATGGACCACGTAATTGTGCTTCTCATACTTAATCTATTGCCCCTCTTTGCCAGTGTGTCTTATTCCTGGTGGAAGGGGGAAAAACATGTTGTTTATGTGCTTCTTGAATCTTGATAGTGAAGATTAATTCCGATCCAAGTCACCAGTTCACCCCTTTAAGAATATCAAGTCTTGATCATCTAACAGTAACACTCCCACCTTCTTAAAACCCTAAAAACAAAGAAAAAATGTCAAAATAAAAACCAGAATTCTTTAGAGTATGAAGAATAGTGGACCAAATAATTTGGTCATACTATAATAAAAAAAAAATTGTTAAAATGCTAGATTTAGTTAAAACATCTTTTGGTTTATAGACATGTGTCAAGATTATAGAGAAAGACCAATACAAGATTTGGCCTTGTTGATGTCCGGGGTTCACCAAAATAAAATGCTCATTTTATACATTTATTAGTATATTAATGGCTCTCTCCTTGGTTGACTTGGCCAGTTGTTAACAAAGCTCATAGGGAGCGTTTTGTGCAATTGATATTGTATGTGAGAGAATATTCTTCATCAACTATATTTGGTTGAATGCAGGACTATGGTTTTCTGGATTTATCTCTTCCAGTCACCCTTTCTCAAAATATTAACAAGGTGAACTACATCCAATACATTATTTCTGGCTACAGTTTTGGTTTTCAGTTATTAAAGGCATGCAAGTTGGGTACACAAACCTTTTCCATACATAATTACATTACCAATTCAAACTACTTGATGCTGTGTAACAGGTTCTGTGGGAAGCTTAGTTTTGGTTTCCTTCATCTTGCTCAAAATAAAATTTAGTTGCAAATTTGGCATGTTTCCAGCTCTTTTATGCACTGGCAGCCTGCCGATTACAAACTCATCAGCTATCTGTATTGCTTTTGTAATATAATAACTCATGCTTATAGAAACCTTGGCAAATTCTGTTGTACAAGTTCATCATTCACTCCTTTGTGTAACAATTATAACACTTTTTTCCTATGTAATTGCAATGCCTGTGGGATTATTGCTGTTATTAGGACTATACATACATACCTTGCTTGTACTGAATCATTTCAAGCGGATCATCTTTTCTATATGGCTCATCTTTTCTATATGGCAACAACTTGCACTTACCCTCTACATCAAAAACATCGACTGCTTATACTTGCTGCGCAATTACTACTACATAAATCACGCTTATGTACACAGGGGTCAACACTAGATGAGATAAACTACTTAGTTTTTAAATCCGTTAGTTCTAAAAACGGCTATTTTTGGTGCATCCATTGCTGTTTTCTTTACTACCAATCCTCTCTACCTATTCTCACTCAAACGTTTGCCACAAGTAATTTACATCTTGACTTTGCAGTAACAAGACTCACTCCTACGAACGATCTATGTCTTTTGTTTTGGAATGGCAATAACAATTTTACAATGCCTCATCTAGGATGGCTGCGGCATTTGTATAAAAAGGGCCATTTCATGTTGAAATTTTGTACTACCACTTTATATGAACGGTCCCCCTCCACATTTTTATCATGACTGTCGCTTATTGGAACGTGAGGGGGCTTAGGAGGGTTAATTTCTGGGATGAAATTGCCTTCCTAAGAAAACTACACAAACTACAAATTCTATGTTTAACTGAAACCAAAACGGATGTTCACCCCTCTGATGCTATTATTCGAAAAATCGGGTTCCATCACTGTATTTCATCTCCTTCGGATGGTTCCAAAGGAGGGATGGCTCTGTTTATATATCACAATGAGTTCACTCGCTCTTGTAAACTAGTATTACAAACTCCAAATCTAATTTTCATGCAGGTTCAAAACCCGTTCCACCCATACCTATTAATCTTTGCTTACGCTCCGTCAAGAGTAGAAAACAAACCGGCTTTTTGGTCCAATCTTGAAAATACAATTTCTTCTTTTGGTTTACCTTTTCTCCTGATTGGAGATCTAAATAAAATCGATTGTAGTTCTGACAAATTTGGAGGGGTTTCTCCGGCTCCTGCTAAATTTGTTCGTCTACTTAACTTCCAAAACAAGATGAGTACTTTAAATACGAAATTTACCGGGTTCCCATTTACTTGGAGGAAAAGTACGACCTCTACAGATAACACGTTCGAAAGACTGGATAGAGTCCTCATTCATCATGATCTTGTTCCAATCTTTCCTAAACTTGTAACCCATCACCACCCTTTTACAACTTCAGACCATTGTTTGATATCTTTCAACCTAGACTCAAAAAAGAAATTTATTAAGTACCCGTTTCGTTTTGAAAATGCTTGGATCGATAAACCCTCCTATGCTAAATTAGTTAAAAAGGTGTGGGAATACAAACTCACAGGATCTTTCATGTTCAAAGTTTCCATGAAAATGCAACTCCTTAAGAAATATTCAAAAGAATGGGCCAAACGATATATAAATAATAATTTTGAACAACTAAGAATTTCAGAGCGACAACTACAACAACTCCAAAATTCTCTCCTATCCAATCCATATAACCAGTCTATATTAAATAAATTGCAACAACACCTTAACAAATATAATGCATTAATGGACTTCCACCATAAATTTTGGGCACAACGAGCTAAAACTAACCATTTACAAAATGTAGACAAAAACACCAAGTACTTCCAAACCATCTCAAAATTACGAAGATTTAAACAAAATATAACATCCTTTCAGACTCAAGATGGTTTGGTCATTTTTGATCATGACACAATCTCAACGAATATTACCAATGAGCTGGCGGCTCGTTTTAAATCCAATCCCAACTCAGTGGTCTATCCCCAAGATCTTGATATTATTCCTCCTATGATATCAGATGTTGATAACATAATTCTATCGAAACAACCGACACCATCCGAAATAAAAATGGCAATTTTTGACTTAGCTCTGAATAAAACACCGGGACCGGACGGTTTCACTGCGGAATTCTTCCAAAATTATTGGGCTACTATCGGTGCGTCCGTTGTTCGCGCTGTGATAGCTTTTTTTCACTCCGGTTCAATGCTGACCACCGCAAATAAAACTTTCATAACCCTAATTCCCAAAATTGATACGCCAACTTCCATTAATCACTATAGACCTATTAGTTTATGTAATACCATTTATAAAGCAATTACTAAGGTATTATCAAACAGAATTCAACATATTTTACCTTCAATTATTCATCCGCTTCAGAGTGCTTTTGTTAAAGGGCGTCTGATTCAAGATAATGTCCTTATTGCTCATGAAATTTTCCATTCATTCCATAAAAAGAAAAAAGGAAAAATTGGTTGGATGGCCATTAAATTAGATCTTGAAAAAGCATATGACAAAATTAACTGGAATTTTATTCATATGGTTATATCCAAATTCGGGTTCCATCATAAATGGATTCAACTCGTAATGACATGTATAACCACAGCGTCGTCATCAGTTCTTGTTAATAATGAGCCAGGGCCTGAATTCCAGCCTACTTGTGGGATCCGCCAAGGCGATCCAATGTCCCCTTTCATCTTTGTGTTATGTATGGAATACTTAACTCGAACGTTACAACATGAGGCTTCGGCCATTCCAAACCATGTTGGAATCCAACTCACAAAAAACGGTTCAATCCTACCATTTTTAAGCTTTGCAGACGATACAATTATCTTTGCAAACGCAAACGTTACAAATATGGAATTTATTAGAAACACCCTTCAAAAATTCACTCAGGTTTCTGGACTATCAATCAATTATCATAAAAGCTCCATCCAAACCTCTGCTAACGTTCCCCAACCTATGTCGATTGCCTTAGCAAGTATCCTCAACATCCAGGTCACCTCTTCTATGGAAAAATATTTAGGTATTCCGATTCTTAAAGGGCGGGTTCAGATTTCAATGTTTTCAGACTCAGTTAATAATCTTAAAAAACAGCTCTCCCAGTGGAAAGCTAATACAATTTCACAAGCAGGTAGGGTTGTTCTCATACAATCATGTCTGATCAGCAAAGTTAACTACCTTATGCAGAGCTTTATGTTGCCCCAAGGGGTCCTCAAACAAATAGATGCGGTTTGTAAATCTTTCTTTTGGAACAAATTTATTCCAAATCACCATCCACTTATTAGTTGGGACCGCATTTGTTCTCCAAAAGAGAACGGTGGTCTTGGACTAAGGTCTGCGGAAAACATCAATATGTCTCTTCAAATGAAATTGCTCTGGAAAATTGCGACACAACCACAAAATGTTTGGGTCAAAGTAATCACAGAAAAATATCTAAATACGACCTCCCTTTTTAACTATCATAAAAATAATTGTTCAAGGCAGTTTGGCAGGCTGATGAATCTTAGAGATCCTTTCTCTAAGGGCATTAGATGGCTGCTAGGAAATGGTAAAACAATCAAATTCTGGACAGATCCGTGGTTACCAAATGTTGATCTTTTACCCTTTATCGATTCAGGAAATACGACCCAAAAAGTTAACGATTTTTTACTTCCAAATAAAACATGGAATACTACCCTCCTCGCTCAGGTAGTGCCGCCTCATATCGTCGATATTATCATTCTAACTAGAATCCCTAGAACAGATACTGAGGATAGACTCATCTGGCTTCCTGCTAATGATGGTGTTTTTTCAGTTCAATCAGCAAACTCCCTTTTAGCATCTCCACAAAATACGTGTTCTAATCAATTTGACTGGATTTGGAAATCAAAATTACCGCCTAAAATTATCAACTTCCTTTGGAAAGCTTGTGCTGACTGCCTCCCAACAACAGACAGATTAAACCGTTTCTATAATTCAGTGCCGAATCTATGCTCCCTTTGTGAGCTGAATGATGAATCACTAAATCATTTCTTTTTCCAATGCCCTTTTACAAAAGCTATGATTTTTCGTCTGCAAAAACTACTAAATTGTTCTTTTAATCTTACTACGAATTATACGTTCCAACAAAATTTACAAGAAACAATGGCCAATAACCGTTATGCAACGTCACTAGCTTTCCTATGGTGGTTTTTGTGGGCACATAGGAATGCAAAAATCTTTGATCCAACTAGAATTAACCCTAAAAACCTTCCGTCCAACTTAGCTTTCTCAGGCGCCCTTGCTTGGGAAGACTGCTGTTTAAAACCTCATAAGACCTCTAATAAGCCAAAAAGGAAAAATCATACGTACTGGAAAAAACCACCTTCACAGTGGCACAAACTCAACTTCGATGCTTCTAGACTCAAAACAGGAACAACTCATGCCGGATTCATTTTTAGAGACCATTCTGGTAATGTTCTTTCTGCAGGACGACAACAACTTCCGTCTATGACTATAGTACAAGCTGAAGCTTCAGCCTTACTTCATGCTATCACAAAAATAGACCTTTCTCACATTCAAAATCTTATAATAGAAGGTGACAATCTTATTGTTATTAATTCTTTAAAACGACTATGGAAAGTGCCTTGGAAAATACACTCTATAATTGAAGATATAAGAAACTTGATTTCAACTATCTCCTCTGTTATTTTTTATCATTGTTTCAGGGAATCAAACGCTGCTGCAGATTTCCTGGCAAGAAGACACATCGATCTTCAGAGCTTCAATGCTACCTTGCCCATTCATGCTTCGTCCCTTCCGTCTTCTCATTTGTCTGTAACACAGTCGCGGTGTTTGTTGAGTCAACAACCCGCGCTGTTTGAATTTTTAAAGATCATCCGTCACGATGATTTAGGTTATCCTTGTATCTTAAAGGTAGCCTAATTTTGGCTTGTTCGAGCTAGTAGCTCCACAATAAAAAAAAAAAAAACTATATTTGGTTGAGAGTACTTTTTTAAGTGGGAACTATTTATTTTTCAAAATATGAGTGAGTTTTATTTAAAAAGTAGATAAGATATTTAGCTCAAATCTCACGTATGCATATCAAAATCTCTTACCATTGAAGACAATGTTTGCTCATGCCTTGTGGTGATCAAATCGAGGCGAATCAAGAGTCGTTACAAGGGGTCACTAAGAAGTTCTTTCCATGCACCTACAATTTTTTGGATCTATATAGGATCCTTCGTTTATCTTGATTAAGGTGGATGTCTCGCTGGCAAGCTTGGGATACATCATGATGCCATTTCCTATGTGAACTCAATGTGCTTAATTTACATTACTATAAACTCTGGGTGATTGCACATCCGCGTAACAGTTCATAATGTCTTAAAGTGATTGACAAAACATAGATGCCATGCACTATAGCTTTCTTACAAGAATCAAATAGCCAGATTGTTATAAATGGTCCAACATTTACCAAGTAAGGTATACTTTTGCTACAAAGTTGGATATATTGTTATATTTGTAACACAGAATAATGTCTATGATTAAACTACTCCATATATGTCAGTAACCAAAAACCTGTGAACTAGGGTTAAGCTTAAGGACAATACTCTAACCCAACTTTAACTTCAGTTTTCCCAGTGCTATAAGCTTCAGAGAAACCCCAAAAAACTTACAACATTCACGCTTTATAATTCTATTTGCATTAGCAATTTAGCATAACAATTATCCATAAAGCCTTGCTATATATACTTCTTAGCAATACCTTTTGATATAAAGCACACTTTCTTTTATCTCGTCATGCACCCATTATTATTGATAACGTACGTGATTAACGCCCTTGCTAGTAAGGATTGAGCAGAAACCGTAAGATCAAAGGCACCTCATTCAAGAGTCTGAGATATTATAACAGGACCCACCAAATGTCATAAATAAGATAGAAACATTGCAGTTTAACAGATTCGGATTGCAATTCAAGCAAAATAATAGAGCAATAACACGACAGGCACAATAACAGTTACAACTTCAAACACACCCCTATTCTTAACATTTGACCTCCTTCAAACCATGGGCAAGGTACAAGAATGTAGGATCTGTGGCACCATCCTTGTAGTATGCAAACACCAGACCTGCATCGTCGCCCATGCTCTCGCCAACAAAGCTGCATCAAGTGCAGACACCAATAAGTAATTATACTTGGTCAATATCAAATAGAAATCATTTATGCTAGCGAGTGCAAGATCACTTACAATTGGAGGTCACTGAGTTTGGAAAGCAGATATTTGGTAGCTGGTTGAATGTTGTCCATGAACTGCTTCTTGGCCTCTCCCTCCAATTTGGGCTCCAACAGCTTGATGTACTTCTTCACGTATGCAACGAACTGCTTCTTGTCGAATGGGGGTTGTTCCTGACATGTTCAACAAAACACACACAGATCAAATTTACACCTAGCAATTGCAGAGACTGGACTCATTACCAAGCAATTTGATGAATTATGGTTACCTGGAGTCTGAAGGTGTCGACAATATCAACGACCTTAACAGCTTGGTCGTCAACGCCTTCATCATCACCATCGCCCTCAGCAGACGGGTTGGCGCCAATGTCTACATCAACGCCTCCTTTGACAACCCACTGCAATCATGACAGTACATATATTACAGAATGATTCAAGATCAAGATGACAACTTATGATCAAACAATGCTTACACTCTCATAAGTTACCAAACTTCAAGACTAAACCTTGTGCACTTTTTTTTATATAAAACTGAAGGAGACAAGTGAATATCTAAGAAACTAACCTTTCCTTCAACCTCCCACAGAACTCCGTTCTCTAATTCCTTGTATGGAAAAGAATCAGAGAGTAGTTCATCGCCTGAAACAGGCAGAGTTAGCATTAATAAATCCAATCAACAGAAAGCAAACAGGACAATGGAAAAAGATATATTGATCAGTCACACCACACTCAAAGCCCAATATAACTACAGAATTCGGTAGATTCAAGTGAACTAACATCTAAAACATACAGTAAAACGTTAAAGCATACAACTTCCTCTCAAATTAAGATTACATGACATGAGAATTGATCAAGATCATAATTTTAAGGTGAGAACAAACACACAGAACTAACTATTACAAAATCTTACGATCAATCGAGTACGAATAGCAACAGATCTACGATTCAACTTACTACAACAAGATCATCACGAGCATATCTGGAAAACTCTCATAGAAATTGAACTCTAAAAAAGCCAAATAAACTCTATATCACAGTCATGGCGATCGGCCAGATCATGCCAACAACACCAAATTCATGAACTGAGCAACAAGCACCATCATGAATTGAGAATTGCAAATCAAAGTCACAAGTGGAACACCAGTTCAAAATCGGAAACATGTAAATCCAAGCAATTAAGAATAAAAATCACGGAAATTGGGCAGAAAGTATGAAAATTGGATTACCAGTGAGAAGATCTTGGTAGACCAGCATGGTTGGTGGTGGTGTAGCCCTCGGAGGCGCTGTCAGACAATGAAACAAAGGAAACGGGAGGAGGCGTAGATGCGACGGTAGTGAAGGCGAAAGAGGATTCTAGACTGGATGAAAAGCGTATTTTATAGGAGGAGGTTACAAGGCTCTAGGAATTACTGTACAAAACAAAAAAAAGTTAAATTTTTTTTTTTTTGGAAAAAGTCGAAATTTAATAATGGATAGATTTTTTTTAATTTATATGGAAAGATAAGATTATACTGAATTAACAAACTTATTATTAGTGTGAGCAATCTATACTACCTATAGTATAAAACGGAGACAATGTTTTCACAAAAATTTGCGCCACGTGTCATTTCAATAATAAAATATTCAGTTGGGCCCTCCTTTATACAAATTAGGTAGTTAGAATCTCATATAATCTTATCTCGTAAAAATTGATTAAAATTTACCAAAAATTATGAATTATCCTGAAAATTATAAATTATCACTTATCAAGAATTAGTTATAATCTTCCCATAAATATTACTATTTAATAATACGTTATATTTATCATAGAGTAATTTTTAAACAAATCCACCTTATTTGTATTATGAGATAATTTACTATTGATAAATAAACTAATCATAGTACGAAGATAAATATATATGATCTTATAATTTTAACATGATCATTGACATTACATATCTATATTAAATTGGATTTATAATCACATTACCCGTACATGCTACGGGGGTTAAACTAGTTGATTAGATAAAAACGGAAGGTGTTGATATACTTCTACTTAAAAAGTTATTTTTCTCCAAAACTTATTTTTAAAACTCTTAAAATATGCATAATTTTAAACTTTTTACATATTTCACTATAAATAAAAACTGTCTTACCAATTATATGTTTAAAAATTATTTATGATGTAATTGCCCCCAACAGCCTCTTTATTTAGCAATAAACGTGGTTAATATTTACAGAGGGTGTGTGCAGTAGTACCTTACTACCTTGTATATTGTGTGTGTTGACACCTGACAAAGTGGTAGAGAATATCCGCGAATATACCTGATTAACCGTCCCCTGTTTTTGGTTATTGTCTTTCAAAAACAAATTATGTTATGTTGATTAGTACAACTTTTTAAAGATAGTTGGACTGTAATTTTAAAAGTGGGTGCATTATCACCAAATTACGTAGGTACTAATGTATATTTCCAATTTCCAATTTCAAATGTATGTAAAAGTAGCTATTTATTTACAAATATTTGTCTACGAACAAATAACAATGCTCATAGAAACTAAAAATATCTCTTAGCAATATTGTTATTTGTTTATGGACTTCAATCAAGTGGTAGTCATATGAGTGATTTTTTTATATGGAAAGGATTTAGAGTATCCGGTCGGTAAGAGGACAGTATGCTAGCGCATTCTTGTGGATGACGTCACTAAGGACCAGGTCCGAGTCAACACTGTGAAAGGAAACACGACGAAAGAATCCGACAATGTGGTTTGGAATAGAATTGGGCTTCCGAGAGACATGAGAGGTCCCTCAACCCCTAAATAGACCTATCAAATGCTGAATATTAATACGAACAAGCTCGATCTCCTAGGGAGAGCTCCCATCATTGACAAGGATCTTTATTCAAACTAGTGATCAGGCCCGTGCATACGCACGGGTTCATATTATTAAAAAATTTATATATAGAATTTTTAAATTATTTATTATTAAACATAATATAAGCATATTGAATTATTTCATATACTGTATAAACTTTTTGAATTTTGTTTCCCAAAAAATCTCTCTAATATTTTTTTAGTAGGTTTATATCACACATCAACTTTTTTTTTCTAATTTTTCAACAACTTTTCAAGCTATTTAGCTTATGTATTCTTTATTAGATATTTTATAGCATACAATGTTGGTACTTTTTTCCAACATGATATTTTATTCATTTTCTAACACGAAATTGCAAGTAGTCTTCTTTCTAGATATAGATAATATGTTGTATTAGTATTTCATAGGTGTGTTACATATTTTAGGAATACCTTTAACTAATTTGTAATAATTAAAATAGAGCATTAAATGATAGTACATACGGGATACTTTTATTTTTTAAATTTGTTAATAATGGTAACAACTAATTTTATAGGTTTAATAAATTTCCAATTTAATTATTGGAATGCCAAAAGACTTTGTATTACTAGGCTATGGTTTCAAATTGATAATATTTGCATATTTAATGCCTTATAATTCAATGTCTTTGAATAGTGGTCACTATTATTATTTTTTGAAAAAATATAACGAACCTTATTAATTAGGTTACGATTTCAAATTATGTGTATATATGGACATTGATAGTCAACATTAGTTTCTCTCCATTAAATGCTTATAAAAATAAGGTATTACATACTTGATTGGAGCATTTTTTAGTTTAAATATTTATATAGTAGAATCATAAGTATAGGTTTTATTATATTTATTTATTTATTGTATTTACAATTTGCAATGCACATACTCAATTAATAGTTTTTAATATATTACAATGAGATTAATTGAAGTTTATATAGACTGAATCATTTTTAATTTATTAGATTTGTATAATAGATTTTAGGCTTGAATTATTTACATGTAATGCTGAATTTGTAGTTTTTTATGTGCATATTTATTTTAATAGCTTTAATTAGATTTTCAATTTACATTTTCATAATAAACTTGTAGTTTTGTTATGTGCTCATATATTTTGATTTTTATGTGCATATTTATTTGAATTATTATGACAACAATTTTATAAACTGACTACATGTGCACTCAATATGTTTTATGCATTGAGTTTTATAGGTAAAATGAAAAATGGTTTTCTAATATCAACATTTTTCTCTAACTAAGCACCTAAAGGCAAAGGAGATTGTTTGAAATGGAAAAATCATGTTTATTCGATCTCATTTATATAGATTAAATATTTATTCCTAAATTTGTTCATTTTCTATGTATTTTAGGATAGCAATTCATTTTTATGTGCAAATTAATTAAACTAATATTAGTGAAATTAAGAAAAGTGAATTTAGATGAAAAAAGAAGATATGTAGGTATCCTTTGTTGAGACTTGAGAGGGAGATGGTAGTTTTTGATTACCTTTGCGAAGCTCTCCAAGTCTTCAAACAAATATCAAAAATAACAACCCGTTAAATAAAGCTCGAAAATAACAACCCATTGATTTGATTAAAAAGGGGAGGAGCTAAATTACCATATAGTGCAACATGAATTCTAAAGTAACCAATCGTCAAGCGCAAACGTCAATCGATAAGAACTCTCACAACTTCAATATCTTCTATTCATCACACAACAAATAGGAGAAACTCAAAAGTTTAGTGATAAACCTTGAATCTTACACTGTTGATCTTCTAAAAGGAAAATGCATGTTCAAGACTATATATTTGATTTTTGAGAGAGGAGAGTTTTGTGATAGTGAAAAGTAGTTATATAGCACTTCGATGGATTTGAGTAATAATAGTTGTAACCGTTTTCTATTCTTACCTTGTATTGGATTCTAAGCATTTGAATTAGGATTAATGGAGTTTAACTCTATCTATTTAGGTTGGTATTTAATAGTACTAATTGAGTGTATTTGTAACCGTTTTCTATTGCCTTGGATTCTAAGCATTTGAATTTGGATTAATGGAGTTTAATTATATGTATTTAGGTTGGTATTTGATAGTACTAAATTAGTATGCAAAATTTTTTTTTATCAAAAAATTACTATGCAAATTGGTAGTGTATTGTTATTAATAAAATGTATTCTTATAGTTAGCTTTATGTAATAGAGTATAAATTCGACTTATTTTAGACATCTCTAGTTAAAGTAGAATTATTGTTACATATTTTGAATTCAATATATATGGTTAATATAACAAAAGTATGATTTTTTTAAAATATGAAATTATTATTTGAATTCTATATGGACACAAAACACTAATTGTTATACATGTCTAAATTCTAATACAAATATACAATATTTTTATAAGAAAAAATATATATTTTTCAATATAAATAAAGTTTTCAAATGATCATTTTTTGTATTTACTTTTTAGTTTTCTATGGAAAACAAAATACCAAGTGTTATACAATTCTAATACTGTAATTTACTCTTCAAATGATCACTTTTTGACAAAAACTATAGTTGTAAATATAAATATAATTTTCAAATGATCACTTTTTATATTCACCTTTTAGTTTTATATGGGAAACAAAATACCAAGTGTTATACATTGCTAATATAATAATTTCTTCTTTCAAATGATTATTTTTTGACAAAAAATATAGTTTTCAATATATATATATATATATAATTTTCAAATGATCACCTTTTGTATTTACTTTTTAGTTTTCTATAGAAAACAAAATACTAATTGTTATATTTTTTAATATAATAGTTTATTCTTTTAAATAGTTACTCTTTATACTCATTAATGTGTCATAAGGGCATTAAATATCCCTCATGTACACAAAATTATATAGATAGTATAGAGTATAGACAGTGAGTTGGGGACACAAAAAATTAACTTACTCCTCAAGGCGATCTTCAACGGCTGAGGAAAAAATGGTGGCATTTTGTCATTGAGAAAGTGGAAAAATACAATACTCAAGAATCTGATCCTAAAGTAATAATAAGTTTATCATAATTTTGTAATTGTAAGTGGTATGAATTATGATATACTCCATTACTTTATAAAGGCTGCCACTATCATATACTCGTATTTATTCATTAAAAAAAATAGCCGAATTCACATTAAAAAAGAAAACGAAAAAAGAAGAAACATTGCATTTACTTATGGGCTAATGGATCTATTGGGCCGAACTCAGTTGTGGGCCACTTACAACCGGGGCGTTGTTTGGTTGGACTCGCCCGTTTATCATATCTCATGCATCAATCCGAATCGGGTTCAATACGTACCAAACCATATTCAACGAGGAGAAGAGGAACGAAGGAAAGATAGCATAATCCCAGATGACGTGAACTCCTCTTTCATGAGCAAAATTGGTTAATCGGATACATCGCGACTGCGTTAACCCCTCATCCGTCTCTTCTACTGGCCGTGGCCACCACCAAATACCCTCAAAGGTCAGATAAAGAGCTCGTCACTTTCATATTTATTGATTGCTTTTCGCAATTGTGTTCCTTTGATTATTTTTGTTATGGCTGTTTTTATGATTTTCACCAAGTATGTGAAGCCGATCGGTAACTGAAGCCCTATAATTTTGATTAGTATTTATGATGGATTTGCAAATCTCGATTTGATTTTGGGATCTTATATTGGTGATAAACGTGGACCAGGTTTAAGCTTTTGATCCGGATTTGATCAGATCCTGGTTTCGGATCGGGGCTCTGTAGTGGATTTTCTAGGGCTTCGAGCTTTCGATTGGATAAACCCTTGGTTGAACCCATGGATAGCAACAAGGATGAGGCGTTAAAATGCATTGGGATTGCGAAGGAGGCGATTGCTTCGGGCAAAAAGGAGCGGGCTTTGAAATTCATAAAGATTGCTCAAAGGCTTAACAGTGATCTGTCTGTTAACGAGCTTCTTGAGGCCTGTGAAAAGATAGGCTCAACTGCGCCTAGTCCATCTGAAAATGGGAATTACTCTGACAGGGCCAAGGGAGGGGCTACAGGGGTCAGAGCTGAGGGAGCTGCCAATGGAGAGCGAAATTATACCGCAGAGCATGTTCAGTTGATTACGAAAGTTAAGCGGAGCAAGGATTATTACGATATCCTTGGTGTAGAGAAGTCATGCTCCATGGAGGAAATTAAGAAAGCCTATAGAAAGCTGTCTTTGAAAGTACATCCTGATAAGAACAAAGCCCCGGGTGCGGAGGAGGCTTTTAAGAAGGTTTCAAAGGCTTTTAAATGCTTGAGTGAGGAGGACTCAAGGAGACATTATGATCAAGTTGGTCTTGTTGATGAATATGAGCATAGCCAGCAGCATGTCGGGCGAAGGAGAAGGACTGCAACTAGTGACTTTTATGAGGATGATTTTGATCCTGATGAGATATTCAGGGCTTTCTTCGGTCAGACTAATGTGTTCCACACCTCCCATGTGTTCAGAACTAGGGCAGCAGGCACTCAGCAGAGGACTGATGCAGCAGCACCTAATTTCATGGTTCTCTTTCAGTTGTTACCAATTTTGTTGATTGTTCTACTTGCGTATTTGCCCACCTCGGAGCCTGATTACTCTCTGCAGAAGACCAGCAGTCATCAGATATCAAAAACTACTGAGAAATACGGGGTTGAATTCTTTGTTAAGGATCCTGATTTTGATAATAAGTATCCCATTGGAAGTGAATCTAGAGTCAACCTTGAGGCTCATGTGATTTATGATTACAAGAACCTGCTTGGGCGGTACTGCCATGTTGAACTTCAGCGCCGTCAATGGAGCTGGAACATGCCAACACCTCACTGTGACAAACTCAAGAGTTATGGATGGGCTTGAAGGTTAGATTAAGCTCTATATTGATGTGCTTTTAAATTTTTTCTTATATAAGTCTACATGTATGTGTGCTCTTTTTTTCTCTACATGTTCGTCCTGTGAAATTTATCACTTATCAAGTCAATAGGAGGTGTGCCATATTGATATTCTGAGCATGAATCTAATTCATAATGTCAGTCATAGTGTTGAAACTTGTGATGGTCATGAGGAGAGGTTGGTGATGAGAGGAGAGTTTGCTAACATAATGAGGCCATTTATGATGTTGGCATCCATGAATTAATTGCTATGCTATTTTTCTGTACATAGTATTCTACTGCTGCAATTAGAAAACCTCAACCCATTGTTAAGTTGGAATCTGAATGCTTTCTGTATCAATGGAGCTACAGAAATATGCATGAAAGTTCAAAAGAATGTTTATAATTTAGTGTTTAGTACAAGAAAAACGTTAGTGGTACATCAAAAGGAGATGTGATAGTCATACTTCATACATGATATATGAGTATCTGCAAACCAGAGTCAACTTTGGGTTGCAGTGTTGTCACGTGATTTTTTATCACCTAGGATTTAGCTTTTGGAAGGGGGCTACTTATCTGTTGTTAAGCTGATAGGAGCGATAGTCAGTTCTAGGATATATTATTACTTGTTTTGCTAAGATCTTCATTTTCCTCTGAAATCAGAGGAGATACCTTCTAGAAGAATGTTAGGAGGTAAAGGTTACCCTTATAATATTCATATAGGAGAGTCAGAGGAGTGTACTTATTAATAGAAATATTTCTTTCTTCCAAAGGGTCTAAAGTCCATTTCATAAATATCCTTTCCAGCCTCAGAGTTATCTAATTAGAGAGTAGAAGTTGCTTTGGGGGACTTGTTTTGCACTTCACCTCTCACGTAGAAATGGCTAAATAGACAAATTGGTACCTTAAATGGACAAATTAGTATTTTCAAAAGAAAGAAATGATGGGCCATTAATTTTATAATAAAAAAAAGATCTGTTGGATTCTTACACCCTTCTTGCCCGGGTCACAGGGGAAGCTGGCAAAACTTCTTAGTGGTGAATGTTCTGATTTAGAATGTTTCAGTATTTGGGGATAAGGTTATGAATCATGAAGGGATGTCATTGTAAGATAGATTCCCAGTCTAGAATTGGATAATTTTAAGCTTTTCCATACATGAATTGGAATGATGTGGCATATTTAGGGCCCCGTAGGGGCGATAAAAAAGAGATGCAAAGGGAGATGTCTGATACTGTTTTAATTGTTAAGTAAGAGCCAAAAGGTTAATCTTTATGTTATTTGACTACATTTCAGTGTGTGATGGAAGTAGTAATGACTCATGAGGATTTAAAATGTATAGTGCAAATGGAGGTTTTGGTTTGAAACTGTTTTCAGGTCATAGTTGTGAGGGCACTTGTCAACTAATTTGCCATTCATTTCTCTATTGATAATTTTCTACTCGCCTTGGCAATAGTCGTGCTGAACTATCTTATTTTGTGTTGCATCATCATGTCTACACAACAAAATTATATAGGATATAAATGCCTGATATAATGCTATATTTTATCTATGTAAATTTGTTGTTCTTCTTATTTTTCTAAACCGCATTAGATATTTACAAACAAGGTGAATAAGCATGAAAATGTACAACTAATTTGATTTTCGAATTGATTAGATCTATCAGGTTTTGCTTCCTTGCGATCTTCCCCTTTCTGTTAGACAGCTGAATTCTTAGCTCCATTGATAATATATAGAGTTCATCTCAAAACAACTGGGTCTTATGAGATACATCCAACACTCATCTTATTAGATTAGGAACATAAAACTAAGTATAAAGTAGAAGTTGTTGAAAAATGTATTCCTAGAGTAGTGTATTGGTCTTATCATTGACCGACCATTGGGCATTCAGTAAGCTGTTTCTACATAAACATTTTGGCTTAAATCTTTTTGAATGCTGAAAGTATGTTGCCACTTTGAACTGAACTAGGTTTGATATTTTAAGGCCGCACTAGTTTTTAGTTTAACAGTTCAATCACTTTGCATTTTAGCTTTTGAGCGAGGAAGAGGTTGCCATATTAACCTTGTGTATGTATTTGCAAACAAGTAGGAACTGAACACCTTCTTCTTTTTCAGATTCAGCAGAGAGACATCTTGTAGAAAATGGCAGCTGCTTAACAGCATTGCTAGGTTACAAGCTGGTGTGGATTGATAACCTGGCGAAAGGGTCAGTTGACATTGGACTTTTAGGACTCAGCAGTCAGCACTTGGCTCTCTGTCCAGCCTCTATGAACTACGCTTAAATCTGCAAGGGATGCTTATGCATTTTTTTTCCCCTTCCTTTGTTTATACCTTGGCATATGGATATCTTCCTTGTTTTTTTTTTTTTTTGTAATTTTGTGTTAGTGATTATGTGCCTACTGTCCATCTGAGAGTATTATACCAAGGGCATGTGCCTTATAATTGATAGTTATTAAACAATAATGGCTGACCCAGCTGTTTGATTGAAGTAGAGAGCTAGAAGCAGCTACTTTTTCATTACTCTTTGTTGAATCACATCTATGTGAAATTCACCTCTCAGCTCTGTACTCATTTGAGTCATCCCTGTGTGCTTTGACCAGCTGCATAGGCTGCTTGCATAAAATGATACTTGCCACGGAGCCATGAATCCCCTGATGAAGATGTACTAACATAAGCTTGGTAGCCAACTAGCCATGACTCCAATGAGAGTAATATAGTTACGGGCAAACTTGATAATTTAAGCCACCAAAATATAGTTTCCTCTTCAATAGCATACCCGATTAATATGAACATTGTCATTGAACGTGTGACCTATCTAACAAGGAATTGAACTCATAATCTTGTGCACAAGGATCATGGATAGTGTGAATTGATTTAAGATTATAGATTATGGATTTTGACCAAACAAAGATTATAGATTATAGATTATGTCAATCGACTTAACTAAATAGACGACTAGCACTCACCGGCTTAACCAAACTTAAGAAAGGATAACAACGTAATGTTATTAGAATAGAAATTTATTTCCAAATTTATTTTAATTGTTCCAAAATATATAGAAAATGATATTTTATTTCTTGATTAGATAAAAGATGATCTCCTTTCGGATGAGAACCAAAAAATAACATTGATATACTTACATACATAATACATATTGTTAGATAGATTTTTATTTCTTGATTGGATTATTTCTAAAATTAATGATTATAACTTATGGAATACTTATTAAATAAAGAAATACCCAACTGATTATTTTATTATAAAAATGACAATTTTCGTAAAGATATTTATAGATGAGAACCGTTAAACATAGCTCACTGACCACGTGTATCAATCTCGAGCGTCCAAAGCCAAAACCGCTATAATCCACAGTTTACAACTCCACCCACCCGCTGGATTTCAAAAGCATAACTACACACTAACACCACTAATAACACCTCAAATTTACATAATTTATAAACTAGTCCTCCCTCAAATTTCACTCTCCCTCTTTCTCTCCAGCCCTTCTTCTCAAGCCGTACTAACCGGAGTATTCAACCACCCCTGCCAGCCCCTGCCCACCGCTGCCCACCATAGCCTCCTCCTCTTCCTCCAACACATCAAACCCTCCGGATCACTCTCCTTCTCCAATTCCCCTTCCAAGCCCTTCGCCCTCCTCCGAAACCCCATGGCAGGCTTGTTCGACAAGCTCCGCTCCGGATTCCGATCGCCGGAGGCCGTGGCCAACTCCGATCCCTCCTCGGAGGCGATTGCGCAAGGCCCCGACGACGTAGTCGAATTCGGCCAACCAGTCCTTTCCTAATTCCAACTCAGTCGAACCCCGCCCAAATTCATTTCAATCTGGTTTTAAACAAAGTTGATTAAAAAACAAACAAATCCAACAAAGCTCATCATTTTTCACCACTATATATCATAATTTCAATCAATTCGTCCAATTTCACATCAAAAATGACAAACTTGTAACCTAGATTTCGAAACTTATTCATATTAGGAGAAATTTTACTCATTTAAGATTAAAATCAACGTTACATTTATGAAAGAGGTTGAAAGTCTTTGAAAATTGATTACAAATCACATTAAAAAAAACAAAAAGAGATGGCCTCACAATCTGCTGCGTTGTTTTCTATCGAAGCATTGCAGAGAGAGAGGGTGAGGGATAGATTGGATTTTTCTTGAGTAAGGACTTCTCTGCAAATTACTTAAAATTTGTGTTGTTTTAGTATATTTACTGTGTTGTGAATAGTAAGCCCCTTTCAAAAGGAGAGATCGCGTTGACAGGTCCCACCTAACACCCTGGCGAAAACATGAACCCTATTTATTCTGCGCGTACGAGGAAAAAACATTGATTCAGGCGGAAACCTTGAAAATATTCAATCGGCTCAAAGAATCAAAGATGCAAGACGGAACGAAAACTCGTGTTCAATCCCTCCGGGAATGGGTCGTCGACCACAAGCTTCGAACTGTTGGTAAATCTCTCAACTTTTAATCTCATGATGATTTGTGATTTTGCTTCCTATTTCGTGAATTAGGGTACAAGCTCTTATTTTGCTGATGTGGTTGTCCCAATCTGTGTGTTGAAACATTGGGAAATCGACAGGGTGTTTATGGCTTAGCGGCATAACGGGCTCCATCGCTTACAATTGGTCACAGCCTAACATGAAAACCAGCGTCAAAATCATTCATGCCAGGTTAATTTCTTCTTTCTTTCTCCTTGTTTGTGAAGTTTGTGGTTTCAGATCTGTATGTACTTTATAATTAAAAACCCTCTTTAGCTTTTGCGATCTTTAGCTTGTCTAGGGGTTTATGAATCGAGAATTTGTGCTGAAAAAACTCGATGTTTGTACTGCTTGTAAATTATTCACCTTGAGTGTTGGATTGGGATTAGAGAATTGAACAATGTGTGGTTATTTAGGGTTTATGCCTTTATGTTGTAAGCCAACACAGATCGGTCCACATGATTGGATTGATATTGGATGATCTTATTATTTGATTGATTTGGTACATGCTCCATATGCTTTGATGCTTGTATGATGTGCTGTAGTCCAAGTCCATATGAAAGGAACATCTTTTGAGTCCTTTACTTGTTGATTTATGGGTAAAGAGCTGAAAAAGAGAAATTGTGGGATATGCAATAATAACACTACAAACAAACCCCTATATTTGGTTTTAGGATTGGCTTTCATAATGCTCGATATTGGAACATATTTTGTTATTCTCAATTGTATGTTCCATGAAAAAGCATTGATGCAGAAGCACAATCTATATGTACCATGATTTCATTCTAGAATACTGGTCAATTTAATTCAAGTTCTGATAGTTTGTTTACTAATGAAGTGCTATCATTACGACATTACGTTACTGATGTTGCTGTGGATTACAGGTTGCATGCGCAGGCACTGACTCTGGCTGCCTTAGCCGGGGCAGCAGTTGTGGAGTACTATGATCACAAGTCCGGTGCTAAGGTGGAACGTGTTGCAGGCTTCTTAGACAGCGATGCTCGTGCTGGCAAACACTGAAGCCTTTGTTCTCTCCAGAGAGACTACACACTGCAGAGATGGCAAAAAAAATAAAGAGGACAAATCTGTACATGTAGTTTTTAGCTGGTGATGAATTCAAATTATTCAGCAATGTTGGTGAATCAGTTTTTAACATTGCTTTCTTCAGTCTTGAGTTTAACTGAATTGACAGATCATGCCTAGTATTCTTTTGTAGGCGTGAGGGTTTTGATTTTGGTCATCTGCATCATGGATGAACATGAGGAAATTGAAATTGTGAACTAGAAATTTCTTACATAGAAATCTTTGAGTTTATACGTTTTGGAGATTAGTTTGCACAAAATAAAGGTTTGCTCTCGTGCACCTTCTGTTATGCACTCACTCTTTTGTCGATGACACAGACGAACTGTTGTTTGCTGGAGGTACTCCACTTGAAGATGCTTGCTAGTACTATCGGTTTGTATGGTCGAGCGTCAAGTTTATGAAACAATTAATTGCTAATGTTGCTGCCTTGCTTGTACATTGAAGGCGGGTCAATTACATAATACGCTTTCAAGTTATTGAATGACAAGGTTCGAAAGATGAATGAATGATGGCTGATTTGACAAAAAATTAACGAGGGTTTACAAAGTTTGAATGAGGCATGAATGACAACGTCGTTTACCACTTGAACCAACTCCCTTTGGTTAATGACTCCTCGACGCACTTGCACTTCGTGAAATAATTGACATGGTTAAGCCCATTAAGTTTGCCAATTAAGTTGCTACAAAAGCTATAGCTCCATACTCTAACATATCGAAATTTTAATCTTATCAATACAAATAAAATAATAGAATTACAAGCATAATATTTTATCCCAGACGTAATTGATATATATTTTATTTGTTTTGGGTAGAAAGTAAAATAATTCGATTTATTTCTTGAGCAAAAAAATAATTCGATTTTTAATCTTAACGAATTCCCTTATGCCGGGGGTAATAAAGTTTACATCAAAACTCCTTCCTGCGTTTCCCTCCCTCAATCCGACGGCCGCTTCTCTTCTCCACTGTCTGGAACCCGTCGCCAGCACCGCCCACGCCGCTCCGTACTCCTCGCCCCTCTCCGGTACCGATCACCTCCGTCGTCTGGTTGACCCCGCCTCCGACAGGTCTGTCTTCTCGTTCTCGGTTCTCGCTCCCTCTTGATTTCTTGCATATTTGCTGATTCATTGGTTGTGAATCGGAGGAGTTGTAATTGCTTTGTTCCAATCTAGTTTTGGAACCTGTATCCTGACAATTTGTCTGGCTTCAACCTAAAATCACAACCTGCCGCCTTATCTCCGAACCTTTCTCGTTTGCCCTAGCTTTTCGTTTATTGCTGTTAATGGTGGGAGGTTTTCCCTTGCCCTAACTTGATGAATTGCATTCGTTGCTTAGCTCCACACTATAACCATTGATCTCGGAACCTTTGAACTCCACCGCTGTTCTCTTGTGTGATTTGATGGTGTGTGCATTCTCTCAATCGACAACCTTTCTCTTTTGCCCTAACATCTTATCAATCTTGATTCGTTCGAATGTGTAGCGGCGGCAGACATGGAGGTTGTGGAGCCACAATCCCTTAAGAAGCTGAGCTTCAAGTCACTCAAGCGTTCTCTTGACTTCTTCTCACCTCTTCACGACCAATTACCTCCCCCTGATCCTGAGAGGTTTCTCAATTTGCTCTATGATAACACTAAAATTGTAATATCCTCCGACCACAGTTCTGTTTTCTGACGTTTTTCTCTGCTGTCTTCTTTTTCTTTTGATGCAGCAAACAGATAAGAACGAGCTACAAGGTTTGTGAATGATTGTTGGGACTTGTCACTTGTGTTTTGATTGAGTTTCCTGTATTTATTGTTCATTTTGCCTCATATGTTGTGAATTTGTAGATTAATGCGGAATATGGAGGAATTATGCCTACTTCAGCTCAGCCTTCGAGTGAAGCAAAAGTCAAATCCCAAGACCAGTCTCAGGCTGCTTTTGCTTCATCAAACGCACTTGCGCTTCCAGGTATTGTTTCTTTTAAGAAGTATGGCCAATGGACAATTGAGGACTTTTAATAGTTTGGAATAAGTCCATGTTGAGTGCTGAGATTACTGATTCTAGTGCATCCCTGTTTTGGATGTTCTTACTCAGGTCCAGAAGCTCCACAAAAAGGAGGATCTCAAAATGCCATCGTTATTAGCCCGTCTGTGCAGCCTAAGGGATTGTAAGTATATCTTTTCTTTTCATGTGCTTCATTAATACTGATCAAATAGTGATTAAGCACCTTCATGTTGCCACTGTTAATTCTGTTTAGCTTCTGTTATTATCTGTCAAATTTACTGCTCTTTAATAATTAGGAATTGATTTGTTTTGCAAGAAGGCTAGTATTATGTGCCTATGTGCTATAGTTTAAGTAATCATTAATCTGTTTCGGCTCATGCACTCATACTGCATAATACATTTAATGCCTGAAACTTCTGTTTCAGAAATGATGGCGGCCATAACAAGAGTAAAGCATTGAGTTCTGCTGCTGGGACATCTCAAAGGTTTATATCTCTCAACCTCGTTAACATCTTCATTTGATTGTCTTTCATAAAATGCAGTATGGTATGTATTTGTTTTATCATTCTTTCTGTGGATTTCAATTTGCCTTCTTTGGTGATGGGCTATGTTTCTCCATCAAATAGAGGCTACACTAGATTTAAGTGGTAGATTGCTTCTTGCCTACACTCTTCTAAAATTCTGGATTTCTGGAGCCTGGAGGTCATATTTTTTTCTGTATGTGTCTCCTTAAAGAAGAATGAGTATGTGCAGTTTACAAGTATCAACCAAATGTGGTTTTTGAAAAGTGAAGTTAAAAAATTATAGAACCATATGTGATGTATCTTCTTCTTATGCATTTTCAAACCAAATGCAATATTTTGTAGCCATACTGAATTGTCAGTCCTTGTTTTTTTTTTTAAATACTGTTACTTATATTACTTTGCATAATGACAGTGGTGTGTATCCATCTCGCAGGAATTTCTCAACATCTGCCCTCATGGAGCGGGTTCCAAGTAGATGGCCACGACCTGTGTGGCGTGCTCCATGGAAGAACTACAGGGTATGAAATTTGTTCAATCTACTACATGGTTATAACTTATAACATCCATGACCTGTATAACAATTGCTCTTGTGGTCGTTTACCCATTATAGACTGTTCTGTGGGGTTTATATTGATTTTCCTTTTTTACCTTCTAAATTGTGCATGTTAGTGCAGACGTTTGTATAAGGGAGTAATGAGTACAGGAAGATACAATTAGAATGATATTTTGATCTATAACTTGGTTGTAAGTTGTAACATCACTTCAACGTTGCTTTTGCAGGTTATCAGTGGTCATTTGGGGTGGGTTAGGTCTATTGCATTTGATCCAAGCAACCAGTGGTTCTGTACTGGCTCAGCAGATCGAACTATTAAGGTTCTTCTCTATTGATGTGTGTGGTGAAAGGTGTTATTATTCTGTACATTTAAGCCACAGGCTTAGCTGTTTCTGATATTTATATATTATAAGGTATTAATCATTTTTTAATTTGTTCCAAGGCTTATTGTAATTTCAAAATTGGCAGATATGGGATGTTGGTAGTGGACGGTTAAAGCTCACACTCACTGGGCATATTGAACAAATACGAGGTTATGCTTGCTTTATGATTTAGTTTGGAAATTAATTCAAAGATTCATTACTTTCAAGTCTGACATTCTGACATTATTTGCAACCTAATACAGGCCTTGCTGTTAGCAACAAGCATACCTACATGTTTTCTGCTGGTGATGACAAGATGGTCAAATGTTGGGACCTTGAACAAAATAAGGTTAGAATAATTGGACCGGGCTGAACTGCTGATGGCATGTTTGCACATGTAGTGATGGACTTAGTATTTATGCATACTGTTATTTTCTTTGTAGGTGATCCGTTCTTACCATGGTCACTTGAGTGGGGTTTACTGCCTGGCTCTTCATCCCACCATAGATGTTTTGCTTACTGGAGGACGAGATTCTGTTTGCCGGGTATGAATCCAGTCTGAAACTCTTGTTTGTCTTATTGTTCCATTCGATTAAATTTCAAATTGGTATACTTGCCATATGATCTTTCTGAAATCCTTGGATATGGTTTTAGGTCTGGGATATTCGCAGTAAGATGCAGATTCATGCCTTATCTGGTCATCAGAATACTGTGTGTTCTGTCTTTACTAGACCTACGGTATGCTCTTCACTCCAGAGTTACTATGCAATGATGAATAATTTTCACTCATCATCTGTCCAGCTTGCATTTTATATAGAGTTTTTCTTATTTGTCTTTAGCATTTGTCCTATGATGTTTTAGTAATGAATTCCTTGTTTAACTTAACCCTAGTATCAGCTCTCATCAACATTTTTTTCTTGCACCAGGATCCCCAAGTGGTCACTGGCTCACATGACTCGACCATCAAGTTCTGGGATCTTCGATATGGTATATGCCGTAATTTTCAATAGTTCACCACATTGTAGGGTTTTGGTTCTTATAAATACTTACAAGTTTATTATGATATGCAGGAAAAACAATGGCAACTTTGACACATCATAAGAAATCCGTCAGAGCAATGGCTCCACATCCCAAAGAGTATGTGCTTCCCATGTCAAATGTTCTTGTTTGTTTTCTTGCCTTTTTCATATGTTCAACTTTCTTATGATATTGCAATCCTTTTACTGGCACATGTTTCTGTGCTGCATTGTTTTTGCTTAAAATGGTTCCACTTCCCAAACAATTGCTTCTTTTGTCTGTGCTCCAGGCATATGTTTGCCTCTGCTTCAGCTGATAACACCAAGAAATTCACTCTACCTAAAGGAGAATTTATGCACAACATGCTGTAAGTTAATCATTTATCCGTATTGTATTTTTGCAAGCCCACCCTCTCTATGTAGATTGTTAGTTGATATTTTGTGCATTCTTGATCAGATCTCAGCAGAAAACAATTATTAATTCAATGGCTGTTAATGAGGATGGGGTGTTGGCCACTGCAGGTATGCCTGATTCTTTGAATTTTGTCTCTGCCCCTCAATGAACTTGCTTTTTTACAACCTAGTATGGTATTGTATTTTAAGCAAGCTAAATTGGATATAATCTTCACATGACAACTTACAAAAGATATACTTGAATTACTTAAAACTATACTCAAATCCATCTTTTTGAGCATGGGCTTTCTAAGCACAAGCACGTTCTTCTTGGGCAATGCACTTCACTTCATTGTTCATATCATGTGACTTGAGTTGCTTCAGAAGTAAATCATAATTAGTGGCAATTGTTGCCTTGCAAAATGCATCTCAAGTAATCTGATCCAGAAACAATTCAAAGTTGACCTGAAGTTATTGGTTATATCGTACATAGTTGTTTGTCTCTAAGCATTGTGTCGTCAATTTGTATAATGACAGGTGACAACGGTAGCCTGTGGTTTTGGGACTGGAACAGCGGTCACAACTTCCAGCAAGCCGAGACTATAGTGCAGCCTGGTGTGTATCTTTATCTACTTCTTTCCTTCATCCTATTTTTATTTATTTTTTGACTAATTGGAAATGAGAGATGCAGTAAGATATTTCATCTTGTGATTGCTGCAGGATCACTTGAGAGCGAATCTGCAATCTATGCACTGTCATATGATGTAACGGGAACAAGGCTTGTTACATGTGAAGCTGATAAGACGATCAAGATGTGGAAAGAAGACGACAATGCCACCCCTGAAACTCATCCTTTGAACTTCAGGCCACCCAAAGACATGCGACGATTTTAGCTAACTAGTATTCCAAGTCGCTTTTGAGTATTTCATGACATGGTAGCTTGTTAAATGTTAGACTTGGCTCAAACTGTTGCTTTTTTTGTTTCAGTTCTGTAGACAAGATTTGCAACATCTGCAAGGGTATTTCCTGTTTTTGTAGCGACACGTGACCTGTACTTACTGTGAGATTGATTGTAAAATGAGGCCTATAACAACATTACTGCTCTCCTGTTTCCTTGTGCATCATCTCAGTTCATTTCCTTGGTGTTAAAACTAAGAATTCATTTTATGCTCAAGTATAAGGGTATATAGAATGGTTGATGAAAAATATTGGTAATCAAGTTATCAGAAAAATGAACATTTATCCTATTATTATTTAATTTAATTGAAAGGGGTAAAAAATAAAAGCAACTTGGCACTTTTCAAGTTGTCATGCGATCTCCAAAATTTGCTTAAACTACGAGTTAAACGTATGGCAATATGGGCATATGGCAGTGCTATATTCATTCGCAAAATGTACTTATCTGGGAGAAGAGTTTGTATTTGTTTTAAAATGCTTTTCACGTATTTCAAAATTGTAGAACAAGTATGCATCGTTTTTTAGCTATGTGTCACTGTGTCAGGGTACGTGGGTATACTTTAATTTTATGACTTTTATCTATGTTTGCATCGATTCAGTTCAATACTAGTATGTCCGTGTCTTTATTTGAGTGTTACGAGTTAATGTTCCATTAGTAAAATTAGCCTTGTTTTTTTATATGAACTTGTAAAATGATTATCTTGCATTATGTTCCTTGCAAGATTAGTTTCGCATCAATGGGGCAGATTAGGAATGACGGTGTCTAAGATGTAGCTTGTCATTACAAACCGCAACCTGTTCCCAGGTAATGTATTGCCTTTAGATGATATAAACTTATTGACAACTTTATTATGCTAGTGAGAGTAGCCAAGGACAGTACATGTAACTGACAACATATGAGACGGCTAGTGCACACAACACAAGCTAGATTAACCATAACGAACTACGTACACATGTAAAAGCAAGTAGAATGAGATTTGACAAGTGTTACTATACCTCAGTCCCGTCGCATTCTTGCTTTGGATTATGAAGGTGTCATGATGACATTTGAGTTCATAACTTCATATGCGCCTTGGCCGAAGACTTTGGTGATATGATTCGGCCTTCGGGTCTCCCTTACATTTTATTGGTTCACATCCCTTTCAATTAATCCAAAAATTAATTTTGTTTTAATAAATTTATATAGATTAACCAATCAAATTGAAGGATATACGTAAAGGGAACACAATATGGGGGCAGAGAATCCGGACCAAACATTTCCCTTCCATTAAAATCTCATAGAATCCCACCATCCAAACACACTCGTAGTTGTAAACTCTAAAGACTCTGAGTTGCACGTTCTGTTGTAGCTTCTAGAGACCAATCGCATGTACGTTGGCGTTTTGGATTGTAACATCATAACATGACTCGTCCAGGCGGTATAAGCTATAGTTAATTTATCATATCCAATAAAAATTTAACGAGAATATTTTCTATCATCTATTTTCTTATTACTTCTCTTGTGAAAATCTACATATATAGATATAATTTCCGTGTTTAAAAAAATCAAATTTATAAACTATATTTTTTTTTGAGCGATAAACTATATCTAAATTACTCCGTAATAAACACTTATGGAGTAGAGGGAAGGGGGTGATGGATTCTGTTTTCGTACATTTAGAGAATAACTAGATGCCTTTAAAAAATAATTCACTAACTAGTCGGTATATAAACCCTTGTTTTCCTCTTTTTTTCTCTTTCCTCCCATTTTTTCTCTCTCTCCTCTTCTCTCTCCCTCCTCCCTCTCAGTTTCAAATACGGGAAAAAACCCTAGATCTACTTCCGCCTCCACGAATTCCTCCATGATTTCTCTCAATCGCAGATCAGGTTCGCTCCGGAGAACGACGACGCCCCGTCCTCGCTCGTAATCTCGCTCCCGGAGACCCCGTAGCTCCGCTTGTTCATCCTCGGCATGAGATCCAGGTCAGAGTAGACATTCGAGTTCAGATTCAGAGACATCAGGTACCTCTCCTTCTCCACCTTCAAAGCCCTCCACATCTGGCTCGCGTAATCGAGGTACTCGCCTCCGCTGAACCAGCTCTCCCTCGCCGGAGGAGGCGAGGCGAACTGCTCGGAGTTTGCGAAATTGGAGCCCCGGCCGGCAAAATCGAACCCCAACGGAGATGATGTCGGCGACGAGGGGGTAATTGAGGCCAACGAGGCTTTGATTGGAGGCTTGCTTGTTCTTGGGATGCCGAACGCACCTCGAGCGCTTGGAGACGACGAAGAAGAAGCAGGTATGCTCTCAGAGGACGGAGGCGAAGTTGAACTTGCTGTTGACCGGGATCCGGCGGCCTCCGGTTTTCTAAAGGTGGCTGTTTTTTTACATGCTCTATTCATCAGCTGAGAAAATGCATGTGTTTTGTGTGTGTTTGGTTTGTTGTTGACTTGGATTTGGCTGCACACAGATGTAAATGTTGGAGATGAGCTTCTTGTGGACGGTGGAATGGTGAGATTTGATGTGGTTGAGAAGATTGGTCCTGATGTCAAATGCCGTTGTACAGATTTTGGCATGGCTAATTTACCATTTTGGCGAGACAGGCATGTCGATCGTGAGCATAATGCAATGCTTCCAACTATTTTGGCTAAGGTGAGTGATTCCTTGCCTAATTAATCCTCTAATGCTAGAATTTTTGGGTTTTCTAAAAGAAAAACTTGTCTATCGACTTGTAGATTGTTTCAATATCAACACATAAGCAAACATCAGTAAAGAAAAATCTAAAAAAAATCATGGAGTAAAAGTTTTTGCTGACAATATTTAGGGCATTTGACACAACAATTTCATTGATCAAGGGGTTATTATGAGCTCCTTATAGCTTAATCATGCATCAACAATCTCACGTGTTGAGATTTCTATTATAGATACTTGATCATCCATGTAAAATACATAAATAGCTTGCACCAAAAGTGGAAATAAGTTGGAAAGAAAAAACAAAGACCGTGAACATCTCTTAAATCATACTAATAGAGTAATAGGCAATAGCTGTACACTTTTTTATTTCTTGTTCTTTTTACTGGTATGGTTCATTTTTTTTCTTGTAGGCATGATGAAATCACACTCCTTCCATCCGAGTGTAATATCCTACTGCATATTTCAGTAGTCTAAAACCTTATTTCACTAATTTATGTAGAAAGGGAAAATTTTAAAGAAATTAGTATACTTCTGCCCGTCAAACCTTTTTTTAAGGGCTAAAATCAAACAGATGATAAATAGTGAAGAAAAAAGAAGTATTCAAAAACGCTGATTTTAAGGGTTTTAGTGATGACAAGTTGGTTTTACGGGTTTTGGTGATGACAAGTTGAATTTATTTCGCATTGTTAAATTTGTCTATATATTACTTTTAATTATGGCCTATTAGCTCAAATGGTAGAGCAACGTGCTTAACGCACAATAATGTGGGTTCAAATCCCACATAGGCATAGTAATAAATTCTGATGACAAGTTGCATACGTGATGACAAGTTAGGGTGATGACAAGTTTTGTATGTGATGATAGGTTTTTTGTACGAGACGATAGGTTGAGTGATGACAAGTTTTTGTACGCGACGACACGTTTTTGTACGCGACGACACGTTTTTGTACGCGACGACACGTTTTTGTACGTGACGACAAGTTTTTTTGTACGCTATGACAAGTTTTTTGTGCGCTATGACAAATTTTTTTATAAGCGATGACAAGTTTTCAACGCGATGACAAGTTTTTCTACACAATGATAAGTTTTTCGTAAGGGATGAAAAGTTTTCTACGCAATGACAAGTTTTTCAACGCAATGACAAGTTTTTCATAAGGGATGACAAGTTTTTTGTCAGGGATGACAAGTTTTTTTACGCAATGACAAGTTTTTCATAAGAGATGACAAGTTTTTACGCAATGACAAGTTTTTCTACGCAATGACAAGTTTTTCTAAGCGATGACAAGTTTTTATGCATGAGGACAAGTTTTTTTTAATTTCTCGGTGACAGGATTTTTGGATGACAGGATTTCCGATGACAGGATTTAACTGGGACGCGGTGGCACGCGTGTAAATTTTTTTTTTACCAGGGGTATTTTTGGAAAAACGACTAGTTAGCACATAAATTTTCAAGGGAGCCTACCCGCTCCACAAATCTCCCCAAATAGCATACTTACCAAATTTTCTCTATGGAGTATGGTATATTTACACCTTTTGTATCGTACCGTACCGTACCGTACGTGGTGCGCAAGTAAGCTTCTGAAACAAAAACTGTTCGCCTCGGCCTCTCTCGATCCGTGGCGTTGTAAAGTTTTCTTTTCGAGTCTGTCTTCTCATCCGGCAACCGTCAATCGCTACCTGTGGTCCTGTTTGCTCCATCGGTAAATATCTCTTCTCCTGTTCTTGTCGATGAAACTTGGCGTAATTAATTTGCGTTTTATTGTTCAATTAGGTCAGTTTAGGATTCAATTTGCCTTCTTTGGCGATGGAATTTGATAGAGTTTAAATCGGGAACACACACAGCACAATCACAGGAAAGAACACAAAGAACAAGTCAAGCCAACAAAATTCTAGGGATTTAGAATGAGCTTTAATCAGGCCGTTGTTTTAATTTTCTGCATAATAATAGTATAGCGTGTGGTCTTTTAATAATGCAGGAATTTCTCAAAACGTCTGCCCTTATGGAGATGATTCCAAGTAAAAGACCAAGGCCTGTATGGCATGCTCCATGGAAGTTGTACAGGGTATGCACTTTCTGTTCATGTTCAGTCTGCTGGTTTGTAACATTCAGATGGAATGTTGGTTTGTAACATCACTTAACCATATGTTTTTATGCAGGTAATCAGTGGTCATTCGGGATGGGTTAGGTCAATTGCATTTGATCCAAGCAATCCATGGTTTTGTACTGGCTCGGCTGATCGAACTATTAAGGTTCTAATTCAATGAAGTGGGTCAATCCTTGTTGCTGAAATTTGAATCTGTTTTATACAGTCAAAGCATACGTTAGTTCTAAGACTTGCTGTTTTTGGCTATTTGCAGATATGGGATGTTGGTAGTGGACGTTTAAAGCTCACACTCACTGGGCATATTGAACAAATACGAGGTTATGCATCTTTCATGATTGTGTTTAAATTTCATTTCAAAGATTGGTTATTTGACTTCTGATTAGTCTGACATTGTTAGAGTTTTGCACTCTATTGCAGGCCTGGCTGTTAGTAGCAAGCATACCTACATGTTTTCTGCCGGTGATGACAAGATGGTGAAATGTTGGGACCTTGAACAAAATAAGTTTAGTATTTTTTTTTGAACTTAATAATGTCGTATTTGCACATTTAGTGATGGATTTAAATGTTTATGCATACTGGTTTTTTCCTACAGGTGATACGATCTTACCATGGTCACTTGAGCGGGGTTTACTGCCTTGCCCTTTATCCCAGTGAAGACCGTTTGCTTACTGGTGGACGCGATTCTGTTTGCCGGGTATGAATCAATCCACTAACTCTTGTTTTATCTTATTCTTCTTCCATTAGTTTGATCAAGAACTGATATACTTGCTGTGTGGCCTATCTGATATTCTTTGGATATGGTTTTAGGTCTGGGATATTCGCGCTAAGGGGCAGGTTAAAACCTTATCAGGACATAAGGATACCTTGTGCTCTGTCTTCTCTAGGGATACGGTATGTATATTCTCTCATAATCTGTTTGCGTTTTATATTAGGCTGCTTAAGTTTGTTGATTCTTCTTGAGCACTGTCCTACTTATGTATGAATGTGCACACTCTTATTCGGGAAAGTATTTAGTTGGATGCCATTCATCATATAATATAACCATCATCAACATTCTTTTTTGCATCAGGATCACCAAGTGGTTACTGGCTCACATGACTCAACCATCAAGATGTGGGACATCCGAACTGGTATACCGTTGTTTATAATCTCTGCCCTCCTTTTCAAGATTTTTTCGGTTCTCATAAATATACTCAAATGTTAAATCTGATTTCGATATGCAGGGAAAACAATGACAACTTTGACACACCACAAGAAATCTGTCAGAGCCATGGTTCCACATCCTAACGAGTATGTGCTCTCCTTTTCAAATATTCTTCCTTGTTTGCTTTCTTGCCTTCTCATATATACATACTTTCTGAAGGTACTACTACAATCTGATTACTTGGGCATATATTCATACTTCTTTTTTGTTTTCCAGGGATATGTTTGCATCTGCTTCAGCCGACAACATCAAGAAATTCACTTTGCCTAAAGGAGAATTTATGCAAAATATGCTGTAAGTTAATCAGTCCGGGTATTGTGTATTTGCAAGCCGTCCTTTTTTGTGTAGATTTTTAGTTGATATCTTGTGCATTCTTGATCAGGTCTCAGCAGAAAACAATTATAAATTCAATGGCTGTTAATGAAGAAGGAGTATTAGCCACTGCAGGTATGCCTGACTCTTTGACTTTTGTGTATTTTTTGGGTTGATCAAGCTAAATTCATCACAATCTTCACATGACTAACTTTACAAGATAAACTTGAATGATTCAACCACACTCGAGCTAGCCCATCTTTTTTAGCATTGACTTTCTTACAAACATGTTCTTCGATCCCTGATTGATGCACTTTACTGAACTGCTCATATCATGTGACTTGAACTTGCTTCACAAGCAAAGCATAAATCTTGGCAAATCTTGCTTTGTAAGATGGCATTTTCACCAATCTGATCCAAAAACACCTCAAAACTCGCCATAATAATGTGCATTCATTGTGTTTTTCTTCAAATGATTTATGTAATTTAACTTGCATAATAACATCCTGTTATTGCAGGTGACAACGGTAGCCTGTGGTTTTGGGATTGGACGACTGGTCGAAATTTCCAGCAATCCAAGACTGTAGTGCACCCTGGTGTGTATTTTTATCTACTTCTTCTCAGTGTCATGTGTTTTGACATTTTAAATGCAGAAGCCTTTAACAAAGTTTGATGTTATGTTTGTTGCAGGATCACTTGAGAGCGAATCTGCAATCTACGCACTGTCATATGATGTAACGGGAACGAGGCTGGTTACTTGTGAAGCTGACAAGACGATCAAGATGTGGAAACAAGACTACAATGCCACCCCTGAAACTCATCCCTTGAACTTCCGGCCTGTTGGACTATAATCCATATATCCAAAGAATAGTCTTGGGTTAAGAGCCCAAATGATCCAAAATTATAAGGCCCAAGAATTTGAGGTTGATTGTAGAAGATACTAGAATAAGTGAGAGCATTTGCTAATTAGTACTCCGTAGAAGATTAGGGAAAATTCTAGAAACTAGGAGAAAGTAGTTATCATGTGAAAGACTAGAATTTTCTAGGCAAATATCTAGAATCTACCTACAACATGTATAAATAGGGATAAGTGTGCTCATTGTAGAGCATCGATCAAGATAGAGTCGATCAAGTGTGTTTTGTGTGAGAGTTGTAGAGTGAAGTGTCCCACATAATAAAGAGTCTCGAGTCACCCGTATAATTAGCCTTGTACATTTCCACTATATAATACAAAGTCACTTTTGTAAAATCGTGTCTTTGTCTTGGTTGGGTTTGGGTGGTTGTACAAGAGTCTTTGGAGGGGTCGATTTCCCAACAAGTGGTATCAGAGCCAAGGTTGGTGAGATTGTCGTTGTTGGTGATACGGGTAGATTTCGTCGGCGAAAGGATCTCGTGTTAGTGTGATGGCGGCCGGCTTGTCGAAGACGTTCGAGATCCCACTCTTTGATGGGAAGATGAACTTCACGTTGTGGCAGAGTACGATGCAAGACCTATTGGTGCAGCAGGGTCTTGATCAGGCTTTAGAGGACGAGAAGCCTGGCTCCATGAACGACAAAGAATGGAGCAAAATCCAGAAGAAGGCGGTGAGTGCAATCCGGTTGGCGTTAGCTCCCGAGATTAAGTTCAATGTGTTGAAGGAGACGAGCCCGAAGGCGTTGTGGGAGAAGCTCGAGAGCATTTACGCGTCGAAGTCGTTGACGAATCGGTTGTGTTTGAAGATGGAGTTGTACTCACTAAAGATGGATGAAGGAGGTAACCTTCACGACCACATTAACTCATTTAGTCAACTAGTATGCCAACTGATGAATGCAGGAGATAAGATTAAGGATGAGGAGCAGGCGTTGCTGTTATTAGCATCACTACCGAAGTCCTACAAGTCTTTGGTGCAGACGTTACTTGTAGGAAGGATAGGTCTCACCTTAGATGAGGTGACTACCGCTTTGCGGGAGAGTGAGAGAGTGATGAAGAGTGACGCCAATGATGCCAGTGGAGATCGCATACTAGTTGCGAGGAAGCGGGAGCGTGGGAGAAACCAGTCAAGAGGGCGAGATGACCCGAGACGTGGAGGTAGCTCACGTCCGAGTAAGGATTGGAGTGACGTGGAGTGCTACTATTGTCGGGAGAAGGGTCATATGCAGTCTAGGTGTCCCCAAGTGAGGGAGGACTTGAAGAAGTTGAGAGAGCTGCGGACGAAGACTGGTGACTCAAATACGAATGTGGTCGATGACGTTGGTTATGAGGATGTGTACTTAGCAACGAGTGAAGAGGTTGCTAAGCCAGAGTGGGTGATGGACAGTGCCGCCTCAGTGCACGTGTGTGGAGATCAAGCGATGTTCGACACCTTGAAGATAGGTGAAGAGTTTGGACATCTCAACTTAGCTGGTGGAGAAAAATTGAAGATTGAAGGTACCGGAAGCGTGACGATGAGGCTTCATAACGGTACAAGCCATACTCTTCACGGTGTGAGGTACGTGCCTTCAAGCAAAGTTAATATTATCTCGTTGGGTACGATGATGTCGAAAGGATATAGGCTTGTTGGCACATACAAGTGGTGTAAGGTGTTCAAAGGGAGGCGCTTGATCATGCGAGGTCGGAAGAACACAAAGAATATCTGCATCTTAGATGGACATGCTGTCAAGGGTGGATGCAGCGTTGGAACTAAGAAGCCGAAGACGGTAAAATTTACCGTATTTGGATATATGAATTAAGGGAGGAATTGTTGGACTATAATCCATATATCCAAAGAATAGTCTTGGGTTAAGAGCCCAAATGATCCAAAATTATAAGGCCCAAGAATTTGAGGTTGATTGTAGAAGATACTAGAATAAGTGAGAGCATTTGCTAATTAGTACTCCGTAGAAGATTAGGGAAAATTCTAGAAACTAGGAGAAAGTAGTTATCATGTGAAAGACTAGAATTTTCTAGGCAAATATCTAGAATCTACCTACAACATGTATAAATAGGGATAAGTGTGCTCATTGTAGAGCATCGATCAAGATAGAGTCGATCAAGTGTGTTTTGTGTGAGAGTTGTAGAGTGAAGTGTCCCACATAATAAAGAGTCTCGAGTCACCCGTATAATTAGCCTTGTACATTTCCACTATATAATACAAAGTCACTTTTGTAAAATCGTGTCTTTGTCTTGGTTGGGTTTGGGTGGTTGTACAAGAGTCTTTGGAGGGGTCGATTTCCCAACACGGCCACCCAAAGAAATGCGACGATTTTAATTAGCGCGCTGCTTTATATGCAACTGGGTGGCTTTTTGTGCATTGCATGACATGGTAGCTTGTTAAATGTTAGACATGGCGTAACTGTTAGTGCCTTAGAATTCTGTAGACAAGTTTTGTAAACCCGGCAAAGGGATTACGAATAGGGAGCATGTGCAGGTTTTGAAGTTCTGTTTACGCTTTATGTATTAACGGCTTGTTGCTTATCTTAGGGCCAATTTATTTCACTAACATAATACTCCGTAATTAACAATGGAAACTTCATGTAGCTCAACTAAGTTCTTTCCATTCTTCATTCAGTTTCTCTCAAAATTGTCAAATTTCAGGATTTGGGATTTGAATAATGTGATCGTAGCATAGTAGAAGGATTCCAAGTACTTTAATACTCCGTAAATCTCAAAGCAAACAACTAAGCTCAAGTGCTCAATACATGTTTAGCATATAACTCCTCCGCATTTACACCATACAAAGTATCATTTGTGTATATTGATTTGGATGCAAATCTCGATCTTATCATTGACACATTCACGGATTCACCCAGCTTTCTTCTTTCGTTAAATCTATATATCTTTCCCGATTTGGACCTTTATTCTTAAAATCTGGCACTGCCATACAGCTCGTGATGGGGCATGATTTAGTGAAATCAAGGGGTGTCCAAAGCCCCGGTTAATCGTGATTTCATTTAACCGAATATCGGTCAGTCAAAATCATGAACCATATCTGAATCGTTAATCTCGATTAATCGTAGTTCGGCTAACTAGCTTTTCGGTTCGGTTTTCTGAGTTAATCAAGAACCGTTTATGTAATTTTACGTTAAATAATAAAACATTAGTTACATTACAATGATACATTTTGAATTGAAAATTAAATAAAGCTTGTGTTTACTTTAAAATTTGTACTTCGTATAATTTTGCTTTGATTATTGTAAACAAAAAACGGGAGTATATATTATTACTATTACGTGTGAAATCAAGCACAATAATTTCCTCTTTAATTTCATAAAATTTAATTAGTAAACCTCATTTCAATGATAAATGAAAAAATAGTGCATAAATTGTCAAAATTGGAATCTACAAGACTCAAACTAGAGGGTTAACTTGAAAACCATAGGGTTAAACACTAGAACAAAGCCATGATAATTAATATAGTAACCATAGGGCAATATAATATAGGATAGACACTACAAATCTAAAACATCTAAAGTCCCATTGAAACCTCTCCCCTTTTTTTCTACATGAAATTAAACCTCACATTAATTTGGATGGCTATATCTACACACCTATTAAACTAATGGCATCACTAATTTCTACATTTTAGATTTGCTCTATGAAATTTGTCCATTGTCACCATTTCACACTAGCAATGACCTGGCTGAATTTTGTGGTAGAAACATTCACATTAGAGTGGTTAAAACTCAACCAGATCTAAAACACTCATCTAAACCGGTCGAGAATTATCGGGTTGAAACCAAATCAGTGTGTCAAAGGAAAAACTGAACCTGATTAACCAGAATATTGGGTTGAAACTCGAGCCCGACTCGTGCATGTTGGGTTGACCCAATTTATTATATACGTAGAATAAATTAATTTTATTTTAAATATTATGATATATTTGATTACAAAACCAAAGAATAATATATTTTATTACAAAAACCATAAAATAATATATTTTATCATTAAACAATATTATGTTATTAAATACAGTATCATTTTAATAACTATTAAAAAATCAAATTCTGGATCCGTTGGACCGACCCGAACATACAATGAACCTGAGGTCGATCGAACTGACCCATTTGATAGGTTTGATTGACATGGATAGGAGGGGCATAGATTAACATAATTTTGGAAATGCCTTAATTATATTCATGGCTGGTGTGTTGAAATATTTATTTTAAGATTAAAAGGAATCTAACTTTTGATATGCCTTAATTTTGGAAATGTATAAATCTTGTGTAGTGACTAGTGAATTAACTTTTTCCCTTGAAGAAATACTAGAATACAGTAACGCTATTTTTAATATCCAAATATTCAACTTTACCATTTTGTATGCTTAAAAGTCTACATAAATCTTTATATATCCAAGCATGCCATTTTCAAAAAGCAATGTATACCAGTATAAATCTCATACCATGCATAGGTATTGTGAATAGAAATCCGATTTAATCAATTCGAGATCAAATTTTGACTCAAGCCTGTTTACTCGATAATATACAACCTATCCGACAGATCCAAATCCAAACCTATTGACTTATTTATTTTTTTATTGTTTTTTATAATTTATATTTTGAGATTCGTTATTTTAATAAAGGGATACAAAAAATTCTTTTACCAAAAATAAAAAACATTTTAATAATTTAAATAAAAATTATATATTTTTTAAGATGCCAAAATTGGTAAGAGATCAAAAATTGGAAAAGATACCAAGAGGATATAAAGATAATTTTAAAAAAATACAAATAAAATTATTATTTTATTCAACTTGGTTACATGACACAAATTTTAACAAAGATTTGAGTTTCGCTTTAGACTTATAGTGCATGATTCGAATATTACCTTTCCTGAAACCAAAAACTGTCGACTAACATTACCTCGGAAAAAAATAATTTTATAAATTATATAAATGAATTGTATTTTAATAATTTTATAGTTTTATTAATTTAACCATAGGAAAAAAATATCATTATCTAATTCATACATATTAATATCAAAATAATTTATAAATCTATATAATCTATCAAGATAATATCAACATTTATGTCAATATAAATTTTCAAGATAGTATCATCAGTCTAATTAGAAACAAAATATTTGTATTAAATGAGGTTACTATGCGGAGTTTCCTTTTTTATTGTCAAAATCCAGTTTTGAAAACAGCTTTTTTTAAGAAGTCACAATTTTGAATTCTTAAATAAAACCAGCTTTTACACAACGAAGTTTAATCTACTTAAGCTAGTTTTGGATAAACATGTACCTTTCAAAGTACTTTTTCATTCAATTTCTTTTTGATTAATTATCTATATTAAATATTTAAAATAGCGTATATTTTTAGAAAATATTTTATTGAAGAGTTTTTTATAAGAAAAGAATTGAAAATCACCGTAAAAGTATATTTGGCTTTACATTGGGTAAATTATTACCTTAAATTAGATTAAGGTATTTAAAATTGTGTGTTTACATTATAAAAGGTGATTTTACTTTAGAAAATTAAAAGATGATTTTGTAAAACATATTGTAAACTGCGATTTTTGGTAGAAGCTAGTTCTCCTACAAAATCTGAAACAATTTTATTAAAAAAATGAAATGAAAATTACTTTTATTTTGTCATTGAAATAAATGTGACTCGTCCAAACAAGAAAGTAATGAGAAAAATGAGATTTTACAAACTCACACAGTGCGACACGCGCCAATGGATGAGACAAAACGTTGAACCAGAAACGTTGAATGTCCACATACAGCTTGAAAAATGTGATACCATCATCATGTACATCTTTCCCGATACTTTAGGAAAATGCGAATTTATTAATACGTTTTTGGTAGTATGCAATATCTACATTGCCCAATTTGAAAAAACGCATAAGAAGAGTGTGGAGAAGGCGCCGACCCACCACGAAGCGAGGCCCGAGCGGTGGTGGAATACAAACTAATAAAACGCCGAACTTTCATGCAAACCCACCAAATTTCGCCCTCATTCGAGTCATCCTGTGTAGGCTCTATTACGTTGCGTTGCTATCACATCTACTAACATCTAAAACATTAAACATTTAACATCACACACCCACACGTCCTCCTCCTTCCTTATAACTATCCATCCCCATCAACATTATTTCATCCATCCTCAATTTTTCCGTTCTCCCTTTCAACCAACAAGCCACCTTTCGATCGAGATCTGCCCAACACTTGGGGGTTTCCGTATTTATTCGCAACTAAACCTCGCCCACTTTCCCCCAACCCCAACAAACATGGGCTCTGACGTCCTCCTTTTCCGGCGCAACGGAACTCACCACCCGGATCAGAATCACACAAACCCAAAAGACCAAAATACCCCTCCCACCCCCGGAAAGCCACTCCGGTACCTCCTGGCCCAGCAACGCCTCCTCTGCCTCCTCGCCGGCGTCGCCCTCTCCGCCCTCTTCTTCTCCGCCTCCGCCCCCTCCCACCCCCCTCCGATCGCGGCCTCCGCCCGTTTCAACCCCGGCCTGCCCATCTCGGCCGGATCCGGGTTCGGGTTCGGGTCGGGGCACGGGTACGTGGGGCGGGTCCCGCTGGGGCTGAAGGAGAAGAAGGGGAAGCGGATCCTGGTGACGGGGGGAGCGGGCTTCGTGGGGTCGCACCTGGTGGACCGCCTCATGGAGAGGGGCGACAGCGTCATCGTCCTCGACAACTACTTCACCGGCCGGAAGGAGAACATCATCCACCACCTCGGCAACCCGCGCTTCGAGCTCATCCGACACGACGTCGTGGAGCCCATTCTTCTGGAGGTGGACCAGATCTACCACCTGGCCTGCCCCGCCTCCCCTGTCCATTACAAGTTCAACCCCGTCAAAACCATCAAGACCAACGTGGTCGGCACGTTGAACATGCTGGGCCTTGCCAAGAGGGTCGGCGCCAGGTTCCTGCTCACCAGCACCAGCGAGGTCTATGGCGATCCTCTTCAGCACCCTCAGTCCGAGTCTTACTGGGGCAACGTCAATCCCATTGGTGTTAGGAGTTGCTATGACGAGGGGAAGCGGACGGCCGAGACTTTGACCATGGATTACCACCGAGGTCTTGGCATTGAGGTAATTCCATCTTAGATTGTTGTAATTGCGGATGAAATCAAACAACAAACTCTGATCCTTCACGTCAACTCGACACGAGCCATGTTATCTACTTACTAATAATGCCCTGCTCCGTTTCCCATTTTTTGAATCCCATGTCACATCTGTAATCAATTTTGTCCAGCTTCTTGCCTGCCGATGTGCTTTTACTGCCACGCGTACACCCTCATTTGCTCCTACCATTTACACCCGCCATGTTTTTACTATGATGATCTGTAGTAGTCCTAGTACTAGTACAATTGTACAAATTCAAATGAATGTGGAATTGGGGCCACCATACTTGTAATTGTAAGGCTCAGTCATTTCCTCCTCTTTGGTAATTGGTAATTGGTACAAGGACGAGCTCACATGCTGCGTTCAGAGTTTGTAAATACTTTAAGCTTTCCCCCTTTTGACTGCTTTCTGCATTTTTACCTCTCTTAAAATGTTTGGATTTCGGTCGTCTGGGATGATCTGATCAATTGCCATTTCAAGAAACGGAAATGAGCCATTCAGTTGCAAATCAATTGACAGCGCATGCTAGATGTTGACATTATACATTTGGAAAAGTTAATGAGATCGGCCCCTTCTTTTGGCTTTCTTTGCAGGTGAGAATTGCTCGAATCTTCAACACGTACGGGCCTCGCATGTGCATTGACGATGGACGTGTCGTTAGCAACTTTGTTGCTCAGGTCTGCCTAATTAGTTCAGTTTGGCCCAACATACATATGTTTAGTAATCAATTATTGGTTGGTATATTACAAAATTTCGTAAACTAATGTCAATGATTTGTGTGATCAGGCACTTAGAAAGGAGCCCTTAACTGTCTACGGAGACGGCAAGCAAACCAGAAGTTTCCAATATGTTTCTGACCTGGTAAACTTGAAACCCCTCTCATTACTCTCATTTCACTCAAAGTGTTGTTTATTGCTTGCATTCTAATCTTTCCTACACATGTGCACTTCTATATTTGTCAACAAAAGAATTAAGTATAGAGATGTCCAAAGATAGGTACAGGTAACTAGAGGTCGGTTGGTATACATATTGCGTTTAGCATTAACATCATGCTCGATTAACTATGCTTTTGTCCTGCTTCACTGAACTAGTAGTAGATTTCAGTTCGGTTAACCAACACTTTGACTGGCCGGTTATTCCGGTTTTGATCTTTCATGACACTAAAATTAACCCAAAAGCCCATACTCCGGTTTCCAATGGCAGGTGGAGGGACTGATGAAGCTGATGGATGGCGAACACGTGGGGCCTTTCAACCTCGGTAACCCTGGAGAATTCACCATGCTTGAACTAGCTCAGGTAAGTTCTTCTATAGTTGCAAATTGGTGTACGTATTAAAAGTCTGCTATCAGTTATCGGTCATACATTTCATACTTACTGACCTATGTTTTTGAATGAATTATATTGAAGGTGGTTCAAGAGACTATAGATCCGAACGCAGAGATAGCGTACAGGGCAAACACAGAGGACGATCCCCACAAGAGAAAGCCCGACATCACGAGGGCCAAGGAGCTACTCGGGTGGGAGCCTAAGGTGTCTCTCAAAGAAGGACTTCCCAGGATGGTTTCCGACTTCAGACAGCGTTTATTTGGTGATCAGAAAGAAAGTGTTGACGGATCTGACAAAACCTCATCATCCGATTAGAAGGCCGATCTATTACTAGCTGATAGCCATTGGGTTCAGATCAAAGAGAGGGAGGTGATTCTTGTAGTATATCTGAGGTGTTTTAGGGGATCGAATAAGCTAAGAGGAGATCGTATGACGAAGATCAAATTAATGTTTGTAGTGTTTCTTCATTGTACCAGTGCTGTAGTGTTTGATGATGAGAATTAAGGTACAGGAAGATGGGCAGAAGAGAAGAGAGGAGAAATGGAGATCAATTATGTAGAGTTTTCAATTGTTTAATTTGAGGTTCTTATGTATGTTCCTTATTGTATATGTACTTTATTGGTCTTCTTCTGAGTTCTGTTAATGTGATGCTGTGTTTCTTGAGTTTACTTCCCTGGAATTCAATTTTGATATAGTCTACTGTCTAGTAGAAGTTATGATAAAATCTCAAAACATAAAAATCTACAATATTTAATTCAATTTTATAAGCCTTACATCTCTAATCTTTTAACTTGTAATTTTTTTAATGGTCTCTTGCGAAGTAAATTTTTCCGAATGTGATCACAAATATCATGTGATAAAAGCAAAGCTTGTGAAAACTGAACAGGGTTACAAGGCTTATTTTGTGTTATGGGCTTGTTACTTGTAAGATCCTATAAGTCAAACATGATTATGTTTTTTTTTTTCGGTCGAAATCAAACATGATTATGTTACGAATGAAATGGAGAGGCTTTCTTCTGCAGGCTAATAACGTACATAAGATGATACACGTTGTAAAGGGACCTGATGGCGATAACGTGATTACTTCCGACGTTGCTCTTAAAACCGAGGATAAAGCTATAGGCGGATTTTACACGGTTAAAAAACGTGCATGGTTTCTACCCAAAAACAAAAACGTGCATGGCACCATGAATTGTTGCATAAGAATGCTGTTCAACTTTTGACTTACTAAAACAGTTTTTGCCGGTTTATCGTCGATCTAGTCAACTTGTTATATGTGGGTTGCTTGCAATTTCTAAAGAAACGTTGACTAATTTATTCATTAAGTAACGATTTTCCTTTCAGAAGGTGCCTTTACAAAAAGAGGTGTCTTTTTTTTTTTTTGAGGGCACTGCCCATGAGAGTCGAACCGGTGACCTCTGGATACTACCCTTGGAGGCTTAACCGTTTTGACTAAATGCCCGAAGGCAAAAAGAGGTGTCTTTCTACCCGAAAAAAAAAAGTGTCTTTACGAAGGTGCAACGGGTAATCAAGCATTATAATAACTAGAGGTGTACAAATCCAGTTAATGGTTATTTCAATTAATGATGATTAAGGTGGTGTAAATCATGAACCAAAGTAAAACATTTAATCTTGGTTAACCTGGTTGCTTTCGGTTAGATCTTTTGCTTTCGGGTTTTCATGGGCATCCCTAAATTTAGTTCTAACACTTGATAATGGGGCCTGCAGATAGCTCAAGCCGTAGCCCGTTTCACATCAATCAGGCCCAACTCAATATGCACAACTCTGAACCCCTAAATTGCCCTCCGCAAACCCTAAATCCCGGCCATCACTCATCTTCACTTGCGTTTCCAACAGTGTAGCTCTCCAGAACACAGCAGGGGTTAGCGACGAAATCCGACGGCGAAAATGAGCAGAGGAGCGGCTGCCGGAGTTGCCAAGGGCAAGAAGAAGACCTCCACCTTCACGATCGACTGTGCCAAGCCGGTGGAGGATAAGATCATGGACATCGCCTCATTGGAGAAATTCCTTCAGGAGAGGATCAAGGTCGGCGGAAAGGCCGGTGCTCTCGGTGACACCGTCACCGTCTCCCGCGAGAAGAGCAAGATCACCGTCACCTCTGACAGTAACTTCTCCAAGCGGTATATCCGTCTTTCTCTTCCCACTTTATTTAATCGTCATTTTTTTATAAGCGAACATCTTTTTCACTGTGCTCTTAGTTATAACTGAATGTATTGGTATCATATAATAACAGCTGATTTTGGGGATTGTTTTGTATGAGCTTTGCAATTAATTTGGTTTTTACGGCTGTGTATTGGTGACTTGTTTCTTTACTTTGCAAATGAGGCTCAATTTTGTTTTCTGCTGAGCACTAGAGCTTTTCTGCATTGAACTATGGCATTTGTTGATATATACTAATTTCAGATTGTTCATGTGCTACAAATAAGTTTAGCAGCTGCTGCTATTCTCGTTTTTCTGGGCTTAGAACAAGTTCTTTACCAGCTCTAGAAATTGAAGGCTAAATGTTTTAACAAAGGAAATGAAACTCTGTATACTGTGTGAGTGTTTCTCTTTGTAGTCATATTGATTGAGCTGTTTGTTTTGTGATGAGACATGATGATAATTTAAGAAATAGTACGGTTAAACCCGTTAGTGTCTGCATTACAAAGTATCTAAAACACGGATGGTATTAGAGCAACAAATCCTAGCTATGTGTCTTTGTGATAGATTTCCCTTAAAACGTTGTTCTTAAACATTGCAGATACTTGAAGTACTTGACCAAGAAGTACTTGAAGAAGCACAATGTTAGGGATTGGCTTCGTGTGATTGCCTCAAACAAGGACCGCAATGTCTACGAGCTCCGATACTTTAACATTGCTGAGAATGAGGCTGAGGAAGAGGATTAGGAGCATTTGTAAGACATCTTTATTTCTCTGTTGCCTTTTTCAGGGAGTGCTGTTTTTTCAGTTATGAGATATTCTGGGAAATTTTGCTCAGCAGTAATGGTTTGCTTTCAAAGTGCAATTAGACCTATGTTTTGGCCTTTGTTGAATATTTCCACCTGCCTGCTCACAATACAGTATTATGTAATACTATCCAGTTTTGTGTTGGTATGTGCCATTTTTTTTTCTTTTGGAAGGAATGAATCTACAACGAAATCGTTCTCTTGACTCCAACTTTAGTTTGCCTGGTTGGTTTTGCATTTAACAGGCTCTATTGACGTTTAAAGGTTCTGCCTGAGCACTTATGCTACAGCCAATAGTGTTTTAGAAAAATCGTTTTCTATTTGCTACGTTGATGATGGATTATGTGAAGCCAATCAAACAACAGTTCATTGCCCAAACAGAGTAGTGAATTATCTTCTTTTGAGCTGCCCTTTCTTTCCAAACTCATATAGCCCGAGCTTGTTATGAAACTTAATCAAGAGGATTGTGCTTGAACTCGATCACCCTATCCATTAGGTATTTTCTTTTGTGTCGGACACGTCCATGGCTCCATCTCTGACCTCCTTCGAGCTATATATGTTTATCCTTAGTCACGGTGTTACCAACAACACGACTCATAGATTACATGACATGTAAGAAATAAATAGTTGATTTCGGGTGAGCTAATTTGAATGATTCATGTCTCGTGAAGGATTACAAGTGCATGACCCGTGATTTTGTTGACCCTGATCACTGTTGTTCTTTTGGTTGGGGATCGCTTCAAGGCGTTCTAGTCGTTCTGCTCGAGTTGAATGCATCGGAGCTTTGTCTATTCTTTATGGAGTGACGAAAGTTGCCGCTACTTTGGATTTCACTCACCTAGTTGTGAAGTCAGATTGCATATCCTTGATTCATGCAACATCATTCTTCTTCTTCTTCTTCACCTCATATTTCTTATATAAACTTGTTATTTAATGACACTTGTTGGCAATTGCCTTTGTTTTCTTGTAGCTTTTCACATAATAGTAAAGTAGCAAATCTGGAGGCTCTTTAATCTCTATGTTGCTTGCTATGATAGCTCTTATTAGCTCGTCAGGGGATGATATTAGTTTGAGACTTTGAGCCCATTACTATCTTTTAGTTTGAACGTAGTAGAAAAGTTTTTCCCGTTTATGTGTTGATATGGAATACCGTTACCGACAATTTTAGTCTGTTAACATATTGTTGTATGTGGTTTTCAATTCACTTATGAAACGGATATTTACAATATGATGCTTGCTTGCATTGCGTTTAAATTAGAATGAAATGATGGGAAAACCAAGAGAGACAAGCAAACAAATGAAAGCAGTCATGGGGTGGGCTCAAGAACAAGAAACATAAGTGGCCATGAAAAGCATATAGAAAAGATTTGAATTTATTAGTCCTACTTTTTGGAACATAGAATTAATGAATATGTGCACTTATAAGTTTAAGCTACCACAACAACCATATAATGCTTATCTATAAGCTATTTAGACGTGCAATTTGTTCAAAACCATCCATTATTGCCTAAGATCTATATAATTCGTCTCTTTCGACAAACGGTTGAAGATAGGGTTTTTCTTCAATTAACTTTGTTTTTGGCAGAAAATTCCCGACATGTTACTCGTTAATAAATAGTTACGCGCTTCAGTTTTGTTCATTAGCTTCCATCAAATCACAAATACAATCAAAATGTTAGATTAAATGACATATCAAGAAACGAAGATGAAAAAGTAGGGTTTGAATGGGAAATCACAAGCATTATAAGGCCGTAGGAAGATAGAAGCTGGTTGAACAGGGAGTAGAGAGGGCCTTTACTTGGACGGCGACAGTCGGTTGTGTTTACATGGCGATATTGTTGCAATCTAGTTGTTCTTCACCATGTTATCTTTTTTATGACGAGAAATCTTCATTCGGTGGTAAATTTCGGGTTCGTTGTCCACCTAGCAAGGGCTACAATTGTCAATTGGTTTTTAGGTCAAACTTATTGCGTTTACCCCTTGGCTCTGACATGACCGCTTGCGTTGACCGACTCGACCTAGTGAAAAGAATAGATAGCAACACTCACCACAATGAGAAATATTATGCTCTTGTAGCATAAATCTTCTCTACATATTTCTCTAGATAAAGCTGATATAAGCCTTTTATTTTTTTAATGGAAAAAAATCTTTATATTCTACGATGTGGCTGCCTTTAAGGGTTACCAACCGCCTAGACTGCCTAGTGTTGGTCAAATAGAGTAGATAAATCACAAAATATGTTATCAGCTTTGCCTAGTGTTAGGAATCAAACCAAAAGACCCGAAGGTCCCATAGATAGGTCATAGAAATCCAAATTTTCTCAAGTCCATGACTCAGATACAAGCCCGGTGGGGTTCCATTCTAAAACCAATTGACAATAAGAGGAGTAGTCCACCGTCTTATATACTAGGCAATTTTGTTTCCAACTTCCGATGTGGGATAAGTTTTGTATCCCAACATACGTTACTCCACTGACTTTTGTAAATTGTGGTATGGTAACAATCTGCAAAGAAAGGGTAAAGTTACAAGTATCATTCACCACCACCATCATAGCTAAAAAGACAATGTCCTTTTAGGTCGATTTTGTAGTGAGTGTGGTGGTGACCATCATGAAGCAATAGATTTCAGAAGTGGACAACACCACTTACTTACCTGAATAAAAGAGCTTGTGGGGCTGCAAGATTCAGATACTTTTATGACCCCCCTTTCTCTCTTCTTTTGTCTGCTTTCTTTCAAGTTTCAATCATCATTTTGGTAGTTACATCCCCCTAAAACTTTGAAATTATATGGGTTCACATTGCTCTACTCATATTGAGATTTCTTTCTTGGCTAAAGGGTTTTGTGCCCTTTTTTATATGATCCAATAAAATTCCACCAAAAAGGAAAAACATAAACCTAGTCATACTACAACATTCGTTGAAATTACCGGTTAAAATTTCCCAACACCAATTATAGAACATCATGCATATACGGTATACCATCTTCGATCTCTGAGGTAAGAACATCAAATATTTTAATGCAAATAATACGAGATAATAGTACAATATGATGCTTTAATATATACACCTTATCCTTTGAAGGCAATAATTAGGTCCCAGTTTATTTCATTATTTGTATCGTCTTCAATTTACAACACCCAAATCAATTACAGTGTTGAATTTTAAGCCTGGTGCATGCATCACATATAAGTCTATAGGGTACATAATGACGATATATCGTAATTGCAACAGCTGTTTACATAGTATGATATAGGGTATGACAAGAATTGATATATGCTTGTCCAATTGTGGGTTGAATATTGGTGTACGTAACAATAATATATTCCCGGTGTTACAACTTAAAATGGTGTGTGATTTGATATGAATTGACAAGAATAGAATGTTGTAACTTTGAAGGTACCCCTATATACATTACTCTAGCTAGCTGCATTCATATGATATGGTGTGGTGGTCACTGTTAATCTTTGTAACTTAGTAACTATTTACATATCCCATGCTTTTTAACGTTTTATATATGGAACCCCACTCCACGTTGCATTATAATATGAAGAGAGGAAAAGATAAAAAATGAACATTGAATGATCCAATTGAAATTATGGTCAAGGTACGCACTGGAATTTTAGGCTTCCCATCTTTATTGGATGAAAAGAGACTCGAACGAGGTTATACTATGTGTGGGGGTTTCGTAGAAGAGTCTTACTTTACGTGTATATATGCTGCATAACATCTCTCAAAGGGTCAAGATATACATACCCTTACCCCAACATAAAAATCGGGAAAGTGCTTAGAACATATATAACTAAAAAACAAATATTAAAAGTAAAATCTAGAGGAACAACAACAACAACATTTACCCAGGTAGTCTCGCAGACGCGGAATCTGGGGGTCAGGATGGGAGCAAACCAGACCTGAATGGAATGCGCCCAATACAACCCAAGAGTAACACACCAGAACAACGCTACAAACTATGCGAAAACAAATTAAACATAAAAACATAAAACCACAAAGGAAACTAAAACTAAGTAAACAAGAAACTAAACTAAACTAAACTAAAACTAAAACTATAACTATCCGAAAACAAGCTCCCTGCTGTTTACCCTCACGCTTCAGAAAGCTCGCTTCAACACCCAGCCCGCTAGCCCTCCACCACCTTGATTCTCTCCCTCCAACTCTCCCTGCTCTGAGCCAGCTCCACTGAAATCCCCAACAAGCTGATATCCTGCTTGATGTTGTCCATCCAGCGCTTTTTCGGACGGCCCCTATCTCGCCTGAAAACCCCTAACTCCAGCCGCTCACACCTCCTGACTATAGCATCCGGACTGCACCTCTGAACATGACCAAACCATCGGAGCCTCGTTTCCCGGAACTTGTCTCCTATGCTAGCCACTCCCAACTTGCTTCTGATCTCCTCATTCGAAATTCTGTCCATCCTCGTGTGCCCACACATCCATCTGAGCATCCTCATCTATGCGACTGCAAACTTCTGCTCCTGTGCCCACACATACAGGATCGCTGGCCTTATCACAGACCTGTAGAATTTTCCCTTAAGCTTAAGCGGTACCTTCTTGTCGCACAAAACTCCTGACGTTGTCCTCCATTTCTGCCAACCTCTTTGAATTCAAGACCTCACATCTTCCCCAATACTCCCGTCGCTTTGCAAAACTGAACCCAGATACCTGAAGTTATCGCTCCTCGTAATGGCCACATCCCCTAACCGCACCTCACTCAAAGGGTCGACCTCTTGGCCAAAACTGAACTCCACGTACTCCGTCTTTGACCTAATCAACTTAAACCCCTTAGATATTCCCTCATTCATATGTAAAAATGCCGTAAAGAGAAGCTAGATATTCCCTCGACGTCTACCCCCACGGTCACTCCTTAACCGTAATTTTCTCCCTTCATTGGTCCTTGCACAATTTCAATGATGTCAAATCATGCTTTAAGAATACAACATTAAGGAATAAAAATTTCCATATATGTGTTTAGGCTATATATGCATGAGTTTATAGTAACACACTCATGGGTGGTGTACCATAATGTCTCAGATTCGAGACTATAGGCCGGCGGGATATACATGTTTTATAGTATGTAATGCGAGTTGTTAACCCCCAAAACATATGTTATTTTGTCTTTTTAATGAAGGGTTGATTTGTATTTTTGATATATTTTTTCAAAAGTAAACGACTCTAATATGTTCTCGGTTCTTTTCTCGCTTAAACGACACCCAACAACATAGCAACCCGGAACTCAAACGGTAATCCAGAATCCCCAATAAAATCACAACGTATAACATATTATATGGATTGAAAAGGTATCATATGAATGAGAGAATCAATCTTTCAACAAAAAATAAATGAGAGAATCAATCCATGCATTATTATATGTAACGTCAAAAAGACATGGATCTGTGAACATGTTTTGGCAATAAGAAACTAGATCAGTGTAGTGATAATGTTCCCACACACGGATTATAAAAAGTTTGGAAAATTGTATAAAGGGGGAGGAGCAAATAAGACAAAAGATTAACGTAACAATAATAAAGTGGGAAAAGAGATTTCGTCAACACTGTTTAACATGGACAACTCCTAGTGTCTTAATTGGCCGTTGTGCATCGACGTCGTCCCTATATATGTAGCCAACTCACCCACCAAACATGTGCGCCATTACACACCCAAAACCTAGCTTCATTAAATTTATGGTCAAAACTCACAACAAAACAACACCAAGTGCAAAATTAAATTATAAGGAGTACAGTACTTTTTGTATCAGCAATTCCACCACCACTACACAGCCAAGTAATGTCATTGGCCCGAACACCATATGACCAAAAAGGAATCAAACAAACAAATTTGACTACTAGCAACAAGTAATTTGGCTTCACAATATGCCCACAATCAAGCTTTTTACCCAAAATCCGTTGTCAATTGATATCATGTAAAGGGGAATATAGTGGTGAAGTTTATGAAGAGCTTTTGCCTGCATGTTAAATCCAACTGGGTTTAGCCAGTTGGACATCCCCATCAGTCATGAGGCAAGGCCAGAAATCCAACTCACTACCTTCCAATTTTGATGCTGCAGAAGAAAGAAGAAGAAAGGACCAGAAAAGGGGAAAAGGGCAAATGGCGCTGATACTGATACAACTTTTGAACCCCACAGTAAAAACCAAGACCATCTCTCTCCCAACACAACAAATCCAACCAGATTTTGTAACCTATCATCATCATCATCTTCTTCTTCAGAGTTTGAGCTTGACCAACATAAAATGGCAACACCAAACACCACAATAATAATAATAACACTGATTCATCATATATCATCATCAATTGATCAACAGCAATAACAACCACAAGAAGAAGATCAATCATTCAAGCATTTCCTCACTATTAACCCATAATTAACAAAGCCTCATGTAAGACTACAAATCTAAGTGTGATCAACCAACTATTTCATAATAACAACAATCACAAAGGCACAAAAATTAATAAGCTCATGATAACAGTAGTAGTAGTATTACTCAATCAAGCTGTGCACCACTTATCTCGCCATCATCTGGCGGTCAACAGCGACGGAATGGCAGCCAAATTAGGCGTACCATTGCTCTTACTCGCCGGCGTTTTCAAATCCCTAGTCGAAGAAGACGAAGACGGAGACGGCCTCCCCAACGCCCTCATCGGACTGGCCAGCGCCCATCCCCAGCTCCGGCTCCTTCCGTGCGCAGCCGACGCCGAAGATTCCTTGCCCTCATCCCCGGCGGAGAGCCAGTACGACGAGGACGACGACGTCATCATAAACCCGCCGAAAATGCCGGCGCAACGGACCTTCTCCTTGATGACGTCACTGGAGGAGTAGCGTTTCCCCTCGCGCTGAGACTCCACGCGCCGGAGCGTGCAGTCTCCGAGTCCGGTAGAGATCCGCTCGAAGAAGTCGCCGGAGAAGCTCCGGCTTCCGCACCCCACGGATCTAGATCTGGAGACCTTCCGACCGAACGAAGACGTCGTGGCGTTCGTGGTTCCGTGGTTAGGGCTGTCGTCGACGGTCTCGTCCACCACGACGACGTACTCGGCCCTCTGAGGCTTCCTGGTCGGGAGGGGCCTCGACGCCGCCGGCGGGGGAGCGGGCTGCTTGAGGTCTCTGACAGAGGAGGAGCTTGAGGAGGAGGTTTTCTCCGGTTTAGGCTTGGAGGGGTAGAGAAAGGACCAGAATCCGGATCGCTTTTGGGTGGAGTTAGCGTAGTCGTCGGAAGTGGGGGATTGGCGGCGGGGAGCGACGGCGGATTTGCTCCGCTTGAGGACAAGGTTGGACTGGTGATCCGCCATGGCGCCCTTTTTCTTCCTGTGGGGGAGGAGGAAGGGGATGCGGGCCCGCCTGGTGGTGGGATGATGGTCCTGAGGGTTTGTGGAGGAGGGGGCGGGGCGGAGGGAGAGGGAGGCGGCGGAGGGGTCAGATCTGAGGGAGGAGGATGGCCCGCCGTTGAAGAAGGAGGAATTGGAGGAGTTGGAGGAGGAGACGAGGTTGCCGAGCTTCTCCTGGAGGCAGAGGGCGCAGATCCCGCCGTTGGAGGAGGCGTTGTTCCGGTAGGGGTGTTTGGTGCATTGCATCCCGTCGTCGTCCACGGGGGCTGCCGCCGGAGCCACGCCGCTTGTGCCGGCGACGGCGACTCGGGGTATGCCGTCCATTACCTATATCAAAGGATTGGATCCTGTGTAGGGTAGCTGGTAGTGTGAGTACGTGAAGGTGAGATGGAGATGGGTGAGGATGGTTGGCCTTGACTTGTGGCTGGAACGAGTTTGTGGGAGGGTTTAGAGAGAGAAAGAGATGGAGCTAGCTAGCACGCCATGAGTTATTGAGTTTAATGCTCTGTACCAGAGGCCGGGGAGATGACGAGACGAAAGAGGGAAGAAATACTAAAAAGAGAGGAAACGGAGTACTACAAGATCGAGGAGAAGGATGGAGAGAGTCCCCAGGATGAGTAGGCACGTGGAGCGCTGCCCCAAGTGTGGTCCTCATTTATTTATTCGTAATCTTCAAGTTATTTCTGCATCTTCTTTTGTTTTTATTACCAGTATACTCGTATTAGAGGCTAATACGTTACATTTTGATGTCTTTAGCCTATTTCACATCTTCTTTTATATAACCACCCTTCATTGTACAACTATGTATGTGTAGTCCTCCTTTTACCTTTGGAATGGTTGGTTACAAGTTACATGGATATCCTGTAAGATGTCAAATATGGTTAATCAGACCTCTGATAGGAAGATCTCAAATTTCTTTATGCGTAGTTTCAAATTTCCTTCTTAAGTAGAAGTATTTTCTCGATGCGGATCAAATTCTAGCTACATGTTTCCGTTTGGGAGGTTCATTTTAATGAGCACACATCCAATGCAAGGTTCTCATCTCAGCCGCCTACAACCTTTGCTCTCGTGCCTTCGTAATCAGCCAAAACTCGGCCTCATATGAGGAAGTTAGACTTACCGGCCTTTTTGTTGAACTTTTGTCTTGAATTTGAGTGACAAGTTTTTGTGGCATAGAATACATGAAGCTCCTCACCATTTAAACCATCCAAATAAATGGGTGGTTAAAATAGAAAGAAATTTTAGGTGTTTTGATTGACAATTCCATCAATATATTATAAAAATATAATGAGATAGGGATATGTTTGTAATAGTTCAAAAATTTGGGGCCATTTTGTGTAAATAAGTTCTGTTATAAATAGTTAGCTCGTGTACAATTGTGAGCAATTCTGTTGAGCTGTGTTGTAACATAATACATTTCTGAGTTGAATGAGAGCAAGAATGATCTAGCTTTCTATGGTTAGATCTTGAATCCGAAATTGTGTGTTACATTTTATATGGTATCAGAGCGGAAAGAGATCTTGTGTTTTTCTGTGTGATTTTCATCGGAAAGTTTGATTCGAGAGGAAAATGTCGAATGCTAGTGATTTTTTATATAAAGTATTTTATTGAGGCAAATTAAATGTGGAACATATGTTTTGTTTTTGTTCATATAAATAATTTGATATTGTAAGAGAAATAAAAGTCTCACATTAATTGAACATTCTATAAGATTTTAAAGGGAGTCGTCCACACTATCTTAATCGATGATAGATATATACATACATCCTACTCCTAATTGGGAGAGGAGGGAGTTTGTAGGTATATGAAGGTTGTGAATTTACCAAAAAAGAGAGACAATTGAGTCTATAGTAAATTAAGCTTTTTAAGAATTGCTTGAGAAAGTTTGGTGAACGAGGCTTTCATTTTAGTGCATGATGTTTTTGCATTCCATATATAAAATGAAAAACCGGTCCTGTTGGACCTCATCCGCAAGGATGCTATAGGATAGTTTTCATTTCGTTGAAGCTAGCCTAATCTCTTTCCTGTATCAAAAAAAAAAACATATATAAAATGAAAAAGACTATTATTACTGAAGCATAACATTCCTCTAGATTCTCATGGAGCGGTTGTTTGATCATGATTCAAATTCGGTTGTCCCTATCTACTTTACCCTGGGCTCGAAGGAGGAGGTAAATCATGGTGGTTTGATCACGGTTCAAATCGGTCCCATCTGTTCAACCATGGGCTCAAAAGAGGAGATCGATAAATCGCAGGGTGTGCATTGTCAATGACAAGATTCGAACCTTACGAGCTCGGCGCACTAAGGAATGCCCTTACTACTAAGATACGCGCTCAGGGACATTTAACCCTCGTTAATTGCAGCGTTCATTGATATCCATATGAATTTATAACATAACCTTATTTACCATGCATTTGTGCATGCAAATGTTGTTAGATTTGTAGTTGGGGGTTCTCTTCACGAGTTTGAACACATTCGAACCTTGAAAATTTGCTCTACAAGTGTCAAAATTTATGTCAAAAAAGAGTACATGGATCAGTGAACATGGTTATGGAACATGAAATGAGATGAATCTAATCTAGGAAGGGCGAGGAACAATTGAACAAAACAGACAATAGATGTGTAGAGATATTAACCTAATCTAAATTCTAAACAATAATAAAGCTGGAAAGTGAACATCGTCGGCAGCATTAATATACTAATTATTAATATACGTAAATTAAGCATGGACAACCTCGATCCCACTCTATAGCTTCAATTGGTTGCCTCGTCCGGATCCATCCATCCCTTCCCACCGCTTTGCATGTGCGCTCTCTCGCTCCCAAACCTTCGCTTCTTTAATTGCGGTCAAGTCAAACAACACAGGACCCATTAATTTAATACACTAGTACGTACCATATATTATTATCATCATACTTTATACTACATTAATAAAGCAAGTTAAAACTTGAGGGACAATGCAAATCCACAGCCCAACACATGCAAGCAGGCAAACGTATATATCAAAAGCTATGCCGTTTCTGACCAACATATGAAAAGGAATTAAAATAGTATTGACTGCCCTTTTTTTGTCCAAACTATATATTGTAGTGACATTGTTTTTGTTTCCCCAAAATTTCACTGTAGGCGTGATGAACTATGGAAACTGGAAAGCTAAGTTGTGAGAGTATATATTCAGACCTAAATTCACCATGAATATATATAGATAGATAGATGTCCATTGTAGTGTAGGTCCAAACAAAGCCCAAACTGTAGTAGTAGTAGTAGTACTGGATCCGTATTATTAAATCAATAAACAACTAACCCTCCATGCAGAATGCAAGTATGCAACAGCTGTAGCCTTTAGGTGGCTCTACTTGCTTCCCTGACACCTCTCTATTTTACTCTTCTTCTTTGGTAGTATCATTTCTCTACAAATCTCTGCCAAGGCCGTCCCTAGCTATTTTCATCATCCCACAAATCCAACCCACTACCATCCAACTTTTTGATGCTGCAACAAGAAAAATTAACATACAATGTCTTTTTTATATTGAAAAAAAAAAGAAAAAAAAAAGAAAATTTGCCTCTTGGCCCTAAAGTTAACCAGCCAGGGGGTGAAACCCTCTTTTGCCCAGATAAAACATGATAATGTAATCTCAAATTTCATAACAAGATTTAGCAGCTCAGCTCACTAGCTCAGCCTTTTTATTGAAGAAGAGTTAACTACTGGAAACGCACTCACTAGAGATGAATAGATGATTCATAAGAGTCCACAATCAGTTAATTTGCTGCACTGCATTTTCCTTACTCCCCATACCGATCCATATCTCATCATACTCTAGCTATAGCATTTAAATATCAGTAATCATTAAAATACCAAATCTAGAAGAATTCAAGCAGAAACCAAAATGTTGGTGACCCATTATTACAAACTATCTTAAACAGTTTATTCATAAGATAGCCAGATGATGGAGTGTTAACGTACTGAAGCTGAAAATTAGCTGTGCAATTAATCGATCTAGGTTATACCTTGATCGTCATCGGACTGTCAACAGAGAAGGAATGGCGGTATAGTTGGGAGCGGCGGAGGCGGCGTTGGTCTTAGTCCTGGCCGGCGTTTTCAAGTCCTTGGCGGAAGAAGACGGGGAGGGCCTCCCGAACGCCCTCATCGGACTAGCGAGTGCCCATCTCCAGCTCTTGCTCCGGCCCTGCAAAACCCCGGCCGGCGCCTTTCCGCCGGTGACATGGTGGTCGTGGTCGCCGGCGGAGAGGCGGTCGGAGGAAGAGGCGGAGGAGGAGGAGGTGATCATGAAGCCGCTGAAGATGCCGGCACAGCGGACCTTGTCCTTGATGATGGCGTCGCCGGTGGAGCGGCGCTGGGAGTCGAGGCGGCGGAGCGTGCAGTCTCCGAAGCCGGTGGTGATGCGGTCGAAGAAGTCGCCGGAGAAGCTCCGGCTGCCGCACCCCACGGATCTGGATCTCGACACCTTCCGACCGAACGACGTCGCGTTGCTGCTCCCGCTGCTCGGGCTGTCCACCACGCCCTCGTCCACCACGACCGCTGCCGCTGCCTGAGGTTGTGGTTGAGCGGCGGCGGCGACGACTCTAGCGGAGGAGGAGGGAGCTTTCTCCGGCTTATTATTATTAGTAGTAGTAGAAGTAGTAGTAGGCTTGAAGGAGTGGGGGTATAGGAAAGACCAAAAGCCCCCACGCTTGTGGGCGGCGGAGTTGTTGTTGTTGTAGTCATCGGCGGGGGAGGGGCGGCGGCGGGGGAAGACGGCGGACTTGCTCCGCTTAAGGGAAGGGGTTTGGTCGGCGGCGGCGGACTTCTTCTTCTTGTTGTGGTGGTGGTGGGTGAAGAGAAAGCTGGGAAAGCGGGAACCCCGGCACCTGGTGGTGGTGTTGAGGGTGGATGAGGGTTTAGTTTGAATAAGACAAGAGGTGGTGACAGTGGAGGGGTCGGATCTGAAGGAAGGGGAGGAGGAGGCGGCGTTGAAGGAGGAGGAGGAGACGAGGCTGCCCAGCTTCTCCTGCAGGCAGAGTGCGCAAATGCCCCCCGCGTTGCAGGAGGAGGAGCCCGTGTTCCGCTGCGGGTGCTTGCTGCATTGCATACCTTCTTCCTCTCCGAAGTCTTCCTCCACCACCACCTTGCCCGCCGGACCTGCGCTGGTGCCGGCGGCGGCGGCTCTGAGGATGCCGTCGACGACAGTCATGATAGGGTGATTGTTGGTTGGGTACGTGGAGGAAGTTAAGAATGGCGATGGATGGATGGATGGATGATGGTACGTTTTGACGTTTCAGTGGGTTTTGGGGGATTTGCTTTGCTTTGCTGCTGCTGCTTATCAGGGTTCAGGCCATGAAATTGAAATATGAATGCGCTTTCACTCTCTTTCTCTCTGGTTGTTTAATTTTGGTTGCAGAGAAGAGAGAGAAGAGAGTAGAGCACTAGTACGTGAAAGAAGGAAGGGAGTGGGGCGAGTCCCCAGGCCCAGGATCAGTAGCACGTGCATCCCTGACCTCACCCAACCTTGTGCTCCTCTTTTTTTATTACTTATTTAATTCATTTTCTACTGTATTTCTTTATTGTTTCTCCTTTTTCTTTTCAAGGAGGGGATAATATGACGTTTGTCATTAGACGAACCACGAACCATTTATGAATAGGGCGAGACTGGTAACGAACCCAGATCCTAAATCTATTATTCCAAGTCGGACTCAATCCACCCCTAATCCCTTCATCCACTTATTGACACGACTCCAACGGTCCAACCTAAAAAGTGATCCCACCCGAAACAGACTCTATTACCAGAGTAGCAAAAGTATAATTTGGGTTAAGTCAGCACCAGAAAACATCACACCACAGTACGGACTACGGAGTAACAAAATTGTGAGAGTGATGATGGAAGTGAGAACGAATTAATTTTTCTTGCTCGAAACGTTCGCCCATTATTATATTACGAAAGCCCTAGAAGAATCCACGCCATCATACAACATCTCTTGCTCAACCGATGAGTGACCTAGCTTGATCACGCACTGCAGCTGGGAACAGAGGTCGGAGCCCCACCCACCCATCTCCAAAGCCACATCCCTAAAGCCCAAAACTCAAATGTAACTATCGGTATGCAACCTCGACCCAATTGTTTTTATCGGTATGCAAGCCCAGTGACCGTTTTAGGCAAATTGAAGATTGGGATGATGGGCCTGAATTTGGGCCCAAAAGAAAATGGATGTTTTGGGAAGCACCTTTCGCATGAATCCCAAATAAAATGACCTTTGATTCATCATGTGTTCTTAAAACTCATTCAAACAAATCAAATTCGTCCCATTGTGCTTCATCGAATTTCACTCTAATCATCAAGTTCAACCCATAAACTCACGTGAGAATTGTAATGAAAACCAAGAACTATCAACAACTGATGCATATCCCGGGCAAAACCTATGCACAATCTGTATGTGCCCCATGTATGGCTTTTTCGAAAATATACAAATAATTTGGCTATGATGGGTCATGCTACTTTAGCCCTTTCAATGGAATGGTTCTTGCCCTTAATTTTTCTTCCAAAAACACTAGTCATTTATTTTTATTTCGTACCTAAGAGTCAAATTCATACGAGATCTTCACCTATGCAATTGAGTAAAAAAATATAAAAGAGTAAAAGAATAATTCTTACCCACTCTTCATGGTAATATAGTTCATTGAAATTATAATTGTCAAAAACTAACTTTATGAGATTTTTGGTTCAAATTTCACATTCTAACAAATATTTGTGCAATTGAGGTGCATGTCCCCCATGCTATAGTTTTTTTTCCAACATTGAGCTAGTCTATTGAACCTCCAAATTATAAGCGTGTAAGAGTGATTTTGTACATATAGCCAAGCAAGCCTTACATCTTAAAAAAACTATATATGGACATCGTGTTTTTAACTAAGCGCATACAAATATGTTGTTAACTAATGACATTGAAATGCAAAATCCTATCTATCCATAAAAGCAAATATAGTTGCAACCTTTTTTAATGCTGAAGAAAGAAACCAAGTAGCAACCTTTTGTACTTCTCGTATTGAATACACGTTCTATAACTTTGGGAAACAAGACTTCGATGGTTTGGTCATGTCCAGAGATGGGCACCGGACGCTATAGTGAGGGGGTGTGAACACTTGGAGTTTGGGGATTGCCATAGGGGTAGAGGTCGCCCGAAAAAAGGCTGGATGAACAACATTATATTAAATAGGATATCGGCTTGCGAGGGATTTCAATGGAATTGGCTCAGTACAGGGAGATCTGAAGGGAAAGGATCATGGTGACGGATAGCTAGTAGCTGGATGGCCGAAGCAGGATTTCTTAACCATAAGGATAAAGCAATGGAGTTAAATAGCTAGTTTGATTTTTCTTAAGCTTTCTTCACTTTGAGTTCTTTTGCAGTTTTAGTTTCTTCTTGGGGACTCTTAGCTTGTTTGGTTGTAGTTTTTGATGGTTTAGTTCGCTTGTCTTGGGTTTTTTCAGGCGTATTTCATCCAGGTCTGGAGTACCTCCATCTCGACCCCCCGGATTCTGCTTATGCGGGACTACTAGCAAATGTTGTTGTTGAATACACGTTCTATAACTTGTATGACATTTACAAGTTTTTGGATGCGTACAATTAATGTACTCCTACGCCATGCGGACTGGAATAGTTTGTGGAACTTGACAGTCGATAAACAATCTGGTAAAACTGGCAAAGCAAAACATGCAACGTGAAGCCACATCATTTCACCCACCTAATGATCGATATATAGTTTTTACGTAGAGAGCACGATATAGGGCCATGCCACGGAACTCACTCACATGCATCACAACCAAATCCACACAACTGTTAAATCCACACAACTGTTATTGTACTCTAGTATAATCATGGATTCATGGTAAAGTAGAACCTGAACAAGTTGGATTTAGATCTGCAAAACGCCGACGTTTTTGATGAAATAAATAAATAAACTCAAGGACCCTTTAATTTTCTCTGCAAATAAAAAGACAACAAACCCGGAGAATACGACGTCGCACGAATCTGAGTATAACGACGTGCGTGAGTCGATCTCGTAAATGTCGACAGGACAATCCCATTCCCCCCTGGTCAAAGTTTTCAGGTTGACCAAAAACAAGAACCTGAAAAACAAAAAAAAACAAAAAAAGAGGAAGTGTCTGCAGAGGGCCTCACTCCACTCACCTAGAGCAAGCAAGCAAGCATAAAAAAAAGAGCAACGAAAATGACAGCCTTTTTCAGAGATCGGGCGACTAAAAACCCGACCCGGAAAAACGGCCAGCTCTGATCCAAACCCACCGTATTGTGCTTAATTAATTAGCACGGCTAAAAGTGAACCATGTACTACTGATTAATTAATCTATGTGACGAGGTAAATGGGGATGTGGTGGTGGTCCATGTTAAGTTGCGTGAGGCTGACGTAGGGGATCATGGCCGGCGTCGACGGCCCGGAAGCACCCGACCCGCTCAGGCTCTCGGTGATGTAAATGGGCCCGAAGAGGGCGGGCGGGCTCATGGGCCGGGTCCACCTGGACTTGAAGAAGAGCAGCGTGGTCTTCCACCACCGCCGTCTGTTGGCGGCGGCTGCCGATTTCTTCTTCTTCTTGTTGTTGTTGGCGTTGGAGAGGTCGTCTTTGGAGATGGGCTTCTGGAGCTTGAAATGGAGGGTATCTATGGATCTTGAATAATACGACGACGACGACGACCCTCTCTTGTTATGCCTTTTCGATTCTTCTTGCAACACCTCCTGTAATTTTACATATGAATCACGCTCACGCACGTACACTAGCTAGCTAGCAGATCGAGATGGAGATCGAGGGACGTACAGGATTAATAGTTCAGAGATTGATTAATTGATGAGTTAATAATTAGTACCTGGAAGTAGTCGATCTGTGGGTCAAAGCCGTAGTCGCTGAAGTGATGGAGTTCGGGCATAGGGAAAACAGGGGCTTGGGACGTCGCCATTAATTGAGTCAAAAGTGGAGGCAACAGAGGAAGAGATGGGAGGAAGAATTTGGAAATGGAGGATTAGTATAAATATCACACACGGATTGGGGCACTAGTATATCTTGTACTGTTAAAGTGAATGGAAATTGATTGAAGTGGTGGATGATGGGTAGACCCCCAAGGCAAGGGGCAAGGGGCAAAGGGCAAAGGACAATCGGCAGTGGCCGGGAGTTTTCATTGCAATTAATAATGTGTCTGCCCTCGCCCACCTATTAGCTGCAACCACAAGCAAGCCCACTTCACCTCTTTAGCATTTTTCGTACTACTTTTATTTTATTTTTGAAAAAATGACTTAAAATAATCCCAAATATCAATTTTGAACAAATAATAATTCTAAGTTTGAAAATCATCACCAATAATACGAACTATCACGAAATTAACCAAAAACGATTCAAAGCCTTTTCCGATAAGTTTTCCGGTAGAATTGATGATACGGGAATCCAAAATCTGACATAACAACTTAAAACTTTACACTTGGTTGAATTGTTTTTGATCGTCATATCATCAATTCCACTGGAAAACTTGTCGAAAAAGGTTTCCGAATCGTTTTTGGTTCATTTCGTGATAGTTCGTATTATTGGTGATGATTTCCAAACTTGGGATTATTATTGGTTGATACTTAGGATTATTTTGAGTCATTTTTCCTTTATTTTTTTTATCTCGTATGCATTCTTCATTTTTCTTCACAAATCTATTTATAAGTCGTGAGTTATAATGTTATGTAATGTATGATTTTTTCACGTATCGTCCTCATATTTCGTCATATATGATTTTAACATGTGTCGGTTTATCCTTATTCCATATCACATATTATTTAAATTTTTCCTAAACCATGTGACCAATTTATCCGTATCATATATATATTTACATGTTGACAATGCCACGTCCATGTGATACATATTAAGCATTTAGGATGATCGGTTTTACATGCTTTCTCCAACATAGTTCAATTAAACTATTCTATTCCCTCCTTTATTGACAGAAAAAAAAAATTAAACTATTCTATTTATGCCTATATTTAGAAACCTTCCATTTGGATTACCATATTTACAACTTCAAGCTATATTAAATTCATCATTTAATATGATTTAATGTAACTTATTTGTGGCAATATAAATGCTCTCTTAGGCCATATACAATGTGTTAAGAGTAATTAGTATTTCCAAATACTAATGGGCTAGATTGAAGACCCAAAACTAATTGGGTAGTGAGATTGAAAGTGTAAGAAGGAAAAAGAGAGATCTAGAAACTACAAGAAATGTGTGATGAGATTTTGTAAGGATAGATCTAGAACTTTTAGGAAGAAAGGGTGGTATAAGTAATTCTAGAGAATTCTAGGGTATGCTTAATAAATATCTACTTAGGAGGAAGTGAAAGTTGGTGGTGTTAGCCAACTTTCTCTAGCTATATATATGTAGTGGTGTAGCTCATTTTAGAGCATCACTCGACTTAGAGTGATCATGTGTGAGGTAGAGTGAAGTGTCCCAAATTATAAAGAGTCCCGAGTCACCCGTATAAACGAGTCTTGTACATTTCCACTATATAATACAAAGTCACTTTTGTAATATTGTGTCTTTGTCTCGGTTGGGTCGGGTGGGTGTACAAGAGTCTTTGGAGGGGTCAATTTCCCAACGCAATGATGGTATCTAAAAAAAATACTTGAGGGGTTCTTAAACTTACTATAATACTTTTTTTTATCTATTTAGTCCTAGTTAAGTACTCTTTAAATTTTTTTACTCCAATAGAGAGTTCCTTTTCAAAGAGTACTTAAAATAGAACTTGTACATACAAAAATAAATAATTTCATTAGATTTAGACACATGGCAAATATTTATTGGCTTTGATGAGTGCTTGAATGGTACTTATATAAGCACTTCTACCATGGGTACTTAACATTCTACTATAAGTTTTAGACAAAAAAATAACAAATACCCTTAAGTACCATGATAAAAACTACCATTGTACATGCCCTTAATATCTCTCAATTAACCAAAGACAATAATAAGATATAATTTTTTTAATCATACTTATGAAGGATTTGCATGACCCGAAACTTCTTATTAAAATAAACTATCACATACCATCCAGGCTGTAAAAGAGCAGAAATCACAAACATGTGCTTTGCCGATGATCTCTTTATATTCTCCCATAGCAATGCTGACTCTATCAAAACAATCAGATCCGTACTTGATGATTTTAGCAACTGCGTCGGCCTAGAGATGAATCAGAACAAGTCTAAATTTTTTTGTGCTGGCATGGAGGAATCCATGGAAGATGATATATGTGTAATCATGGGCAATGGGCATGAGTAAAGGAGAATCACCTGTCATGTATCTTGGCGTTCCTCTTTGTAGCTCTAGAGCTAAATGTAGAGATTGCAATGTGCTTATCTCTAAGATCAGGAACAAGGCTAATGGATGGGCCGTGAGGCATTTATCTTATGCAAGCAGACTTGAGATTGTTCGTGCCATCTTCTACGGTATTCTCCACGACTGGTGTAAGCTTTTCCTCTTGCCGAATTCTATTATTAAAGAGATTAACAAAGTGCTCCAAAACTTCTTATGGAGTGGGAAAAGTGAAGGCAACAAAGCTCCGGTGGCTTGGAAAAAAGTTTGTAAGCCCAAGGAGAAAAGAGGACTAGGGCGAGGAGATCAATGCATGGAACAAAGCTAATGTAGCCAAACTGCTCTACAACACCATCAAAAATTCTGACTCGGTTTGGCATGGGTAAAGAAAACTCACACCAGAGGTGAAAGTATCTGGTCTGTACATTGCAAAAATTCCTCTAGTGCAGTTTGACAATCTGTCCTAAAGCTCAGAGATGACTTCGTAGAATCTCTAGAAGGAAATTCAACTCCTCTTTTCTTAAGTCCAAGAAGTGGAAAGCTGGATTGCAAAGCTCTCTATGATAGTCTAAGAGAGAAGAGCGCAAGTGTGAATTGGAAAGACTTGATTTGGAATGGCTTGAATACCCCTCGCTTTAGCTTTATTGTGTGGAAGATTCTTCATGGCGGGGTTAGCACCAAGGACATGATGAAGTGTTGGGGCATGATACATGATGATGCTTGCTCACAATGCAACGATTAGCTAGATTCAAGAAACAAGCAAACATCTTTGGTTCAAGTGTGATTTTTCAAAGAGAGTCCTCTCTAGTGTTCTTTGTTAGGCCAGGATAGGAATTCATAGTGAGAATATAGATGATTGGATTAATCAAGCTGCGGACCTTGAAGGGCAAAAAGACTTTAGCTTACTGTCTTTAGAATCATTGCCATTGCGTTGTAACTTACCACGTGTGGAGATATAGAAATGAGTTAGTGTTCAACCATAGAACTGCTAGCATTGAGGAGTGCATTAGTATGTGTATAATTAGGCACATTAGAAATTGCCTCAAGGCTAGGTGGAGGAAAAAAACTAGAGAAACTTGTTGGTTGATGGAGAGACTTGAAATTGAGCATGATGATCAGGTTGTAAATAGATGGTTAGCTAGCTCCTTTGTGACTCCTTTTTTTGTTTAATATATTTACCCTTTTATCCGAATAAAATAAAATAAAATAAAATAAAAAGCTTTACCGGTTTCAATTATAGTACATGAGTTAGTTACATAACCCGTCTCTAGTCCATAACACTTCTTCATTCAAACTTGGCATGAGAATTTAGGTCATTTTCACATGTGTTCGTTAATTAAGTCGTTTAATTTCTCGTTTTTATTTGCATGTGTATTTAAATATTCTTAAGCATGTTTGTGAGTCAAGAGTCAAGACAATTAGGAAAAAGCCATAGCTTGTTTCCTTTCTTACACTTGTGAATCTAGCATTAGTCCTTTCCATTGGTACGTGTACTCAGCTCACATGTTTTAGACCACCCACAATGGCTGGTTTTTTACATACATGCACTAATATTAAATCTCTTAAACCCAAAATCTGAGCTCTTATTTAGAACCCTAAATATTGAGATTTAAACCCATGATAAACTAAGGCTTGTTTGGTAGATAATTCTGATTTTGTCTCGTTTAACCCAAACGCAAACTTAAACAGTGCATGAAACGGACGAGAAGATCCGCGTTGGACAAAGACAACACTCATTCACCGAAAGAAAAGATCGTTTCAACTTAAATTGTGTGATCATAAAACAAGTGCATTCTAAGGTACGTATCCAACTCTATTCATTGTGCTTCAATTATGAATGGATAAGCCTTCATAATTAGTTATGGTTGTCGTAGTACGTTTTCCGTTCTTCTTTTCCTTTGTGCTCCTTGTGTTGTTTCCCAACAAGCAATTATACATTTAACAAAATCGTACACATGAAAGATATGATCAATCCTGCCATTGCCCATTCAAAAACTCCAAATCAATTTTTTTTTCCCGTGTGTTTTGCTTTGATTAATTGTACAAAAATTTTACACCAAATAAATTAAACTCCCCTTCCTTTACAGTTCACACACTCATGTAGCCGGCAAAGTAGGGCGCACCGGTGGGAACCACCCACTTGCTTCCCTGAAAGAACACATCCGGAGTGAACTCCATCACCTGCACAGGGCTCAACTTCTTGATCCCCGGCCACGTCACCCTTTTCGCCTGGTCGGCCCCGGCCCCACGGTTCCCGTACTCCGCATAGAACACCGTGTCAAGCCCGAAGGCCCCGGTCCACGGGGCCCACCCGGCCGGAGCAATACACCCATCAATGTAAGACTCCATGACGATGGTCCTGGAGAAGGGCTTCCAAGGGCGGCCCAAGAAGGCCGGGTTGGCGTCTTTTACGAGGACGTAGTCGGGCTGGCCCCAGATGCTGCAGTTCTGGAGGACGATGGCCCCAGGCCCGTACGGCTCGGTCCGCCCCTGGGCGGTGACCGCGCACTGCTGGTTGTCCAGGGGCTTCCGGATGAGGATGTCGCAGTTCTGGAAGACGGCCTGCGCGTCCCCGAAGATGAAGTCGATGGTGCCCGAGATGGTGCACTCGCGGTAGAACTGACGGCCCCGGACCGCGTAGAGCGTGTCCTGGAAGCCGTCGAACTTGCAGTGGTATAGCACCGAGAAGTCTCCGGTCACACGGATGGCCACCGCTTGTCGCTTCTCGGCTCCGGCCGTGTTCTCCACGCCTATGTCCCTGGCCATGAACCCTTCTGCGACCGATGCTGCAAGTGCAACACAAGGCCAAATGTCAATTTTATGTTTTATTAATGTTTGAATTTTCTTTTTGATTTAGTCTGGAATATAATAGACCTTAGAGTATCGTTGAGTCACTACAAAAAAACTGTGAATTACCGAGAACATTTTGCCGAGAACACACGCTCCTCGGTAATTAGCGAGAACTTACCGAGGACTACACAACTTTCTACTTTTTACCGAGAACTTACCGAGGAAAACGAGTGTTGTCGGTATATTCTGGCGGGGAATTTTCGCGGGTTAACGTTGGCGATACTTTACCGAGAAAATGGGTTCTCGGTAAATTACCGAGAACCTAAGTTCTCGGTAATATATAAAATAATCTTATTTGCCGAGGGCTTAGGTTCTCGGTAAATTACCGAGAACCCAAGTTCTCGGTAAAATATGAAGAAAACTAATTTACCGAGAACTTGGGTTCTCGGTAAATTACCGAGAACCCATGTTCTCGGTAAAATATGAAGAAAACTAATTTACCGAGAACGTGGGTTCTCGGTAAATTACCGAGAACCCATGTTCTCGGTAAAATATGAAGAAAACTAATTTACCGAGAACGTGGGTTCTCGGTAAATTACCGAGAACCCTCGTTCTCGGTAAAATATGAAGAAAACTTATTTACCGAGAACTTGGGTTCTCGGTAATTTTCCGAGAACCAAAGTTCTCGGTAAAATATAAAGAAAACTAATTTACCGAGAACGTGGGTTCTCGGTAAAATATAAAACATTTATTTACCGAGAACCCATGTTCTCGGTAAATTTGACTATATATAAAACCCTTCAGCATCACTTTCTCCGCCGCACCATTTCACTTCCAACCCTAAAGCTCTATTACGAGAGTGTCTCTCACAAAAGGTTAGTTACTCATTTTAAGTTTAATTATTATGCTTATAAATTTGTTAATTGAGAAGAAATTTAACATTTGTATGTTGTACTTTTGTATTTTTTTTATTTAATAGGATAATGTGAGTAATTTAGGTCTTCTCAATTGATAGCAAACATTATAAACTTGTGACTATACCAAGTTGTTAATGTGTTAAGTTTTACAATTTTATCAAATCTGAGGTTTAATTAGCTAGTTATATGCATGGATTTTGTGAAAGGATTATGTTGTAGTGCAAAACATATTATACAATTTTTAATATATATATAAATATTTGATGCTTGAAAGGATTATGTTGTGCCTATACTAAATTGTTCTAATGTGTTAACTTTTACAATTTTATCAAACTTGAGGTTTAATTAGCTAGTTATATGCATGGATTTTATGAAAGGATTATGTTGTAGTGTAAAACATATTATACAACTTTTAATATATATAAAATATTTGTACTAATATGTGTGGATATTTTTGACTAAAATATTTAATGCTTGATACATGATAATGTAGGTTGATAAAATGGATTCAGATAGGTCATGGATGTATAAAAGAAAAAATCAAAGAGGAGCATACAATCCTGCATTTTATGTTGGTGTGGACAAATTCCTTGATTTTGCTGGTAGTCAGCCTGCATTCATGGATGGGTTGAATATTAGATGCCCTTGTAAAGCATGTAAAAATCTGGCATTCTTATCAAAGGACGAGGTGAGACTGCATCTTCTTAGAAAGGGATTCATACCTAATTACCAAGAGTGGAGATTTCATGGAGAATCGACCTCATCGTCGAGTTCATCTTGGAACGAACCGCTGCAATTTGATTCCGGAAATCCATATAGACAGATGGTGTTTGATGCAGGTGGTAGATTATTCCGTCCTCAGGAACATTCATTTGAGAATGAAAATTTTGAACAAAGTTATGAGTTTTTTGATGATACGGATGCTCATATGGAGGAAATTCCAAACCCTGAAGCGCAAGAGTTTTTCAATATGTTAGAGGCTGCTGAAACGGAGTTGTGGCCTGGTTGTGAGAACCATTCTCAAATGTCAATGGTTGCTCGTTTGTTGAACATCAAGTCGGAGCATCATTTGTCAGAAAGGTGTTATGATGCCATATGTCAACTATTGAAGGAGGTTTTGCCTAAAGGAAATAAAATGGTTGACAACTTCTATGAAACTAAGAAATTGATACGAGCTTTGGGATTGCCAGTAGTGAAGATAGATTGTTGCTTGCAAGGGTGCATGATCTTTTGGGGAGATGACAGAGACTTGACTTGTTGTAGAGTTTGTGGGGCTGAACGATTCAAAAGATGTGGAGGGATACGTAGAGGTAAGAGAGTTGCATATAAGAAGATGTATTATTTCCCTCTTACCCCCAGATTGCAGCGATTGTATACATCTACAGCAACGGCTGAATCCATGAGATGGCACAATGAACATGAGACAAAAGAAGGAGAGATGTGTCATCCCTCTGATTCAGAAGCATGGAAGACCTTCAATGAAACACATCCACATTTTGCTCATGAACCCAGAAATGTTAGATTGGGATTATCCACAGATGGTTTTCAACCTTTTGGTATGTCGGGGCAACAATACTCCTCATGGCCAGTAATTGTAACTCCATACAATTTACCGCCATGGATGTGTATGAAGGAGCCTTATATGTTTTTGACTGTAATAGTCCCTGGCCCTCGGAATCCGAAGCAAAATATTGATGTGTATCTGCAACCACTGATTGATGAACTGAAAAACTTATGGGAAGTAGGGGTTCAAACATATGATGTGTCAAAAAAACAAAACTTTCAGCTTCGGGCAGCTTTGATGTGGACAATTAGCGACTTCCCCGCATATTCGATGTTGTCAGGTTGGAGTACATCAGGGAAACTTGCATGCCCATACTGTATGGAGTACTCGCAAGCGTTCACATTGAAGGAAGGACGGAAGACTAGTTGGTTCGACAATAGCAGGAAGTTCACCCGGCGTAATCACCCGTATAGGAAAAACAAAAGAAACTTCATCAAGAACAAAGTAGAGATGTCTCCTCCTCCTCCGTTCCGAACTGGACATGAAATACTTCAACAGTTAAATGACTATGGCTTTATGAGGGTAATTGATGAAGGTTCCAAAGCTGTCAATTCAATTTTGTGTAAGAGTTGTGGGTGGAAGAAGAAAAGCATATTCTGGGATTTACCCTACTGGCCTACAAATTTGATTCGCCATAATCTAGATGTCATGCATATTGAGAAGAATGTGTTTGACAACACCTTCAATACATTAATGAATGTGAAAGACAAGACAAAAGACAATGCAAGAGCACGACAAGATATGAGTGTGCTTTGTAGCCGTCCAGAGTTAGAGAAGGACCCCCGAACGGGGAAATATCCTAAGGCTTCTTACACACTTGATAAAGAAGGTATGACAATCTTGCTACAGTGGCTTAAAACTCTAAGATTCCCAGATGGATATGTATCAAATTTGGCAAGATGCATTGATATGAACAAGCACAGGTTATTTGGGATGAAAAGTCATGATTGCCATGTGTTCATGCAACGGTTGATACCAATAGCCTTTCGTGAATTACTTCCAAGTAATATTTGGGAAGCTCTTACAGAGTTGAGCTTGTTTTTCAAAGATCTGACATCTACAGTTCTCAAGGTTGATGATATGCGTAGGTTGGAGACAGAAATTCCAATAGTGTTATGCAAGTTAGAGGCGATATTTCCGCCTGCATTCTTTGATTCAATGGAACATCTTCCAATACACTTACCATATGAAGCTAGGGTTGCTGGACCCGTGCAATATCGATGGATGTATCCATTCGAAAGGTACGTACTTGGCCAAATTGTCATTATTTTATTACATCTTTTTAAATAATGTCACTTTTATACTTGAATGTTTTATTAAATAGGTATCTTCGACATTTGAAGCACAATGTGAAGAACAAGGCACAAGTGGAAGCCTCGATATGTAATGCTTACTTGGTGGAGGAAACTTCAACTTTTTGTTCTCACTACTTTGCGTCACATGTTAGGTGTAGAGGAAGAGATGTTCCTCGTAATGATGATGGAGGGGATTATTATGGTAATGATGGGACTCTGTCAATCTTTACACATCCAAGTCGATTTTATGGAAGTCACAAAATAAGACCCTTATCAGATATGGAATATCGAGCTGCTCACACCTATATTTTACTCAATTGTACAGAGGTTAGGCTATACGAGAGGTGAGTAATGTGTTTACTTTTTACCATTCATAATACAATGATTTCATATCTAGTCTGACATATATTTTGTGATTCAGCATGTTTGTTGAGGAACTACGTTGTTCTTTTCCTGGAATAACTAATGAGCAAATAGACAAGCAACTTGAAGATAACTTTGCCCACTGGTTTGAAGAATATGTAAGCTCACCTAATATTAAACTAGAGTTATGTATTTACTTTGAAGTATATGTAAGCACACTAATTCATTTTTTGTTTTGTATATATAGGGTCAGAGCAACATGCCTCCTGGTAGCATCTTGCAACAGCTATCGCAAGGACCTTTGAGAATGGTTAAATCTTACAATGTATGCTTTGTCAATGGATATAAATTTCATACAGATTCTTATGGGTCGGCTAAATGCACCATGAACAGCGGAGTGTGCATAAAAGGTTCCAATTACAGTTATGATGAAGATGACTTTTACGGCCGAGTAAAAGAAGTTTTGGAGTTGGAGTATCCTGGATTACCAATCAAGAGAGTTGTGTTGTTTAATTGTGAGTGGTTCGATCCAACTCTTAACATTGGTACAAGGGTTCATCCACGATACAAATTAGCTGAAGTAAATCAACGCAAGAGGTTTAGAAAATATGAACCCTTCGTGTTGGCCAGTCAAGCAGCTCAAGTTTACTATGTCCCCTATCCAAGCAAGAGGCGAGACAAAGTCGATTGGCTTGCAGTGTGCAAAGTAAGGGCCAAGAAATTTGATGCAAGTTACAATAAGAAGTCCTCTATGGATAATGCATTTCAAGAAGAAGACTTAGATGCTCATGAAATTGATATGTACTCTGATGTCCAACAAGGTCAGGAACTTCGTGATCCAAGTGGAGAAATGATTGAAAGTGACAATGATGATGACATTGAAGAAGAAAATGTTGATGAGGTAGTGGAAGAAGAAAACACCGAACAAGAATCAGAATTTGTATCCGAGGATGATACTGATGACGACGACAATTATGGCTACGATTCACTTAGTGATAGTGATGGTTAGTTATTTGCATGAGTATTTTATTTAATTTAAAAACACAATATATGATATTTAGTGAATTAGTATCTCTTTTTCATTATCTTGTTAAAAAAAACCAAGTTGGTACTACTAATTTGTATGTTTTCAAATTTACTCTGTGTGATTTTTACCAAGCTCAAAAAGAGAATAAAATTGCCTAATGTAATTTTATTGAAAAATTGGCGAAAAAATGACGAAAATAAGGCGGGTTCCAAATATTTGACAAAATTTGGCTGAGCGCACAAAAATTCATTTCTGCCCGCCTCCCCCAAATAGAGCTCTAAAGTTTCAAGGTTCCAAACCTTTCCGCCTCCCCCAAAAACCATTTCAAGTTTCAAGGTTCCAAACCTCTCAAAACCCATTTCTGCCTTCCCCAAAAACAATTTCCGCCTCTCAAACCTATCCGCTTCCACCAATCCCTGAAACCTTCCCGGCGGCCAAATCGGGATCCTTCCCGACGGACGTCTCCAACTCGTCGGCCTGCTACCCCGCACGGAGCAATCGGCCGTCCTCCGCCGCTTAGAGAGCTTCTCCACCGAACCCCGCCACCACCAAGGACGTCGTCGGCTAAGCACGCCATCGGCTTCTTCATCGCTGGTGCGATTAGGGTTTTCGGGAACGACTCAGCAAGCTTTTGGGTAATTTCTTCATCGTCTCCATTGAAAGGGTTGATTTCTCTGGACACTATTCTTCATGCTCGAACTGTCGTTGCTGATTTCTCTGGTGCGATTAGGGTTTAGTTTTTCCTCTTTGTGTTGGATTTCTGTCACTTGTTGGCTAGTTCTTGTCTTAAAACCTTCATGTTACTGTCTTATGCTCGGTGCTGCAGCTGATTTTGTTCTTGTCTTAGGGCTGTGACTTATGTTGCTAATGTATTGTTCTCTGTGCATTGTTCCAGAGTTCTAGTGTCACTATCTAGCACTGTAGGGTTTAGGATTCTTACCGAGAAGCTGAGTTCTAGTGTCTCTATGTGTAATGATTGTAAAGCATGAGATTTGTGAAAGTGGCCATACAAATTCATTCTTTTTGTAATCTTTATGGTATACGTGTATGCTGTGTATATCTGATTGTGATTTCTGCGTAGTCAATCACCAGTTGTAAATATTGATGAACTGTTCTGTCTTGATGTACTATGTTAAGAATCCCATGGTTGAATTTGCTTCTGAACTTTTTGTCAAGCTGTCATACATTGTCCAAAGAGGAGGAGACTCTATGAACACAACAAATTGAGAAGCTTGGCAATTTGCCTCTGATATTTGTTTTGCCTCTGTTTTCATTCATTGATTTTTTGTAATTCACCTTGCTTATTGTTGTGTGTATTCTTGTGCTTTCTTTAATATGAATATAGCAGTTTAATATGCTATTTTCTGCTTCTAATTTTCCTTGCTTATCTTCATGCTTGCATCTTCTAACATAGCTCATGCCTCCTGTTACAACAAATTATTTCATGATACTTACGTATATTACATAGAAAGCTTCCAATATCTATTGTATATCTAAATACAGTGCTTAGGGTTCAGGATTCTTACCGAGAAGCTGATTCTCTGTGCATTGTTCCCATCTTATAAGTTATATAGATACTACACCAGTGTGCCTAGGCCCAAAAATCTTTTAACTCTTAAGATGTGCAATATGATTTCCATCCTTGATGTTGTGGACAGGTGAACTTGCAATATATATATTCAGCATACTCTTGTTTTATGTATTGAGTTGTTGAGTGATTCAATAAAATTCATTAGCACCAGAAGTATTGTCTTTGACATTCTAAGATATTATTTTTATTGATAATAGTTTTATTGCCTTGTTCTTTATGACATTCATGTTCTTCGGACCTTGTTCTTTAGGCACCATATTGATAATAGTTTAATTGCCCATTCTAAGATAGATATCGTGGTTAGAGATACAGATATGGATACCTAATGAGTCAGCTCAGCTTTGCTGTGTTTTGATCAATATATTGGGACAAAGATGTGCTTTATTTATCCGTTTGTAATACTTGAAGTATTGTCTTAATACTACTCTGTTGTGAATGCTAAAATGGTTTGTTTGATATTGTTGTGGTTTTCAGTTCAGGCCTGAGATTACAGATTTTTGTACTTCATGCGATAGTAGTTGCAAATTCATTATTGTTGTGGTTTTCAGTTCAGGCTTGAGATTACAGTTTGAGTTTAGATACTAACAGTCACTTTTTTTTCCTTGGCTGGAGTTCAGAAATCACATTGTAGTATAAATGAGAGGAGGTAGTAGTAGGCGGACAACTACAAGGCCACAACGTCAGCAAATCACAGCAAGGCTTCGAGATGGACCAAGAACAAATGAAGTCGATAATATTGATTCTCAGCCCGAGGAAACAACTAATCTTCAGCAAGATGAACAACAAGAGGACAACGGTGTTTCTGCATCACAGAGAAATGAACAACAAGAGCAACAAGAAGAACAAGAACCTGCACCTGATTCATTGGGTAGGCTTCGAGCTACTGTTGTGGCAGATTGGTAAGGAGTGAATAATTATTCTATTTGTGTAGCTATATTATAATTTTTATCTATGGTATGTTATAAGTTTAATGACGTTATCTATGTGAAGCCTTCAACCATCAGAGAAATGTTCTCGCGTGATAACTACGATAATTAAGCAAAAGTTGGACAAGCAAGGTGCATGGTATGGATTAGTATCTAAAGATACTAAGAAGTTGTATTTTGAAGAATTTAAAGTAATCCTCTCTTCATACTTTGCTGTTTACATATTTTATCTACATTTCTTAAATTTTCTTAGTTATTTAATGTTGTTTATCTCAATTCAGAAATTCGTTATTTGGGACCCTGCGATAAATTCTCTTGTGGAAAAAGCATTCGATAAAAAAGCTAGGACCCGCTATGGTGATTTCATATCCCAAATAAAGAAAAAGCCAAAGCCTGAGTATATCCAACAAGTTATTTGGGATGAATGGGTGAAGCTTTGGAAATTACCTAAGGCTGATGCGGCTTCCAAAAGAAATGCAAAGAACCGTAGGTGTGGAAAGGAGAATGAAGCGGCACCTTCAACTCATGTTTGCGGTTCAGTCACATATGCCACCACAGAAAAGAGATTGGTAACGTCTTTTATCCATATATGTTTTTAGACAGCTTTATGTGATTTTTTTACATTGAAAGACTCATAAATGAAAAGTCAGTCCATATTTCTTAACATGTGATTTCTTAGACAACTTTTGTTGTCTAATTATCTATATTGGTTGTTTGACTTTCAGGAGGAGCAAACACAGAAAACACCAACAGCATACCAGTTGTTTCTACATTCCCACACTATGGGTCATGATGGACAAAACTTTATTTCAGACAAAGCAAGAGATGTGAATGTAAGTATATAAAATGTTTAATATACATGTGATTATCATTTTTTGGGAGTATTTTTCAGTTTATGATCATTATTTTTTTGCTTGAGTTCAAGTTGTGAAATTTGTTGATGCTTTTGATGATGAAATTCTGGTGTACAATATGTTGCTGTTATAATAAACATATTGTACTCCACTGAAGTTGTGAACTGCACTGATTTAAGCATACTGATGTCCTTGTTAGATTGCATATTATATTTACGGATTTGATCTTTTGAATATATGTGTGCTATAGGACTTGTAGCTTCATTTTGATCTAATGAGTAGGAAAACTAAGTTTTCAAGCTGTGTGTGCTAGGGGTTTACTATTGCAAAACAGGAAGAGCTTATTGCTGAATCCATTGATCATGCTAGTTGACTGATTTAGTATATCCTATGTCTTGGTTTTGTGCAGCATTATAATCTGGCTACTTCATACTGGTTTCCTTTTTTAATATTAGTGCTTAATTCGTGCGTGTTTGTTGACTTAATTATTAATAAAAAATACTCAGATCAGGATCAATGAAAATCACTCTTGTGGGTGGTTCACTAGCACACCAAATCTGCTAAATTATTAGTCACATGTGGGTTGGATGATAGTGTTCTCTGCATGATGTTTGCATACCCTGCATATAGAATGTTGCTATGCCATTGAAGTATGTTATAATAAACATATTTTAATACCTCAATGGCTACATTTTTCAGTTTAGATTTTTGTTTATGAAGTGTACTGATTTAAGCTTTTCTTTGTCAAATTTCCAAGCTGTACAACCTCATTTGTAAAAACATATCCTGCCCTTTTACATTTTTCAGTTGTGTCTTGTTTCAAATTTGTGAAGTGCACTGATTTAAGCTATTCTTTGTCAAATTTCCAGAATAAGATTTTAGCTTTGATGGAGGAGAAAAGGGCAGCTGGGATAGTAGACATTGATGAAGATAAGCTATTCTTTGATGTGGTTGGTGGAAAGAAGAGGAAGAGAATTTATGGGATGGGACAAGCTGATCACATCTATTATCCAGAAGTTTGTTCACCATCTTCTGTAACGCAAGCTGATATTGATGAAAGAGTGACACAAAAGGTGAGTGAGCTCCTTCCTACACTTGAGGCTAATATGCGAGAGCGTATTACAAATGAGGTTCGAGGGTCTTTTGAAGAAAAAATAGCTGAACAGAATCGACTACTCAGCAAGATGGAAGAAAGGATGGAAGAGCATTTTCGCCAACAACAACAACGGAATGGCCAATGAAATGATGACTCTAGTTTAAATGTAGTTAACTAATGCTTATTTTGGGTTTTGAATATATTACAAAATGAGATGATGACTCTAGTTTCAATGTTGTTAGCTAATGCATATTTTGTTTTTTGTATATTTGTAATATATTGCATACTAAAATAGCACCTTTCAACAATTAAAAGGTAGTATTTTTGGATCTTTATGTGTTTGTAGCGTTGTTTTAAGATTAAATATATTAATGTTTGTAGGCATACTAAATAATATAATAATTAATTATGGAAAATGGTTCGTATTAATTAGCGAGGATAAAGGTTCTCGGTAATTTTGAATACTATCAAATTGCCGAGAACACATGTTCTAGCTAAATTAACGAGGTCGAAGAGTTCTCGGTATTTTTGGGAACGACTTATTTAGCGAGAACACATCCTCGGTAAATGTTCTCGTTAAAAATGACGAGAAAGTTGCTTTGACAAGGAAATACCTACAACATTACCGAGGACTTTTGTTCTCGGTAATCTCCGAGAGACTGAGTTCTCGGTCAATGTTCTCGTTAAAAGTGACGAGGAAGTTGCTTTTGCCAAGGAAACACCGAGACATCACCGAGAACAAGTGTTCTCGGTAATTTACCGAGAGACATGGTTCTCGGTAAATTTAGCTAGAGGCCAATTACCGAGAACACATGTGTTCTCGCTAAGTTTTCGGTAAATTACACTTACCGAGAACTTAGCGAGGATATCCGCCCTCGGTAATCCTCAGTTTTTTTGTAGTGAGTACAAGCACGAATTTATTTACTCCGTAAAAAATATGGTTGTTTACTTATTTTGTAACTAATTTTATATGATTTATTCTCGCTCAATACTTACAAGAACTTATGTAGTATGGTAAAACGCTAAACAAGACATATATACTAACTTATCCCAGTACACCATATTCATACCACTTTTATCTAATTTTCAAATTCATCAATTCACATAATGTTAGTGTTTACTTATCATCGGATGTACCTATGTATGTGAAGTTTGATTGGGATTCGTAAGTAACTAAGTACTCCCTCCGTTTCAAAATACATGACCATTTGAACATTGCACATATATTAAGAAAAAAGTGTTATTCCTATATTGCCCCTATCAAATGTAGAGTTAATTATTTGTTTAGAGAAATATGAAAAATTGTAATGATTATGATAAAGATAATTATTAGGGGTATAAATGGAAAGTGATGGAAAAAAATGTGAAATGGTCAAGTATTATGAAACAAGCAAAAGTTGCTATATGGTCATGTATTTTGAAACGGAGGGAGTATATATTATATATATATGTAAGTTCAATAGACAGCTTTTGTTTGATCAATTTTAAAGATACATCTCAGATGTTGTGTACGATAAATTGGGATCCTTTGTGCATGTAAATCTAATACATAAGTCTCATAATGTTTCATTGTAAACTTAATTGATAAGATATATAGGGGTCAAAATGAAATTATAAGCATGCACATGGTGAATGATGGAGGATATATGATGACTAACCGAGTGTGGCAGTCTTGTAAGTAGGAGTACCGTCAACAAAGTTCTTGTTCCCGGAGATGATGGTCTGGTTACCGCCGTCTCCGATGAGGACCACGTTGGTCATCCTTTTTTGGATAAGGACGTGCTCATAGTAGACGCTAGCCTTGATGTACACCACAAATGGCTTACTGTTGTGCCTCGGAACGGTGGCCAACGCTTCCCCGATGCTCTTGAACTGCCCCGTTCCGTCCAAAGCCACCACCGCGTCAACCTTCAAGTCTCCCACCGGCTTCTCGAGGATGTTGCGTTGCGCGTCTGACAACCACTCAGGCATCAACCCTGCTTGTGGCACTATTGGCATTCCGAGGAGTCGCCTGCTTTTGGATGTCGGAATGTCAAGAAGGGAGATCAAACTCTTCACCTCGTCGATCATGGTTAGGGCATTGCTAGTCAGCTCTCGGGATGTGTTGAATAGCTCTCGGATCTTGGCTCCAGCAGCAGTGTCTTTGGCGTCTTGGAAGGCGTCAAAGCACACATCTTGGTAAGTGGCCGCACCTCCAAGCCACACCTAACACGTACATATATTTTTAGGGTAAAGCATATTAAGGTTTGGCGAGCCGTATTAAGCCTAACATCGAGGTTTACCCAAAATCTTAAGTCAATGAGTCATGCTTTTACTATATATCTCCGGCCTAATGAGTTAGCGTGCCCTACCTTAATGTTCTCTACAAAGAGGTTGACATCTTTAACGTTGTCGAAGCTGCCAGAGGTGTCAACCACCTTTTGGAGATCATTTCTAGCGTAAACCATGACCTCCCAACAGATCTCAAGGGCCTGGGCGGACCTTGGGTCGCTCTTGGCGGCCTTGATGGTGGAAGACTTATTGATGGCATCTCGGATAGCCGTGTTGGCCAGACTAAACCCGACCTTAACGAGCTGCTTGAGGTCGGTGGTGTTTCCGGCAGCGGCCTCCAAGGATTTGACGCACGTGTTTTGGTAGGTGGTAGGTTGGCAGAGGCTCTGGATGGCCTTGTTGGTGGTGGCTGGGGCGCGAGCCTTGCTCTCATGAGCCGCCTCCTTCTCTCGGTATCCCGCGTAGTGCACGATACCATAAGTAAGAGTGCCGATCAAGGCCGCCATCAAAAGCGCCGTACAAAAGATGGCCGTGGGCTTCCCCATGATTAACCAACGTGTTATTAAGTTGGTTATTCAATGGGTAACCGTGGTTGCTTTTGGGTTAATTGTAGAGCCCGTGCGTATTGGGGGGGCTAAGGCAGGTGTCGGGGCCTTGTTAGGGGGTCGAGAATGAAGTTTAGCCCCCCTTGTGACGAGCCCTACGTTGGCAAGGAACAAGTGTGGGAATATAGAGGTTTATATAGACACTGATTTTTGGATGTATTTTGCGTACGTGAATTTAGATATGGAATTCATTGGTAGCCACATTTTTTTGTTGTTTTTGCCTCCTAGATTTGGTGGTGTTTTTTTTTGTGTGGGATTCTATTTGTGGGAAAGAGCTAGGATTAGGGTTAAGTGCTTTCTGATTAATTAATCATTAGAGAGAGTTTGAGTTGGTTAATTATAGTTGAAGAGAAGAGGTGGGATAGGCGTTTTGCCAATTTTCGAGTTTGGCGGGGTTGTGCAATTGTGTTGTACGTGGTAACGGAATCGGCTTTCATAAATTTTCGTTTTGTTCTCGACAAAATTCTTCTATCAAAACACGTAAATGCGCGCACATAATAGTGTAATACAAAATTCATGACAAATGGTATCAATTTTAAAATACCTACTTATATAGTATCAAATTATCAATGTTTGGATTTTCTAACTTTGTTTGGATAATGATAAAACCATATATGTAACATCTGAAAACGCTCTCTTTCAATGTCTTTTGAACCTTCTCGGGCGATAGTGATTGGATACTTCTAAGTTGTCTCGGTAACAATGTGATAAAAGTATTCATTTGTCTTATAATTTTGCCTAAATGAAATAATTTTTGGTTTTACTGTTTTAATGACGTACAACAACCACAGTTATCCAGGTAAATTCCGCAAAAACTGGATATGGGGGTCAGGATGGAGAGACCTAGATAAAACACGCTCAATACAACCCAAATTTATGTCAACCAATTTTATGTGCATTGTTTTTCTTCATTAATTTCAATACTCCACATTTGTTTGACCATATTTGAGAAGTCTTTTTTTATTCATTATCAAAACCAAATGTTTGTACATTAGTACGTCGTATAATACATTATCAATTCCGAGTTTTTTAAAATAAAATAAGCATTAAAAAAAGACCGATTGACCGAAAACCACCCTTATAATAGGAGAAACTTGGAGAGGTGGTCGTTTTTTGACGGAAGGGGGTATAAGGGTGGGTTTCGGTAAATAGGTATATAAGGGGTGGTTTAGGACAATATGACCTATTATACGGGTGGTTTTCGTAATCGGCCTTAAAAAAATCGACATTTAGCACCAAAATTAACCCATGCACACATTCATTGGTATAGACACGGTTTTGACGCATTTATGATAAATGATTAATTGTAATGCACATACGTGGTGCAAGCAGCAGAGAGCATGATTCTATTAACGGTCAATATCAAAAGAGGTCTAATTTTTTCTCAAAAAAAAAAAAAAGAGGTCTAATTTATTGAGCTTAATTACACATTACGCATTTCATGTATAGGAGAGAAAATTGCCCCCCACACCAACAGAAGAAAACAAAAAATAATATCTTACAACAAGTTCATTCATGCTTCCTCCAAAACGACAATCACTCATTCTTGAAACGACCTTCAATGACGTCGTGTTACAGTTTGATGCTTGCGCAGATTTCCCGCCATTGCCCCCTAATTCGTTGTCTGTAACATGTTACCGTAGTAAGGGCAACCAGTGTTGGTAATCCATTCATCGTCACCGGCAAAAAACTTCCCCGGACAAAACTTTAGCGCCTGCTCAATGGTCATATTCTTTACCCCATGAGCCTCAACACGGCCAGACAAATCCGAGCCAGGCCCCTTGTTCTTGAACTCGCCATAGAACACCGATTTGAGCCCATCATTGTTCGAAAACGTTTTCGAGGCCCACCCCTCGGGTGCAATCACCTTGTCGATAAAGGTCTGCATCACGATAGTCCTCGAGTGTGGTTTCCAAGGCCGTCCCAAGAAGGCCTTGAACTCGGCAGGTGCATGGCCCTCGTCTAGGCTGGGCTCGCTTGTGATTGTACAGTTCTGAAAGATGGTGGCCCCGGGCCCGTTCACGTCAGACCGGGCCTGTCCCGTGACTGTGCAGTTTTCGCCCTCGAGTGGGGTCCGCACGAGGAGGAGACAGTTCTGAAAGACTGCGATGGAGTCGCCAAAGATGAAGTCAACGGTGCCGGAGATGGTGCAATCTCGGAAGAACTGGCGGTTACGGATGGTGTATAGGGTGTTATAGAAGCCGGAGAAGTGGCAGTTGTAGAACACGGCGTAGTCCGACGACACGCGTGTTGCCACCGCGTGAGACTTTTCGGGCCCGGCTGTGTTTTCGAAACCGATATCTCTTGCCATGAAACCGTCTCCGTCGATATCTGGTATGGTCAAAGGGAACCGATGTGAGTGTAAAAAGTGGCAGCTAGACCATACGCGCGTATTACGCACAAACAATATTGAATATTGTCCAAATCCTAGTTAATACTCACCAATTGTGCTAGTCATGTAAATGGGCAAGCCATCGACGAAGTTCTTGTTGCCCGAGATGATAGTCTTATTTGGGCCATCTCCGACGAGTATGATGCTGTTCATCCGACCTTGGATCGTGACATGCTCGTGGTAAATCCCTTCCTTGATATGTATCACAAACGCCTTACGGCTCTTCTTAGGCACCAAGTGTAACGCTTGCCTTATCGTCTTAGCCTTCCCGCTACCATCCTTTGCCACCACCACGTCCGCCTTGATATCAGTCAATGGCATCGCCATTATACTCCTCTTCTGGTCTTCCACCCACTCTGGCACCTCCCCCGCCATAGGCATCCTACTTCGACGCTTCCTCGTCTTCTTATTGGGTACATTCGCATCTTCCTTTTCCTTTTCGGTCTTACCTTTGTGTTCTTCCTCGCTCTTACCTTTATGTCCTTCCTCGGACTTGCCTTTGTGTCCTTCCTCGGACTTGCCTTTATGTCCTTCCTCCGACTTGCTATTGTGCCCTTCCTCAGACTTGCTTTTGTGTCCTTCCTCGGACTCAGCTTCGTGTCCTTTCTCGGCCTTAGCTTTGTGTTCTTTCTTGGTCTCAGTTTCGTGCCCCTTCTCGTGCTCGGCCTTAGTTTTGTGTCCTTTCTCGTGCTCAGCTTCTTTCCCTTTTTCTTTGGAATTATGTTCAAGCCCCTCCTGCTTGGGGGCTTCAAATATTACCTTCCACTCCACATTGATCTCATGGATAATGCCGAGGGCATTGGTTACCAGCTCCCGCGACTTGAACAACAAGTCCTTCATCTTCTCACCGGCATTAGTGGTGGAGTTCATGAACGATTCCAAGCAAATGTCTTGGTATGACAATACGCCCCCGGTCCACACACTCAAATCCTCCGAGAACAAGTCGAAATCCCCCTGTCCAAACCTAGCAAAGGACATCTCCGCCCTCTCAAGGTCCCGCTCCGAGAGCTTGGTGAGTTGGCTGCAGATCTTGAGCGCGTGTCGGCCTCGGGTGTCGTTGCTTACGATCTGCTCGAGGGACTTGAACTTGGTAAGAACTGAGGCCATCTCGGTCCTTGTGAGGTTAAAGGCCTCAGCGGCTAGCTGCCTCGGGTCATCCTTGTTCGGGACTTTGGCCGAGTTTAGGGAGCTTATGCATTCTTTCTTATAGTGCGTGGGTTTGCAGAAGGCTTCTATCATCCTCTTGGTGTGGGAGGTTTCAGGAGGGTCGTCATCATCGGTATCCGACGTCATGATGCCTACAATCACAGCGACCGCCATCGCAAATAGCAAGAATAACGAGATGCCAATGATGGCCACCTTCCTCTTGTGAGCATGGATCTGACTCATCTTGTTTCAGGATTGAATGAATTATAGGAGAAAAGGAATATACAGAAACGTGCCTTTGTTTAATTATGGTGGTTGTAAACGAGATATGGATGTTTGCATATTGATTGATATGAGGAATTTGTTTGTCTGCTTTGATGCAACAAATTTTGGCCAGCGGAGAAGGAAAGGATGGAAAATAAGGCTATTTTTTACCTTATGTTTTTGTCTGTGTAGGAAGGAGGTGAGTAAGTGGCAAATGCAGGGAAATCAAATCCCCTGTTTTTGTTTTCATGCTTAATTATCTGCTCAATTTTGGTGACCGCTATTTGAGAAGAGGGTCGAGCTAAATTGTAGGTAGCAAATTTAGGAGAAGAAAATTTGATATATTTGTCGACTATAAATTTAGCTAGAAATTTAAACAAGGGAAGTGAAAGAAATGTATGGTGATCCAGCAACTTAGTTTACCATCACTCTCACATCACATTTTCAAAAATATAAATGCTAATCCAAATTCTGTTCATAATCTATATATTAGAAACACCAGCATACATATAAAACCAATGAAACGTAAATCCATTATCTGTGTTGATGAAGAAAAAAATATAAACACAGTTAGAATGCATGCATATAAGACTCATGTATCTTCCCTACATGCATCAGAAGTAGAAATCCCATAGATGACTGACCTTGAATCCTAGATTCGAAACCTGAAAAATTTGCAGGTCTTGAAAAAACCTCGGCCGATGCAAGATTGCAATATGAGTCATGGCTGTGATGTTGTGAGCTCAAGATTGCCAAATAAACGTTTTGTAGGCATGGTGCAAGCGGAATACGAACCCTAATTGTGGAAATACGAACCCTAATTGTGGAAAAAAGGGGCACATTGGTTATCAATGCCGTCCTCAATCTTGCAATTAGAAGCATTTGATCACAATTAGGATGCAGGGCTCTGTATGATCCAGAGCAAAGACCCGATTCATACACATAATGATCAGGTGCGAAACCCCCTTTTGCTCACTCGTACAGGTGGTTGTTCATGTTAGTGATTTTAGGGTGCTGTTTTCTTCGAGCGCAAACACGAATATAAGATATGCAAATTGGGCCTGGTTGAAACATTGTTTTTGGGCCGGGCCTGGATTACTAGAATCAGTTTAGCCCATAGTAGGTAGTTGTAGTTGTATGCATGTGTTGGTGAACCTCTTGCGGGAATTGAGGTGCATTATTTTCTTTATTGTATTTATGCGGGGTGAGTGTGAGAGTGTTTACGTGCATGCCACCCAATAACCCCATTATTGTACGTGGGCGCTAAATACCATGCAATGGCATCGCCACCATCCCTGACCTTGGAAGCTTCGGTCGGGATCCCGTCGAGGCTAGATGTTTATGTCTCCTTCCTTAGGTAAGGGTAGGGAAGATCAAGGACTCATAAGAAAATTTGCTTATGTCTCGTCTTAAGAAGACTAGTGAGGGATTGAATCTACAATTGTCAGACCGATACCTTGTTTTGTTTCACTAGACTCGATTAAGGTTAAAAATAACATACGTTACATCAACTTTGCACTCATTTACTTTTTTTTACTATATAAACTACACGGAGTAGTAGTTGTTACCGCACTAGTTTATGTACACGACAGACGGACTACAGAGGTGTGTACATTATAAACCACAAAAAATAATGTACACACCAGAATCAGGCTATTGTTTAATAATTTTAATAACAATGGTATTGGGTGGGACCCTTGTCCTTGTAAGACTGTAACCGTCGCTTTTTCTATCTCTGCTCTACGTGTAGTGTGTGTAATGTAAAGTCACTTCGTTACCTCTCGTGACACACTACTACCAGTAGTACGGTAGCAGCTCTCTTTATAAGCCCCTGTTCTCCATTTCTATCCAATCTCTCCCTTTCACCTCTCAAAAACTCCAACAAAAACACACAACAAGAAAAGAAGAAGATCATTGAAGACGAAAGATGTGTGGAGGGGCCATCATCTCCGACTTCGTTCTGGCTAAGCGCGGCCGGAATACCTCCATCGACGACCTCTGGTCCGACCTCGACACCTCCCACCTCTTCTCCTTCCCTTCCATGTCCGCCGCTTCCGCTACTCTCACCCACCCCCATCCCAACTCAGGTCTCTCTTCCTTCTTTTTTTTTTTCTAAAAGAATCCATCTTTTCAGTTCTCTGGTTTGTCTAAGTGAAAAAAGGCTCAACCTTTAATACGAAATCCAATTCTTTTTTACTCAGTCGACGAAAAGCCGGCCCAGAAGAAGAAACGGTGCATCGCCGGAGGTGGGAAAGAGGCGGTGGCGAAGCCGGCGAGGAAGACCGCCTACAGAGGCATAAGGCGGCGGCCGTGGGGGAAATGGGCGGCCGAGATCCGTGACCCGACAAAGGGGGTCCGGGTCTGGCTCGGAACCTTCTCGACCCCCGAGGACGCCGCCAGGGCCTACGACACGGCCGCTCGCCGCATCCGCGGTGCCAAGGCCAAGCTCAATTTCCCCGATAACCACTCGCATCCGGCGTCGTCGTCGTCGCTCAAAAGGCCGTGTCCTGGATCGGCTGAGCCCGTGGGCGAAGTGGGTGGTTCGGGTTCCGGGTACTGGTCGCCGGAGCTCAAGGAGCAGATCTCGAATCTGGAGAGTCTGTTGGGTTTGGATGGTGAAGAGGATGAGGTCACCACTGAGTTCAAGATGATAAGCGAGTTGGCCACCGAGTCCGACTCGGCTCATGAGCTGTTGTGGGGGTTGGACGAGTTTCACATCCCAAACCAGGGTTTTGTTGCTCCTGCTGCTGGTTTTGGTGGCATTTACTGAGTTTTATTCAGCATCTTGTTGTTTATGGTTGCAGTCTTTTGTTTTCCCTGTTCAAGTTTCTTGTACGTCAAAGCAAATGGTTGTTTGTGCTTTGTAAAGTAATGGAAGGCTTCATGTATGTTTCTCAATCTTGCAAGTTTCAATTAATTCTGTAAGACGGTTTAATTTGGTACTGTGATTTTGCATGCATGGTTCACATCCGGTCAGGTTTTGACGAGCATTGCACATGCAAACTACTGATATTGCTTTATAACTCAGATTCCATTTGAGTTGTTGTGAATCATACTACTACACCAGAATTCAAAGAAACAAAGAGGGGAAGGCTCCACAAAACTATGTACCTTAAATTTTGCATTTTCACTGACAATACAATTAACATGCACATAGTCCAGAGCTTCGATCAGATTTTGTTAAAGTCGAGTCTGGATTCAACAAAGTCTGATTAAATTCGGAAATGCATTATCCGACCTGATTTATGATAATTAAGATTTGAAATTAAAGTGTCCATGCCATGGCCCCACTTTATCAAAATATCTAAGGATGCATGAATGTGGCAACACTAACCTGCCAAGTTGAGCTATCAATAAGGCCCATTTGCAATCTTTGATTTTCGCAACATCATTTACGTACCAGTATATTAAATAGCTAGCATTTGCTTACAACAAACTTTGAGCAATCTTACCATTATCAAGGAAAGCAGGGGCTAGACAGCCATATTGGATTGGACATTTTGTTCATCGACGTATGCTATGGCCAATGTTTTGGAAAACGCTAAGTGACTGTTTATACGGTTGCCTAGGTGGTCTAATTAAACGGGCACTTAAGGTTCACCCGAGGCATGTCAAAAGGCTAGACACTGACGGGATTTAAACAAGGACTAAACGAGAATTTTAGAGCACTGACTAGGAGAATAGTTCTCATTTGGTTCAACGAGAAAAGTTAGCATTCAAGGAAGCATGCCCAAATGGTTGCACAAGGAAAAACCTCAACACTGTGACAAGTTCAATGGATAGTAAGTTTTGACAAAAAATATTATTTTAGATTTTTAAACTGCACAACAAGACAAGTTGGAATAATCATCGAGTATTCACCCATCAATTGGAGACCCTACAAAAACAAACTCTTGCAACTTGTGAAAATTCGTTGCCTGCCTTGATTGATCATCTTTACTCTACACCCACTCCAAATTACAACTTGCTAGGTATCTTTAACATTGTTTACGTACAATTGGCAACAAGGGTATGTCGAGAATCTTAAGATATTTTTCATGCCAAAAAGTATACTTTTCAACTCAACATCCATGACACTGAACAGTGTCCAAATGCAGAGGCTGCTAGGAACTGTCTGATTCTTGATGACTACTTACTTATGAAGCCTTTCATAAGTAATCATCTGGTGCAGTCTTTTGATTCAACTCTTGAGGGTTTACTTATTTGTTATAGTGTTTTAGAGGCCTATCATCTATAGAACTTCTATCAAACTCCACCAGTTGCACAAACCTTACAGATCATCCTTCTCGTGGCTGTACAATCATATAACTATGTGTATGAAAATATATGGTAGATATTTTCTAAGTCAAGGAACCATTCTTCCATACTTGTTGCAAGAGTTGGTATCTGACAACACTTCTTCCTCCCTTTCCCTGAGGCATCCAGTTCGGTTCCAATGAAGCCGAACAGATCTGGATGTTCTCCACCTTGATCAAAGCCAAGGGACAGCTCATCTTCTCAAGATCATCATCACTGTTGTATGATTTTCTCAGTATAAACGGCCCACCTTTTTGCTTTCCCGGCTCCCCCATCATGTTCGAGAGGACAGTAATCGGGACAGGCGAGTAGTATATAGGATTGGCTTTGCATGGGAAGCTGTTAATCGCCTCTTTTGAAGCTCCATCTGGGTCCTGCAATTCACAACAAATCAATAAATTTAAGTATATTGTTCGAGATGTCTTAAAATCAGAACTTACTGCAAAGGCTGATCCTAATCGAGCTGAGTAGGAGCTAGACATCCTACATTATATTTTCTGTATCTACATATTCATAAAACAAGGAAAGAGAGAATTACAACATATATGTTTGTATGGACGCCCTGAATTATGCATAAGGTGAATAGATTGGAATCTAACCGCTGTGTCCAAGGCTATAAGCAGTGATTCTGGAACCGGGTCAGGGGAGAAGTCATCCGGAATGAAACTGTCAAGAACCCTTTTGATTACAGGAGCACCAAGCAGAGGGCATACCTTTAAGTCACAACAGCCTAAATTAGAATATATGCACAAAAGGAGTAACTTCATCTCTTCTTGAAGCAGAGTAATAGTTAACAAGATCTTACCTCTTTTCTAGTTGATCCATCTGAAAGCATTCCAAGGGGTAGCATCATAAGATCACTCAAAGCATAAAGGAGACGAAACGCCTTGAATGGTCCCTCTTCTTCCTTTGTGTTGTTCTCGCCTGATTCGTTGTCATCTGCTGAGTCGCCGAAGAAATCAGAAAGCCAGCTGGACCAACTTCCCACCTAGTTTTCACAACAAATCCTTCAAAGCATGACCATAGATCCTAATGAAACTCTTCTTGTATTTTACACTAACTATGTAGCCAAAGCATATGTCAAGATGGCTGTATCACTTACAGCATTTTTTAGTTGAGCACCAGCCCCAAAGCTTGATTTTCCAGATGGAATGGGAAGAACTTTAGGATCAGTAATGGGGTCAGAGATGGGATCTGTTGGCATCTCTTCTTCTGAATCACGAAGAACCGCATTGAACATTGCAACATCCAGTCTATTTACTAGTTGCTCCATCACCTGCAGAAACATAGCAATTAAACTATACAATTGGGATCATATGCTGAATACTTTAGGATTGTATTTACTCCTCCACTAAATTAGTAAAGAGATATCCTACAAAGTTAATCTATTTATTCAACAAATTCACCCTGATTCACAACATAAAGGTATACATTGACCACCTATTCACTGAAAGAAACTAAAGGATGCTTCTTGTCTAGGCTGATGAAAGAAACTAAAGGTATACATTTCAGCATTACCGATTTAGACAACATTGGTAAGCAGCCACAATCATGGCCAGCTGCTCTAAGTGGGCATAATCTTTCCCATGCATCTTGAAAAGCTTTCTTCCAAAGATCTATGGAGAAACTACCTTGTTCCTGATCACCCAAACCAAATCTCCATCCTTGGGGTTTCCTTGCTGCTCGTCTTCCCTTTTTCTTTGTAGGTATTGTCTGCATATGAGGAGTAAAACTCTGCCAAGATGATAAACAAGCCACATTTATAAAATGTATAAGAAAAAAGTATGAATTTGTGAAGAGAGAAAAAAAACTGGGCAACATATAGAACTTAGCCTGACCTGCCACCAAAGCGACTCTATCATTCGCGAGAAGATCCAAGCTTCTAATTTCTCCAAAGCCATGATAAATGTTTGTGGTTCCTCCCAATCGTCTTCTGTATGGGACTCGTTTGAGTTATTTTGTTTAGACTTCTTGTCGGTTTTGTTCTTTCCCTTTCCCTTTGGTTCAGTACAAGTCTCAGAAGGAGCAGACCATTCTCTGTTCATTTGGCTGACTATTGCTCTTAGCATAATCGAATTTGAAAGCCAAAACGTGAGCCTGTCCAAAACATAGATTACTATGAGCTTCTCTCCTTGTACTTTTTATAGTTTAAACAGAAAAAATGAAGTCAAAGGATTAGTTCCTACCTTGAGACATCATTCCCAGATGCCTTGGAGACCATGACAAGCCCTGAGATGATTGTTCTAGAAGCACTAGCCTTCTTTGAAACAGACCCTGATTTGCACGAATGCTTATAAAATCTAGAAAGGCGACGAGCCGGGGAGTGAACTTTCCTTGTGGAATTCACATGTTCTGTTACTGCTGAATAAAGTGACATTTCAAGAGCTGCTGATTCCTTCAGCTCTTCCTCTAACATCTCAACTTTCGCCTCCAAATCGACTTTTTTCTCCGATTTCCCACTCTTCTTTTCTTTCTTGATTTCACTTCTTTCCTGGACTTCAGTTTCCATATGAAACTCCTCCTTCAAAGAGTTGATTACCTCTTCTTGGGGCTGATTATTAACACTAATCGGTGCACTGATCTTGAGAGTATCAGAAGGAACTTTTACAGATTTCATATGCTTTAAATTTTGTAAGTCAAACCCTCTTCGGCTGCCAAACTTAAAGGTGTTGCTTCTTGAGGTGGATTTCTGTTTTGTAGCTATTTCTGAGAATTTGCTGAATACATCTCTTTCAGAGGCAGCACTCAGCCTACCTCCATTGTTCCTCTCATCATTTCCATTTTCATAATGCTGATTCTTCACTGGTGGTTCAGCAGGAACCTCCTTTTGATCAACTTTTTCCTGCTTTCTTTGATTATCATCCAAATTGTTGGATTGTGTATATCTCGGGCTTGGTATTTCTGAGTTCAGACCCACCTATCATTTGAAATTCAGTGTTTGCATTTGAGATTACTCCCTATGCTCAAAATAATTAAGTTTTAAATTGTACCAAAATGTCCCTAATTGTGAATGTTCAGTTCTGACAATGTAAATTCCCACAGTCTAAATTTAATTTCCTTCTTCATTGAATGTAAGAGATAAAATTCTAAAATACCTAAGAAAATATTCATTAGTGAACAAGATTAAAATTCTAAAATGACAGCAAACTCACATACCGCAACAAAATTGAGCACTTCATCCATCTGAAATTGTGAATTCCTTGATGCATCAGAAGCAGAAGGGGTCTTGGAAGAATTGGAGGTTCCTTCATCATCATCTGAAAGAAGTACTTCTATGTCTTCTTCGCAATGCTCACTCATCAACCTCAGCACAGATTCAATCCCTTCATTGTCAAAAGGCTGGATCCTTACAGACAGAAATGTTGGAGTCATGCCCTTTGTCATCTTCTTCATGGTGATTGGAGCATTTATCGTCTCGCCTTCCTTGATTATGCCATACTCGGCAAGATTGATGATGGCGGTTCCCAAAAGCTGGCCTTTGACAGCCTTATCCTTGCGAGGCTCGTATAGGTGGAATTCTAAGTGGTTCTTGTGGAAGCTTTCAGTGGCTTTGTTCTTCCCTGATGTGATCAAAGTAACGGGTAGTTTGAAGAACTCGTTGTACTCAATCTTGCCGCCTTCAAACCCGCCAAGGGAAGGCACTCCAGGAGGTAGAAAGCCAGAGTTGTGCTCTCCGTTCTCCCATTGGATCAGCACAGTTTGTACAGAACACAAGGGTATTGATGGTGGCCATGGCTTGATCTCTAGCACACTGACAATGTAGTCTACTTGCACTGTAATTCCCTTTTTCTTCTTCAAACGGAGCACCATCTCTACTTACAGAAAAAACCCACATGAGCAAATGCACAAACAGTAGATGATGAGAGAATGATCATGACAAGAACAGAAGCCAAATCAAATGAAAGAAGTTAAAGTTTAATTACCTTAGAGTTGAACCAACTTTCCCGGGGGAAGCCAGATGAGAGAGCTTTCAAAGTATCACTGTTGTTGTCTCAGATGGAAGTCACAACACAAAAAAGGTCATTGAAAAGAATGAAAGAGAGAGATGGTAAACAATTAGGCTTCACTAGCTACCAAAGCCAAAAAGGACCGCTGTCCCCGCAATTGATTGTGGAATTCTGATTCTCATACATCCATGTATCACGCTTAACGATTTTGTATGTTTTTTCCCACCAAAAAATAAAAACAAATTTGTATTTCTCTAAGGCATTTTGACATCAACTTTTGAGTATTTGAGGACCTCAACTTCACCAATATGCTTTTATTTAGTCATGCAATTCTAATTTATTTAATCATAAATAAGTTCCTTACTTTGGATCTGCTAAGTGTCGTTGATTCTTCTTAGGGTTATGCTTAATACTATAATTATGTTTTTAAGTGGAGGAAGAGTACGGTGAAATTTTCCAATATTTTTTGAAGGGGGCAATGAGTCGGTTATGACAGGCAGACATTATTGTAAGGTTGAAGCATCCACGTCTGAGTTTTTAATGCTTCTGCAGGCCTTATTCTTACCCCGTCCTTTCATCCATAAACTTATCTACCAAAATTTATAGTAATAAAAAATCCTATGTGCATTGTGCAGAAGGTAAAGCCTTCTTCAATGCAAAACGGCCCTTAGCCCTGAGGCTCCAAGCCATCTGATTCAAATCTCTCTATAAGCACATCATTGATACTTCGGGCCCGTTTGGTATCCAACGGCGGAAACGGAAACGGAATGGAATGGAAACGAACCTAGTCCACATTAGCATCATGATACATGATGAGTCATCTCAATTTTCATCCAAAAACTACCGCAAGGGGGCTTGCGGTACCCTTGTGGCACCTCAATCATTCCCTAATCTAAGGGTGGGGTAACAAAACACCTCAATCATTCCCTTCATCCCTTCTCTAGACACACAAATTTCAAAGTTTAAAATTAAAATATTTTTTTCAATTAATGTATAGTGACCCATAATTGGACTAGGTTCATTTTAGTTTCATTCCATTCCGTTTCCGTTTCCGCCGTTGGATACCAAACGGGCCCTTCATCTGATTCAAATCACTGAATAAGCACATCATTGACAGTTCATTGCCAATTTTATGCCATGCTCTTTGAATTTATGTAAACTGTGTGCGATATATATAAATTAGCAGATAATCAGATTCTATATTGATTTTCCAATTCTGGCATTGAAGAGTGGAATCAGTATTTAACTGAATCTTCAAACTTGTATATTCAGGTTTGAAAACAATTCCCCCTCTACAAATTTACAGCAAATAGCAAATACTGTTGTCATTTGGGAAAGGTGTTCAAGAAAAAACTATCAACAACAATGTCAACATTAGAAGTTATCAGTTATCATCAGGTATTAAGCTGTCTGCTAAAATAGCTGCAGTAAGTTTGCTAGCATGCTATGCAAAGGGCCACAGTGTGGACCAGCCACAGCAAAGTGTCAACTTTATGTAAGACCAACCAACTATAATGGATGATTCACCAATACCCAATTGGTCTATAGGTAAAATGGCCATACACTCCTTGAGTAATGTTGGTCATACCTTCAGAATTCAGTGACAGCCTATTTTTACTATACCTAACTACTCCCTCCGTCCCATAATGTTTGTCCACTTTCCTAATCCGTCGTCCCAAAATGTTTGTCCACTTTCCTTTTATATCAATAATTTTCTTCCAATCTTACCCCTATCCAATCTCTAAATTTACTCCCATTATCTAACTTTTTCACCTACTTTATCTCTTTTCAACTTTTTTCCCCTACAAACTTACAAAAATACCCCTATTCAATCATATCTTCTACCCACTTTGCATTTCCCAATATCACTTTATGGGACGGAGGGAGTATATTGCTTCAGAATAGCCACCATGGGGAATATAAGATGTACCTAACACAAGGTTGTGGAAACCAAGAAACTGAATGACATCAAGACCATCATCTTATCATAGAATCACACTGCATTTACTCATCCCAGAATCCTATGTAAATGAAACTGCAAACTAAGCATCACATGCACAATGTTATCAGTGTAGATGAAATCATCCACCTACTTTCAGCGGTGCTATCTGAGTTTATTCAGATGCCAGAGCACTATAAATTGCTTCTTAACAATAAAACACAGTGCACGTGAATTGGTGCAGACATTTCCTGCAACATTCAGGCCCCTCTTCTCTTTGCGTTTTCAGATCATCCACTTAGTACTAATCAGCATTCCAACTTGAGATTCATCGAGCTATTGCTGAAACATATACCTAATCACTTTTATTTGCTAATAGCTCTTAGCATTCATTTGAGCAGTTCAAGCATGAAGCTTTTGCCCAACAAACACGAATGAATTTGACCAAGAAACACCTTAACCATATACCACAACTCCCAATGAAATTTATTTATCAAATAGAAGCAAGCATACAAGCAAGTGTACATTTAACTTAAGATGAATCATATTTACAGCATTCACACGATCGCCAGAGAGAGCAACCAGATGCAATTCCCCAAGCTGAATCATTTTATTCCCAATTCCTAATTGAAGAATAAAGATTACCAACAATTCCTTCTCAGCAGACGGAAGTCAACCTGATCGGGACCTTCTCCCTTCCATGAGCAGCCAACCCCTGGCCGACCAATCGAACAACCTTCTTGAAGGCGAAGTGAAGGCAATTGGAGAAGACAAGCCAGCACACCACCTCATACACGAAATCAAAGGCCGGATCCGCCGGAGACGAAGACGAATCGTCCGAATCAAACCCTCCGAATCCGTCAAAGCTCCATCCGCCACCACCTCCGCCACCGCCCCCACCGAACACGCCGTCGTCGCCTCCGCCGAACAAATCGCCTTCTTCGCTCCCTCCGGATCGGCGGGGCCGCCTCCTGGTACGAGAGCGACGGCGTTTGAGGAGTCTTCGGGTGGCGGTAGATCTGACAGGCGGCGGAGCAACGACGTCGATGGCGGAGAGTAAAACGGAGATCTGGAGGTTTCCGGCGGCCGCTACGGAGAGGTGGCTTGGATCTAGGGCTTGGCGGAAGACGTGCTTAGCAAACACGTTCAAAGTGTCGGGCAAGACGGCCATCTCCATGGTTGCCAGGCCCCCGAAGATTGTGGTCTCGTTCGAGGACAACAAATCGGACTCTGACTCAACTTTTATGAACGAATGTCAAAACGACGGCGTTTCGACTCCGGTCCAAATCCGGAATTTTCCGGTTTGTACTGAACCGGAGATATAAACTTCCAAGTTTTTTCACTCGGTACTCTCAGAAAAATCAACTATATATATACAGTAGTCTGTGCCGTCTCTTTCACCGGCCACCACCGCTTCCGCCGACGTTGTGCCGTCCACCAGGTAAACTCCGTCCCTCCTCCGCCTCGCTCTTTCTTCTTCAAAGTAACTTCCTGTTTATAGGGGACTAATTATAAAATATTAGAACTTAATTGTCCCGCCATTGTCGCGATTTACCCTAATCGCTCTTCGAAATACAACAAATTCAAAATTCATCTGCAATTTCAACTTGTGAATCATGGAATTCTTGTTTAGATTACTTTCGCCCCTCTCATTAGGGTTTAATGCTTCTGTCATAGTAGCAAGATTTGTGATTTTGTTGAACCACTAGAGCACGCAGCCGGCTTCTTCTCTCTTGGGTTGGGTGTCCACGCCAGCATTTGCTGACTGCACTTTGTAGGCATCTTCATTTGCTGAAAGTTTATCTGCAATTTCAATTTTGAGCCAATTTGGTTTCCTGGCTATTGTGAAGTATGAAAAGAGCCATTTGTTTCAGTCTATACCTTTGCCAACTTATTTTTGTTTTCTATCTATCCAAAGAGCTGTAAAATAAGACAATCGAGCCCAGCGAGTGCTAGCTCATCTCATTATGTGGTCTTTGTCTTTGAGACCTTATAATTAGGTTGCAGTTAAAGAAATTACACCAATGTTTTCCTTTTTGTCCGAACCGTATATATGAAATGGCTCTTCTTTGGCTTAATCAGGGTTGACATCATTCAATTCCCTTTGTGTGATATTGTAGGGACCTGCAATGGCTTCGTCTGTGGTGAATTCAGGCTCATTAGTTTTGCTAGAAGAGCTTAAACCTTCATCTCCCTTCTTTCACCATGGTGCTTCCCTTCGAGTTACTGGAAAGTCAGCTCTCCTCTTCTTGCTCTAGAATTTGCTACAACGTTTTTAATTTTCCGTGGTAATATAGCCAAACGTTTATGTTTGTTTTATCTCCATGTTGCCCACGTAATTCAGGCTACAGGAATATGACGTGGAAACAGCAATAGCCATTATTGTGGATGGAAGCTCGACGCTGACAATCTACACTGGGCATCTTAGCCTTAATTTCCGTATCGGTTCAATTTACCAGTTTATAGGAGAACTTGACATTCTTCCTGATGATGATAAGGTGAAATAAGAGTACAACCTGCAATTGATCAATTGTATATTATGCATTTTTAGATGTTCCATTTGAGTGTTGTTTGGTAACTTTGGCAGGCAATATTGATGGCTCGAGTTGGGAGGAATGTTGATGGCATGGATCTCAACCTCTACCGTCGGTCCCTTCAGCTCTTGCGAGACTTTCAAGCCGAACAACGCAAATGACTTCTGTACTTGGGATAGTAGTTCTTACTGGCTATCTTTCATGTCTACTTTCAGATCTTTTGGATTAGGTTTGGCATGGTTTAGATAACTATAATGTCTAGTGTTTCAGTTCAGCCTCAGTCAAAAGCAAGTCCTTTTCTGTTCTGTACGAAAATCTCTCTTCATCATCTCAATGTCAAAACTATTGCTGGCAAGTCACACAAGCTTAGCATATCGAAAACCAAGGAATGCAGGGCACAACAAAAGGCTTAACTTGCCATTGGAAAAACATGAAAAGTTGATAGTTGGCTGCAAATTTTGGGGATAGATATTTAAAATCTTGCGCCCAACTCTCAGTTTGAAAGAAGGAAGTGGGAAAAATATGCTTTCTGCCATTTCAACGGCCAGCTGCAACATGACAGTTTGCATGAAGCTGGGGTGTTAAATGGACTTCTCCCTCCCACCTTTCTGGGTTGGTTTGTTTGGGAAAAAGGAAGAAGAAAGAGGCTGAACTGAACAGGAACGAATTTTGATCAGCTGATTAAATTGCAATGAAGAAACTTGGCAGGAAAACAAAGGGAGTTTGGGATCTAATCTTATTCACTAATCAACTCAAAACAGAACATTTCTAGATTGCAAGTATGTATTTAGGTCAGCTGAACTGGACAAGCTAGATCTATTGTTTCTGTTAAGCCAGTGCAGACATGAAACACAACGTGGATCATGTGCACATTTAAGAAGCTTAGAAATCGTTGACCCTTGACCGAAACCGAGTAAATAAGCGTTGACAGAGATCCAGGGTGGGCTGGTGGGCCAAGCGGCCCATGATCCAACGTAGTGCGCCACGCATTTGACCTGCAATCTTGCCTTTGAATCTCTGCACTTCTTTAACACTTTTTCCCCTTCCCCTTTTGCAATTTCCACGCAATCCCAAATCCAAATCAATCAAACCCCTCCCTCTGCACAATCTTCGTCGTTTACGCAACTCACAAACACCCCTTTGCGCAAATATATACCCCTTTGTGTACGAATTAATCGAAAGCAACTTGTTTTCATTTGAATCATTTCCCAGAAGAGCAGAATTTCTCTTCAATATATACAAACAAGTAGGTGTCTGTTTTTATTTAATTGTGATCATCATTTGAATGGTTTCTTAGGAGGGTTTAATTGTATGTGTCGTTTCATGATTCTGTTAGTGTACCCAAAGCTGAAGGTGAGGAGCCAAGATCAAGATGCTAAATATGGAGGAGGGGTTAATTCTTCTTTGCCTGGTTTGAAGGGCCTGAATTCTCTCTTTCATCAAGATTTCACCTCCTCTGGTAAGTGGCAACTTCGTCTCCTCTTTTTGCTGTTGTACGGGAAGTTATAGTATAGACCTGTTCATAGGAGTATCTGCATTGAAAATTCGAACATGCTAAAAATGGTATAGAATACCGGAAAAAAGAAGGGAATCTCTTAAATGGATTCATTGCATTTAAAGCACTGAAATTTCCTGCTTTCACTTTTATTAATTTTGAGTGCTGGTGAATACCGAGTAGTTTTCTTCATTGCAACTTACAACTTGGGAATATGCTCTTTATAACCATGTATGATGTATCCATCAGTCTATACAATGAGTCTATGACCACAACAAACTCCTGTTGAAGATCATTTTGTTTTTTGACAGAAAAGAAGGAAAGTAAACCACATTCAAAGAAATTAGGAGCAGATGTGCCAACTCATATCAATCTGGGATCAATCAGTCCTTTGCCTGCATCAAAAGGTTTGGTTTCTGCAAACTTGTAAGGTTTGGTTTCTTTGTTGGTTAAATCAGTACTATAAACCAATATTGAGCTTTGTTAACATTCTTAGATAAGAATGAAAGAGGAGAGGATGAAACCACCAGGCCTCATATAAGAGCTAGCCCAGTTCCAAGACCTCGTGCTGTTTTGTCTAGTCCAAGTAATCCCAAATCCCATTCAAACACGTTTTCTTCAATATGCTTGTTTCAGTGTTGTTCATTGTTTTTCCTCTTCTATGTATGAAGTTAATGATGACATGATTGGAAGTAAAACTAAAAGGACAGAAGAACGGGGTTCGTCCTTGAAGCCACGTCAGTTGGTACATAAATGTAACGCTACAACAAAGCATTCGGCTAGTGGAAACCCCAAAGGTGGACATGAAGCTTCAAAGGAAACCACTAATAAGAATGAAATCCATAATAAGCCTAGACGAAATGTTTTCCTGAAGAATTCAGGTGTTGAGCGATTCAGAGGTGGACGAGAAACACCTGAGGAGAGTAAGGAGACCCACATTAGAGGAAATAAAGGGTCGGCCGCCATGACTTTTAGGGTCAAGGAGTGAGTGAATAAGCCAGATTAAGGATACACTGATTGGTCTCAGATAATCATACAGTATTATCCATGGGTTTCATGATAATCATACAGTATTAAGGATACACAGGAGTTGATCTCCACCTTTATGTAGAAAGGAGTTCTGTGTGATTCCATTCGGACTATGGGTTTTTCCATAGTCATGTAATGCTTTCTTCTAGCATTGATGCTGTAAACGAGTTGCAAATGAAAATGACCCAGATCGAGTTTGCCTTGACATAAACTGGTGCTGTATTTTATCTTTCAAATTATAGTGCGGTGTTGCAGTTGTATAAAGTTGGGCTTTTTCTTATGGTTGCAAGATTTACCAATCAACTTGCCCAAGAAGTAATCAGGTTGAGTGATGTCCAAATTTCCTAACCCTCCAAACGATCACCATCCGAAATGCCTGATCTATTCATTTTATGATGATATGTACAATGTAATTGGATTTTTAAAATCACTCCAAATGTACCTCCCTGTAATTTCAGTAAAGATATATGTGCCGGTCAATGTACCATATTGATTAGTATGTAAATTAAGTGACCATGTCATTTTTGTCATGATGTACCATAACAGAACAACAAAAATGGATCTCTTTGCATCTGTAAAAAAAGCTATAAAGCCCTAGCTAACTTGATATTGATTACATTAAGATTTACCATATCCAGTATCTGACCCCATTTATGTAAAAGACAACGTCTCATACTCAACACACAACTTCATGTGACTGTATTAACCCAAACACTGATGATGAACTGGGGTTTTTGAACTAGAATGTTATTATTCCTTTAGAGGCTAGGGATCTAGGAACTATTCTTTCTCCTTCATGTTGATACCTACAGTTACAAGTCAGAATTGCATTGATTTAAGTTACAGACTTATCTAAGAGAATTCAAGAACCCTGTATAGCTATCAGAGGAGCCAACTGGGTTTGAACTGAAGGTACCAGTACAGCGTCATTGTCTTCTTCTTCTTCATCCTCTTCGCCTGTGGCCCAAAGGAAGCTAGCATATGCAGCAAGTACATGGCTGCAGGTTGTGATTACCAAGATGTTTGTCAGTATAAATAAGTGATAGTTTGTGTACAATGATTTCCCATGGATGGATATTTATTAAGAATATAATTTCATTGGTCTGTGTGATAACGATATTTTTCGTTGAAATTTAAATTGTGCAAGACTCATAATTCAGAGGAATTGAGGATATCATACCAATCTTCAGGAGCAGCTTGAACAGATCGCTCAAAGTAAGATCGAGCTTTGTCTTCATCTTGGTGGTGCTCCCAAATTAGATTAGCATATTGGGATAGGATCTCGCCGTCCTTGGGATCTGCCAATATAGCCCTTGAATAGTACGCTTCAGCTCCCTCAAGATCTCCCTTAGACTGTAGATGCAAGAGTATAATGTAAACCACAACTTAAAAAATGAAACTTAATATGCAAGTTGTAACGAATGATGCAGTAATATTCTGATACGGCCACAAGAAAAATTAAGATTTAGAAGAACTGAAAATTTACCTTGTAAAGGAAGTGAGCATAATTCCTTAGAACCATAGCATTGGAAGGATTTTGTTCAACCAATTGTCTGTAGTACTCTTCAGTAGACGGCACATTGTCCTTCCCTCCTACAGTGAAATGAGGTCCACCTCCACGACTACCAAAGTCAGCGCCAACGCCATCTCCATTGAAGTTTGATGGATCATTATTCATGCAAATCTTATCTTCCTTGCTCTGCATCATTCACAAAATCAGTTTGCCAGAAAACCAGAATGAGTACTGAAAATGGTTAAGCTTTTTGTATGATGAAGGGGTACCTGTGCAAAGTCTTGTGCGCCCAAATTGTCAGTTTCCCAGAAAAAACTAGCCACAGCTGCCAGGACGTGACTGTAAAGAGATGGAACCAAGCTGAGTGTGAGCAACATTATCATGCATCAATAAATAAATACATAAAGCTAGTTTGTGAATAGTGTTTGAAATCTAAAAGGATGAAATTCGCTTGAAAGCTGGTGCTTTAAGCTCTTCATTCTAAGCATGCCTAAGGAAATCGGTAAATTGGAATTACTTGACCAACACCTCAATCATATACTTGCAAAAAGCACTATCGGCACACAATTGACCTCTTAAGTAGTCCTAAATCCTAAACCCGCGTAAGTTAGAGATCCGTAAAGCTAAAGCAAGTTCGGAAGATAAATTTGACAGAGATAATACACACCTATCATGAGGGGAGGTCTGAGCTGCACGTTCGAAATACTGCCTAGCCCTATCTTGGTCATGGTGCACCTCCCAAACCAACTTAGCATACTGTGACAAGATTTCGCCATCTTCAGGATCTGCCATTGTTGCACGGAAGTAGTAATCCTCTGCTCCTCTAGAATCTCCATTGCTCTACAGTAGAAAACACCAACCCGATTAATTCCCCACTGAATCCACAAGAAAATATAACCAATACATACTGTAATCGACTTCAATCTAACTGGCGTAATAGTTCCTTCGCAAGGTTTATGAATACTCATTTGAATATATAACATATATGATCTAGGGATTGAGATACAACAAATTGCTAACAGAACTGACTTCCCTAGAAAAGACCCATAAAGCAAACTTCTTCTCTAGCTTGTCAATGATAACATGAGAACAACCAAACATACATAACAGTTCAGCACACAATACAAACTAACAGCAAGTCATCATCATCATCATCAAGGAAAACACAATGACAGCAGACACGGGCAAAGGGATGACTCACCTTGAGAAACTCAGCATAGTTCCTCAAGAGCAAAGGGTGAGTGGGGAATTCCTCAACCATCTTTCTGTAGTACTCCTCAGCAACCTCCTTATCATCAAAATTAGGGGAGAGATCAGCACCAGGCACAACTTCCACACCAAGCCCAGTTGCAAGGTACATGGGAGGACTTGGGCATGGGTCAAACACATCCCTTTCTTCCTCTTCATCCTCCCCTTCCCCCTCCCCTTCCACAATCAACCCCATATCAGTCCTCCCAAAGCAGAAATCCATCCCCTGCCCATCAATGGCTTCAATCAGATCCCCAATTGTGGCAGACCTCTCCAAAACCCCTTCATCTTCCTCCTCTTCCGCCCCCTCCACCGACCCAATTTCCCCATCATCGTTAACATCCTTTTCCCCCTCATCCAAATCAAACCCGGATCCAGACCAGTAAATGGAAAAGGACGGAGCGGTCTCCATCTTTCTGGAGCCTCTGGGCACGTCGGAACCCTTATGGAATTGAGGAGAAAAGGAAGAGAAAGAAGGGCTGGAGGATAAGCTGCCAGAAGAAGCCAAATCCTCGAGATTTCCGTCAGACAAAGCCCTTCTCAACTTGAAACGGCCATGGCCGAGCTTATTACTATTGAACCTCGGGGAGCCCAAATTGGAGTTGGAGAAGGAAATATGGCAACGTGGGGAGGAGGTGGAAGGGGCGGGGCCGCCGGAGGAGGGGGAGAAGGCGGCGGAGGCGGCGGCGGCGTTGATGAAGAGGTCCCTCTTGGCGGGACCGTCTTGGAAGGCGGGTGAGAGGAGAGTCTGAAAGATTGGGTTTGATGAAGTTCTAAGCACCTGCACCATTCTTGAATAAAAAAGGTTTCGTTTTTGAATTTTTGAATTTGTTTTATTTTTTTGTTTAATGCTGGCAAGATTTGATGGGGATTGGTGATGGCGAAGGTTTGAGTGTGATACGGGAAATGGGAAAATAGTGGGTCATTTGGGATTGTGAGGTTGGGAGTGAAGGTGTGAAAAGACATGGAATGGAAGGGGGGAATTGAAGGTAGAAAAGGTCAAAAACAAGATTGGTAGAGGAAGAGAGAAATTTGGGGAGGTGTCACAGGTCTGCCATGAATTTGGCCGTTGCTTTTTTGGCGCTGAATTAAAGGGATCGCACGTGTCCCTTCACATTACTCCCATGCAGATGTAGCTAAAGCTATGAGTCAATCTCATAGGCACTTGCAAGAAATTATTGCGCACTGCGCAGCGAGGAGTCCAAATCTTCCGTCCCATGTTAACGTCCCAACACACGTCCCAATTGTATTTGATTGGTTGGAAGTTTAAAATTTAACATTTTTTTGTATTTTTTAAAGTCCCAACATAACATTCTAACCAATCAAACACAATGGGACGTGTATTGGGACGTTAACATGGGACGGAAGATTCGGATCCTCAACTACCCTCTTCTAGCATCAAATGGACCAAAGATAGCGGCCCAAAATAATCAACTCAAGGACCATATTCATGTACGCATGTAGGTCATTTGCTCATTAATAGCGGTCGTTGACCCAATAATTTTGTGCCTTTGAAAATAGTAATTAACATAGCATGAATTTTATCAAGTGACTATAAAATTATACATTGTCTATAATCTATATTAGTAAGTATAATAACTAAAAATCTTAGTGCTTGTTGGCTTTTGGAACTGTTTGGTATCGGGCCGAGTAGTATTAGTTCAAATAATTTAGTGCTCTCAAACTCGTGATCATTCGTCTGAATGGAAGGAGCATGAACTATCCATTGCATGCACCCATGTCATGCTAAGAATCTTAGTGCTTTATTCACCCGATTTTGAACTCATTTTACTCTTTCTTTTCGAAGATTTGTAATAACCATAGTTTATCATAAGGAAATTTGTGACACATCAATACCTGCACAAAATACGTGATATGTGGCATGCGAGAGCATACTAGATTTAGGCCATGTTCGATGCAGACACATTATGGATAATAATATATCAATTTGGGAAAGAGATTGTCTACACCAAACAAGTTATCCACATTCTCCGCTAAAAATATATCTAATTAGACCCCATGTTTCTACAAATGTTAAAGTTGTTTTCTTGTTTGGTTTGAAATTCAGTTCTAAAAAATAATGCATTATATCACATAATACGACACTTGCCGAACGCACCTTAGTAGTATTTCGTTGTTGAACATTGTGTTTTGTTTTGTGTTGGGCAGAAAAATGAACACAATACCAAAATGTCTGGCTTTTTTTCAAAACAAGCTGGTGTAGTTCCATTGCTCCAACTACTTGAACCTCGTACGAATTGGGTATCAATAAACAACACACCCAAGCATTACACTCTTTTTTGATCAAAATATTGCAGTTACACTCTAAGAGCATCCACAATTGAGACTACCTACATTTTTTAACCTTTAGAAAAAAAGAAAATGTCAGAAAAAAACAGAATTGTGTCAGGGAGAAATTTCTAATTTGTGAGAGGACTCTCTTGCAGAAGAAATGTGGTCTGACATATTTCTTACCCAATGAAAAAAAAAGAAGACTAAAAGGTAATTTAAAGAATTGTGTTTTGTATTGTCAGTCGTGATGCTCTAAACATTCTTATTAAAACTTCATTTCGGTAGCTTTTGAATGGATGCCTCCTACATGATCATGGCATATGCTTACTGATTAACAAGGACACTCACTGACGGATCCGAATCTTCCGTTCCATGTTAACGTCCCAATACATGTCCCATTGTGTTTGATTGGTTAGAATGTTATGTTGGGACTTTAAAAAATACAAAAAAATGTTAAATTTTAAACTTCCAACCAATCAAACACAATTGGGACGTGTGTTGGGACGTTAACATGGGACGGAAGATTTGGACTCGGTAGTTGAAGCTATAAAATTGGTGAGGGCCCAAACAATATTAACGAAAATTAAACTTTTAAAATCAGATTGTGATCTACTAATTGAACAGGAAGGTTACGTACAAATGCTTTGCACTTTGAAGTAGGTCGGTTTGTTTGAATGTACATCAATGTTGTACTATAGAGACAAATGTGAGATTGTTGCTCTTCTGCTTGCAAGTTCATTTTGGAGGCACGCCAAAGATTTATGATAGTAGAAAAGGAAGCGTACAATAATGTTACCTTAGATTATCCATACCTTCTTAATTGTCTTTCCCTTTACATACCTTGGTTTATCATTTAAGTTTGATCGGATCAGGGTAGTGCGTCCCTATAGCTTTCCATTAGTTTAGTTGGACAGTTTTATAAATTGACATACTTAACACATTGATTTTTATCTTGAATTATTGTATTTTTTCTTAATTATAGATTTTCTACAAAAACTTTAGTATTGGTGTCTATATTACTTTGTTCAGTTTCAAAGGGTATAAACTTCTAATTCATATATCCATCCCACTAAAAATCTCGATGAAATACACTTGCAATTCTGTTTCGTTACCTCCTTATACTAGCTTCATTGGCCATTGTAAAAGGAAGTTAATTTTATTAATTTTAATCCTTCTAAAACGCACAAGCCCGTCTAGCTCAGTTGGTAGAGCGCAAGGCTCTTAACCTTGTGGTCGTGGGTTCGAGCCCCACGGTGGGCGTATTTCGTTTTTCCAGCCTATATCATTTATGAAACAATCAAACAACATTATTTCCTCTCACGTTGAAGCCCTTAATAATCACATGTATTCACTGCAACATACATTATTTCCTCTCACGTGAAACCATAGCCAACCGCATATTATAATATGACTTACTGTAATTTGAAATTCACTTTATTATTTTTTGGAACATTATATACAATTCCCTTCAAGGAGTCAACATATAAATATAAAATGGTTGGCACCTGTATGTACATATGTATGTTCCGATCCGATGGGTAAGTATTTTAGTTAATGGAATCGAATATGGAATATGATTAGAAATGATTGATTTTTTGCGATCATACTAGAAATGATTGATAAATTAGCTAGTTAACGAAAACAAGTACGTGTAGAGATATCAAAACCTGACCCGATCAGAATAGATCAAAAATTTTATGGTTGAAAACCGACCGAATAGTAGCGAGCAAAAAAAACTGAACTCGATTAACCCGAACCCGATTGGATTGAAACCCGAAACCGACCCGATTTTTTTTTATATATGTAGAATAAATATATTTTCTTGTAAATATTATTATATATTTTATTATAAAACCTATTATAAATAAAATATTATTATAAAAATCAATTAAAATAATATTTCATTATTACATATTATTATTTAATCATAATATTATTTTAATGATCATTACAAATTCTTGACTTGTTAGGTCTACCCGAACTCGCATAATAACCTGTCAAGACCCGACTTGACTTGTAACCCGATTGACCCAAACCTGCACTCAATCTGAATCCGAATCCACCCGACCCGACCCATTTGACATCTCTAGGTACGTGGAAAACGTATTGATTAACTAAGGGTTCCATCTATAAAATAATTCAATTTTGATGATTTGAAAGCACAAAATTCAAAAACTACTTTTTTTTACAACAAAATTAAAAGTACTTTAGGTCATGTGGGTAAATTTTCATTGATAAAGTTCTCTCGGCTAATAGCCTTGAGGTGATATGAATAAGGCGAATTTGCGGATGTGTCCCTCCAATAAAAGTTTTTGCAAAAACGTCCTTAAAACGACAAAATAGTAAAGCATGTTGTTTTGGGCGTTTTTGCAATAAAGTTTACATTATTTTGTGTTTTCTTTTAAATAGAAATTTATTAAAAAATCATAATACTTACATTAAAAATATTCAGCCATACATTTTGAAAATTATTTTTAAATACAGAATTCAAAAATAAAAAAATAAAAAGAAAAAAGAAAAAAGAAAAAAAGAAAAGAAAATATAAAAAAAGAAAAGATTTTGTTAAAATTAAGATTTTTTAGAAAAAATCAGATATTGTGGAAGATATGGTTAAGATTTTTATGCAATGATATTGTGAAACATTTATGCATGTGTATTGTTATTATCGTCGTTTCTATATATATACATGATTTTCGAAGCTAGGGTTCATCACAAAGCTAGGGTTTTTGAAGATTGTTCGAGTTCTGCGCTATGGGTGAGATGCATCATGTCACCCTCACTAGAAAACATGTCATCCACAACAAACTATCCTGTCACACTTTTGTAAAATACCATTATTTAATCTAGTTAAAAACATGTGGTGTTTTTTCTTAAAAACATTGATTTTTCTCATCTTTCACTAAAATTAATTTCTAATTACAGAATTGAAAAAAAAAGAAAAAAAAAGAAAATATAAAACAAGAAAATATTTTTGAAAAATTAAGATTTTTTGGAAACAATGAGATATTGTGAAAGATATGGTTAAGATTTTTATCCAATAATATTGTGAAACATATATGCATGTGTATCGTTATTATCGTCATTTCCATATATATGCATGATTTTCGAAGCTAGCAAGGTTCATCACAAAGCTAGTGTTTTTGAAGATTGTTCGAGTTCTACGCTATCGGTGATATGCATCGTGTCACCCTCACTAGAAAACTTGTCATCCACAACAAACTATCATGTCACCCTTCTGTAAAATACTATCATTTTTTTCTTGTTAAAAATATGTCGTGTAGATCCGGGGAATATTGTTTTCCTTTTTTGTAAGATTTCGATTTTATCTTTTAATTTTAAAAATGGATGGATAGTAATCTCGAAATCTTGTTTTAATATTTAAATAACTACAAACTCTTTTTATCTATATATATTTTCAAATTTGGATTAAAAAAAGTTTGTTAAAATATCTTATTTTTCAAAAACAATATGAATAAAAAATAATTTTCGACTTTTTAAAAAATATTTCGTTTTTAATTTTATTTGACACTCATGTAATATTTTTAGGCATTACTGCAATATATTTAAGCATTTTTGCAAATCGAAAAAAACAAACTCATATTTGCAAAGTGATTATCAAACAGGGGCACGGGGTACTAATTCCTCTATGAATAAATAGGTCTACCATACAAACCTAATGAGGTTTTTAACCAAAACCATATGTCAATGGATGGAGTAATTCCTTAGGTTATATAGTATGGTATAATCTATTCTATTTTCTAATGTGGGATACATTCTCCACCACGCCCCTCAAGTGTCAAGTGACCTATGAAAGCACAAAATTCAAAAACTAATTACAGATCTACTATTCATTGATAAAATTCAGTGGGCCGATAGGCTGGAGGTCGTGTAGGTAAATGAGGCTACCATACAAACCTAATGAGGTTGAAACCCATAATCATATGACAATGGATGGAGTAATTTGTTGGATTACATAGTAGGGTATATTCTGTTCTTTTTTTTTCAAAGTGGTATCCTCCAACACGTCCCTCAATTACAATTGTCTGGGCCAGTTGACACTCGGACAAAATTCCTCAAGGTCTGCCAAGTTGCCTAAGTGTGCTCATAGGGGTCGGTGGGCCCACGAAGTTGGCAAGCCCCAAGACTCCAAGAAACGAACATACACCGAACCCCCTTTGATACCATGATAAAGTTCGGTGGGCCGATAATTTGGAGGTCGTATGGGTAAATGGGTCTACCATACAAACCTAATAAGGTTCCAACCCAAAATCATATGCCAATGAGTGAAGTAATTCCTTAGATTATATAGTAGGGTATTTTCGATTCTATTTTCCAACGTGGGATTCTCCAACATTCATGAGTGATTGAGAGAAAGATGAGAAACTCATTGGATTATTTCATCAGAGAGGATTGTATATTAATGCTCATTTTATTAACAAGATATTGAGAAGATAATATACTTGATATATAGAAAAATCTATAAAAATATAATATTGTTATGAATGCATGATTATAGCCATAATCTACATCATCTACTAATCACCCTTTTATACACATCTACAAGTTAACCTTCTTACATCTCCATTATTTGTATGAGTAGATGATTGAACATTTATTGTTTGTATTATGTATGATTGGAGGTAATTGTACAAGGTGAATTATTCACCTTCTTCACCTCCTTATTACCATGGTTAAATCATGGAAATTAACCTAGGTTTTTTACCTCACTTTCTCCTATAAAAGGAGGTCATCTACCATTGTAAAACTTGCACCAAAGTAGAGTAAGAAATACATCTCTAAAGTTCTTACTCTCCCTCTCTCCCTTCTAATAATAAAGAGTGTTTCCAAAGTTTGTTTAAGTGTTCCTTTAAGAAGACTAGAGTGGCCTTAGTCTTAATCTTTTCATAACACGTTATCAGCACGAGTCTCTAATTACCAACTGAGTTTCCTAAGTACTAAGGTACCAACTCTAACTCTTCTTAATCTTAAACATACAAGAAGTTTTTTTTACAAAATTTGTTTTGAGGAGTATGCTCTATAGTCGCCCAATTTGGGATCTTCTATATCAGAAACTCGTTTTTCCCTTCCTAGATTTCAAACGTTTCTTTACCAAAAATAATCACATGTTTTGGATCTACATAAGATAAAAACAAGGAATTAGATTTGCTTACCTCACTCGTTGATTAACTTGATTTCTCCTTGAAAATCCTAATTTTCACCGACCGGCTTGAAAATAACTCTTAAGCAAAACGATTATGAGAATGATGTTTGTAACCACGATTAGAACAAGGCAAATGAAAAGCTCGATTATAAACTTTTGATTTCCTGCCCTAAGACGACGCATAATCTCGTCGTCGGCCATGGAAAAATCGAGAGTTTTTGTGGTGGTGGAGATCGAAAATGGAGAAGGAAGAAGAAGATAAGAAAGTGAAAAAGTGAACGGATAAAAAGATGAGTAAAGGGTGAACCGAATTTTTTTCCGGACTCTAAAGACTTTAAGGACCTCTTTCGAACATTTTCGGACTTTAAGGACCTAATGGACTTTGAGACTCTAAAGACTTTAAAATTGTTAAATTATACTTCGTACGATTCTTTACTTTTGTCTTATGATATTACCTATGTCTACATTTTTTACTTTTGTCTTATGATATTGTCTATGCCTACATTGATTTACTTTGGTGTTGCATACGCTATCTATCTTATATGCATATCATCTACATGCATGCTAAATTGATTGCTTCAATCTTCCCATGCACGATTCATAAATTACAATATTGTTTAATGTACATCTCTTATACATAGTAGCCAATGGCAAACATCGCCAAAAGGGAGTTCGACATCCTTGACTTGTCGGGCCAAAAGTACCTTGAATGGAAGGTTGATGCCATGGCTCACCTCAAGGCAAATGGTCTTGAGAAAACAATCGATGAGAAGAATACAACTACCCCACAAGAAAAGGCGAAAGCCATTGTGTTCCTCCGCCACCACATTCATGAAAGTCTCAAAACCGAGTACTTGTTTGTGGAGGATCCAAAGGATTTGTGGGATGCTTTGAAAGAGCGATATGGCCATCAAAAGGAGGTCTTGCTTCCACAAGCACTATACGAATGGAACACTCTAAGGTTCCAGGACTATAAGTCCATCACTGAGTATAAAAGTGTGATCCACAGGATCACATCTCAGTTGGAGCTATGTGGTCGAGAGATCACACAAGGCGAAATGTTGGAGAAAACTTACTCCACCATGCATCTCTCCAATATTTTATTGCAACAACAATACCGAGAGAGAAAATTTACAAAATACTCTGAGTTGTTGAAAGTGTTGTTGGTTGCTGAACAAAATAATGAGCTCCTAATGAGAAACCACAACCTTAGGCCTACGGGCTCAACGCCCGCCCCAGAAGCAAATGCTATGAAAAAGGCGTTCCATGATGGGAACGCTAATGAAAGGGGGCAACGATCACGCCGTAATAATAGGCGTGGTCGAGGTCGTGGTAACTATTGGAGCCGAGGTAGCCGTGGTGGTAGTGGTGGCAATAAACGTGGTCGAAACTTCAACAAAGGCCATGATAACCACCATGATAACCATGACTACAAGGGGGATGCGAAGCAAAAGGTCCAGATGGGTCCATCAGGATCCTCTCCAAAAGCTAGATCCACATGCTATAGATGTGGCATGACTGGTCACTGGTCAAAGGTATGCCGTACAGCTCCACATCTAGTGAAGCTATACAAAGCCGAGAAAGATAAAGAAAAGGCTACCGAGACCAATTACATTGAGAATAATGGTGGAAATAGGTCACCAGTGACTAGCTTGGATGTTAATGACTTCCTTAACCATGACAATGGCGATGACTTTGTCTTTGATGCTTAGACGACTAGCATCTAAATAAATCTACTATCTTCCATGTTATTGTATAATAATTGTAGTATCTTCTATGCTTGTTCTTCACTTTAAATCTCGCATGACTTTGTATAATAAGCTTTGTATAATAGATTATGTATAATAGACTTTGTATAATATAATTATCCTTGTGAAATATATGAAGCTTTTATTATTAATGCCTTAATCATGCTTCTTTGTATGCATAGAAAATGAGCTCACTTAAGGTGAAGCACAATGGGAAAGAGCAATGTCTTCTAGACAGTGCGACGACACACACTATCTTAAGAAGTAGAGAATACTTCACAAAGTTAAAGGCCTTTGAAGGCAATGTTACTACAATATCCGGTGTGTCGAAACTCATTGAAGGCTTTGGAAGAGCCCTCGTTCTACTCCCCAATGGAACGAAGTTAGTGATAAATGATGCACTATACTCGAGCAAATCTCGAAGGAATTTGCTGAGCTTTAAAGATGTGCGTCAAAATGGGTTTCATATGGAAACCATGAATGAAAATGGGAGAGAATATTTGTGCATCATAAAACATGAATTTGGCCATAAACAAATCCTTGAAAGGATGCCAACGCAAACCTCCGGATTATACCATACATATATTTATCCGTTTGAGGTCAATGCAACAGCTAGTAAAAGGTCGAATGACCAAGCTGTATTCACATTGTGGCATGACCGTTTGGGTCATCCAGGATTTGTGATGATGCACAAAATCATAAATAGCTCACTTGGGCACTCACTAAAGAACATTAAGGTTCTTTCAACCAGTGATTTTAATTGCACTGCTTGCTCACTTGGAAAGTTAATTATCAGGCCTTTTAAAAGCAAAATTGCAAGTGAGACTCCTGCATTCTTAGAAAGAATCCAAGGAGATATATGTGGGCCAATTACCCCACCATGTGGACCATTTCAATATTTCATGGTGTTAATTGATGCATCAACACGTTGGTCACATGTAAGCCTATTGTCAACAAGAAATGTTGCATTCGCCAAACTCCTTGCTCAAGTAATCCGATTGAGAGCCCAATTCCCGGATTATACAATAAAGAAAATCCGACTTGATAATGCAGGAGAATTTACTTCTCAAATGTTCAATGACTATTGTATGTCAATTGGCCTTGATGTTGAGCATCCAGTGGCTCATGTTCACACACAAAATGGTCTCGCTGAATCTTTAATAAAGCGATTGCAGCTAATTGCTAGACCATTATTGATGAAATCAAAATTGCCACCATCTGCGTGGGGACATGCAATATTGCATGCAACAACCTTGATTCGATTAAGGCCAAGTGCTAATCATGAACAATCCCCGATACAACTAGTATCTGGTAAGGAGCCAAGCATTATGCATCTCAAGATATTTGGATGCGCGGTTTATGTTCCTATTGCTCCACCCCAATGCACAAAGATGGGTCCCCAAAGAAGATTGGGAATTTATGTTGGTTTTGAGTCTCCCTCAATCATTGAATATCTTGAACCAACAACTGGCGATCTGTTTACAGCAAGATTTGCTGATTGCCATTTTGATGAAAATACATTCCCAACCTTAGGGGGAGAAAACAAATATGCAAATCCACATGTGAAAGAAATCACGTGGAATGCAACTGCATTGTCTAATCTTGATCCAAGAACGAAATTGTGTGAACAAGAAGTACAACGGATCATTCATTTGCAAAATATTGCAAATCAGTTACCCGATGCTTTTACTGACACAAAGAGGGTAACTAAGTCATATATACCTGCCGCAAATGCCCCTGCAAGGGTTGAAATACCCACTGGATTGCCTGATGCATCCATTGCAAGTGAGTCTACAATACGCCGTAAGCGTGGTAGACCATTCGGTTCAAAAGATTTGAAACCAAGAAAAACAAGGGTACAAAAGGGCATGGTAGAAGAAGCCACGATGAATCAAGAGAATGAGAATATCTCAAAAGAAAATGATATCCTCGACAAGAATGAGAATGTCGATAATTATGAGATTTCCATAAACTATGTGTCCACATGTACACAATGGAATCGAAAAGAAGTCATTGTCGATGATGCATTTGCCTATTCAGTGGCTAGTGACATTGTAAATGAAAATGATGATTTTGAGCCTAAATCAGTCGATGAGTGTCGACGAAGAAAAGATTGGCCAAAATGGAGAGAGGCTATTCAGGCAGAGCTAAAATCGCTCGAAAAGCGAGAGGTCTTTGGACCCATAGCTCGTACACCAAATGGTGTAAAACCAGTCGGCTATAAATGGGTATTTGTGCGCAAGCGAAATGAGAAAAACGAAATTGTAAGATATAAAGCAAGGCTTGTTGCACAAGGTTTTTCTCAAATACCCGGAATCGATTACGATGAGACATACTCTCCAGTAGTTGATGCAACTACATTGAGATTCCTAATTGGCATGACTGTCTTTGAGAAATTGCAAATGCGCTTGATGGATGTCGTTACTGCATATTTGTATGGCACACTTGATACCGACATCTACATGAGAGTCCCGGAAGGACTAAAATTGCTTGAGGCCAATATCCATGGACCTAAAGAAATGTTTTTCCATAAAATTGAGAAGGTCATTATATGGGTTAAAACAATCTGGGCGAATGTGGTACAATCGTCTCAGTGAATACCTCATGAGAGAAGGGTATAAGAACGATATTGTTTGTCCATGCGTCTTCATCAAACGATCCGAAAAGGGATTCGCTATTATCGCAGTTTATGTTGACGATCTAAACATCGTCGGAACTTCAAATGAACTTGAAGATAATGCGAAATATTTGATGAAAGAATTTGAAATGAAAGACCTTGGACAAACAAAGCTTTGTCTTGGCCTACAGATTGAGCACTTAAAGGATGGAATCTTTGTCCACCAATCTAATTATACTGAGAAAATCCTTAAGAGGTTCTACATGGACAAAGCGCACCCTTTGACCTCTCCAATGGAAGTTCGATCCCTGAATGTTGAGAGGAATCAATTCCGTCCCCGAGAAGAGGACGAAGAGATTCTTGGTCCAGAAGTACCATACTTAAGTGCAATTGGTGCTTTAATGTATTTAACTAACAATACAAGACCAGATATTGCTTTTGCTGTGAACTTGTTGTCCAGGTATAGTGTTGCTCCTACAAGGAGGCATTGGAATGGAATCAAACACATATTTCGCTATCTCCGAGGTACACATGATCTCGGGTTGTACTATCGTAGCCAAAGAAATGCAGCCCTGGTTGGATATGTAGATGCAGGATACTTGTCTGATCCACACAAAGCCAAATCACAAAATGGCTATGTGTTCACGTATGGAGGCACTACTATCTCATGGAGATCAACGAAGCAAACCGTGACTGCCACATCATCGAACCAAGCCGAGTTGATTGCTTTGTATGAGGCTGGAAGAGAATGTGTATCTCTACGAGCAATGATCCAATTCATCCAGAAAGAAAGTGGGATGCGGCCAATCACTGACGATCCAACAACATTATTTGAGGACAACTCTGCATGTGTTGCTCAAATGAAGAAAGGCTACATCAAAGAAGACCGCACAAAGCACATATCTCCAAAGTTCTTTTCTACTCGAGATTTGGAAGAAGCTGGTGAAGTGGACGTCTAACAAATTCGATCAAATGACAATTTGGCTGACCTATTCACAAAGTCTTTGATCCCTAAGAAATTTGGAGAGCTAGTATCAAGAATTGGAATGTGCAGACTTCGAGACATATGTTGAAGTCAGGGGGAGCATAATACGCGCTGCACTCTTTTTTCCTTCGATCAAGTTTTTTCCCCACTGGGTTTTACTTGACAAGGTTTTTAATGAGGCAGCTCTAAAGCGTACAATGGGTTTCAAGTTGCACTCTTTTTCCCTTCGTTCAGGTTTTTATCCCACTGGGTTTTTCCTGACAAGGTTTTTAACGAGGCAACGCACACCCATCCCCTACAGCATGAAAGAAGGTGAATATTCAAGGGGGAGTGTTATGAATGCATGATTATAGCCATAATCTACATCATCTACTAATCACCCTTTTATACACATCTACAAGTTAACCTTCTTACATCTCCATTATTTGTATGAGTAGATGATTGAACATGTATTGTTTGTATTATGTATGATTGGAGGTAAATTGTACAAGGTGAATTATTCACCTTCTTCACCTCCTTATTACCATGGTTAAATCATGGAAATTAACCTAGGTTTTTTACCTCACTTTCTCCTATAAAAGGAGGTCATCTACCATTGTAAAACTTGCACCAAAGTAGAGTAAGAAATACATCTCTAAAGTTCTTACTCTCCCTCTCTCCCTTCTAATAATAAAGAGTGTTTCCAAAGTTTGTTTAAGTGTTCTTTTAAGAAGACTAGAGTGACCTTAGTCTTAATCTTTTCATAACAAATATGATATTTTATATATATTACCGTACCCACTCCCACTCTACAAGTTAATGGTGGAACTTTGGCATAAGGTTTCAATCTTAATTAGTACTTGATTGGATTATAGCATTATAGTACATAACTACAATGTTGTAATGTTATTAGTATGAAAGCTGAAAATTATATTATAGTGTGTATCGATGAATTTTTACATTATCTTATATTATTTTATATTGTGTGTTATTTTTTGCACTTCATCAAGATATAACTTTTATAGAGGTTATATAGCATGTATGTAACACCCCTATTTTTCAACTATGGATATTACATGCCAGTGACCTCGGATTTTCCCACCCAAAGTCACCCAAGGCGATAGGTAACACAACCCGGTTCATAAAAACAAAATATTGAACTTATATTACATCAAAAGTGATCGATACCTGATACATGATTAGAAATCAATGATCAATGATACAAAATTACAATTCTCGAGTGAAGAAGATATATAAATCCCTTTTTCAGCAGAAATAAATGACGGTTATAACAAAATAGGAAATTCCAAAATGTCGAAAATAATTTGAAACTCTTGAAAATCTTCCTTCCTTTAAATCCTCAAGTCTTTGTCCTTGGTCTTCGATACACCTGTCTTTACTTTCTGATATTTCCATAAAAGCAGGAAATACCAGCCGACCAATGACGGGAAGAAAAGAAAGTGGTGTTAGTCTAACGCGAGACTAAGCAAGTGGTAGAATATGACTAGGTTCTTAAAAGGCTAAGTATGTCGGCATCGAGGTCCGAAGGGAACTGAACGATGCAAGACAAATCAGGTTCTTTGGAGGTGAGGGTGTAATATAATTTAGACAACGAGGCTTCATTCGAATACAACTCAGACGATAATGAAAGGGACAAATCTGAAGGGAGGTGAATAACGGACTTTCTTTTGGAAATAAGAAATCACAAAGAGGTGATTCCTAGGAACGAAAGATGCTTAAAATTTTATTGGGAACTTATTAATGCACATCAAGGTTTAGTAAAACAATTCAACTTCAACAGTACACTTTATTTTAACGACTTCGGATGTGGCAACTCATAAGAGTCAAGGGCCACCCGAGGAATATCCATTTCAACGATTCAATTATCCATTCTTGTATGCGGCGACCCCTTTGAATGAGCCTAGAGCCACATATTTGAGAAATATTCATTCAGCAATTCATTTAAAGATTTTTATATGCGGCGACCCCTGGAATGAGCCTAGAGCCACATAGTTGAGCACCTAGCTAGGGTGCTATCACCCCTCTGAGCGGTAGAGCGGGCAGAGTCATGACCCAGTATTAGGGTATAGGTACATCCTAATACAAATTCTCAAGAGGTGTAGCAGAGACGAGTCCCTCACCCCTAATCACTATTCTAGTCCATAACAAAGTCTCGAAAAGAGACTTGAAACAATCAGAGGCCACAATCATCGGTCCTAAGTCCAAGTACTAGCGCAATACGAAATGATAATAATACGAACAACAGGGTCATTATTTCTAAGCAATCATGATCCTAAGTTCATTTTATTCGAACAAGGCGTTCCCAACAAGATGGACATGATAACGGAGGAAAATGAATTCACGAATATCGAGTAGAAAGAAAGAACCATCCACTTGCCTTTGATTTTCGAGATCGAAGTTCTAAGGAATGATCCGCGAGCTTACGGCGACCCGACTACTCGACCTAAATTAGGTGCGATTTGCATAACGCGCGAAGTAAATTAATATATAATTTAGTTTAAATTCTATAAGTCCCTCAAACTATATTTCTTAGTTATAATAATTAGTGAGGGTTATACAAATTATTTCCTTTAACAATTTATATGTGGAAACGTTCATAGCCTAAGTCATCATATGTTTTTGTCTTACGGAATAGTTTATCGCATTTTTATTGAGGTGATAATTTTATAACTAGTCCATTATCTCTATGTAATCAAACATAAATTGGACCGTAATGTACGTGTATATATATCACAAGTCCACCACTAATTAATTAGGAACGGTTAATATGTCCATTAACCCTATATAACGTGTACATAGTGTTATAATTGGAACGTGTATATATAAAATACCATCATTGGTTATTGGCTAGTCCATTATTTCGGATCTAAGGTGGTACGTTTATAACTAGCCATTTTCTATTGCATAGGTTCATAATAAAAAGGCTTACCATAAAGTGGTATGTTAATAGCTAGCTATAATAAAAGGGGTACGGGTACCTATATAACTAGCCATATCTAATTAAAGTGATTTGGGTTAACAACTCATCTAATTCTAGGTATTAGCCCAGCAAGAGAGGTTAGGCCCATACGTAAATTGGGGACAGAAATCGCTTGCCTTTGTGCTGAGTTACGTAGGCAGCAACAGGCGTCCACACTCTCCAATGGCCTTCACGACAGCAGCCACCAACAGCAACGGCTCGGCACAGCAACCAGGCGGCGACGGCGACGACTCCTCCGGCGGGGATCCTGACGGCGGAAGGCGGCGGCAGGGCTGGGTTCGGCTCCGGCGACGAAGAAGAACGGCGGACAAGAAAAGAAACAAAAATTAGCAGGCTGTGTTTGGCGGCAATTTTGGCTCGGTTTTGGATCGGGAACTTTTGAATTAAGGCATTGGAGTACTCAGGGATAGCAATGGTGGAGAGGTTGAGATTGAAGTGTGAGATTTGCCTTGCAAAACCTTCAATTTATAGGGCTGGCTTTTCGCCCATCCGAAACCCTAATACATCCCATTGTCCGGTTATTCGACAGCAGCGTCGTAGAGCCCGGCGGTCCGAGGACAGCTCCATTGCTGCTTTCCGATGCCTCAGTTCTAGGCATACCATAAATAGAAATGGCGTGTACGTGTACTACATGAAAACGCGCCAGCTTGGTGGTAGAGGAGGGGCGGTATAGGGCGTAGGTCGTAGGTTCGAGCCCCTAGAGCCTCATTTTTGTTTGTTTTTGGTCAGAGTTATCCAAACTAGGAGAATTGTGATGGGCTGGGCCCGCCGGTTTTGGGCCGGAAGAATGTGTGGTTGGGCTCGGCCCACTTTGCAAGTGTTTAATGGAGTTTGCAATTGAGTTTGTTAATTTGACCCGAACAATTGATTTGTTTTATTTCATTTTATGTTATCTTGTTTTATTATATTATTTTATTTTATTTTATTTTGTTTTATTTTATTTACTTTATTTAAATTTTTACATCTGTTCATATAAGAGCGATTAATTAGTTATGACATTTCTAATCTCTTTTGTATACATAAGGATTAAAATATAACTATATATATATATATATATATAGTTTTTCTTACTATAAAAATTGCGGGTATTACAATGTATTAATGAAATTTAACAAAAATGATAATGATAATGTTTCTTAAAGAAAATATAAATAAACATGAAAAATTGTTCATCCAAACCGTTAATTAAAATGTTAAAAAAATATAATTTTACATTGTAATTTATTTGATTTAACCAGATTCTTAAAGAGGGAATGAAATAAGATTGTAGCAAGAGTTCTTACGAACGCATCAACAAAGAAATACTAATGTGAAGAATACTAATTGCACCAAGTTTAACATGTTTGTGAACAAAGTGGTAGTCAACTTGTTGTAATAGGCCAGGTCGTTTTGTGTTTTGATACTTCTGAAGATCCTTCGTCTCGGTGGAGGAAACGTCAACTGTTCGTTCACACAACCTAGGTGGGTCGACTTGTTGTCTATGACGCTATGAATTTTAGTGCTTTACTCACCCCGCTTCCAAACGCTTTTTGCTCTTATTTTTCAAGGCTTTATACTACCTTCAGTCGTTATTGCTTATCATATGTGGCACACGTGTTGACTTTCTTAGTCGTTCTTGACTGCCGTTTTCAAAGGCCTCTCAGACTACCATTTTTCCTTGGTATTCGATCTGAATTCTCACCTTTATCAAAAAAATTGGTAGTCAAAGGCTAATATACTTGGGTATATTATAAAGCACCATTTTAGGTGTCTTGAAGAGTTGAAGATTGATTTCTCATATGATATATTTGGCTTTTGGTCAATTTTAAGAGCAATTTTAGAAATCGAAGGTTTGAGGTATGATTAGCGTTAGCGGTGACAAGTAGAAGATTGGCAACGGTGTTGTTACTATTTGTTTTTGAGTTAATTTTTATATTCACAAGTTTAAATCATCTTAATAATGCTAGATGTATTTTTTACATATAGATAATTTTATAAATAAATTTTATGGAATCTGATTAAGAAGATGTGAATTACTTTATTATATATGTGTGGTCCATGATGTTAATTTTTGTGAAAACATGTATTTCACTATATTATATATTAGGATAGATACTATTATGTTACTAGTCTATTAAATTATATGAGATATGTATTAAGACATATCAAACAAGTCGTTTTGTCCGGTTTGGGCTCGGTGTTTTCGAGTTCAGGTTGAGCACGGGTTCGGGTCAATCAGATTGCGGGTCAAGTCGGGTCGGGTCATTGCAGGTTATCGTGCGAGTTAGTTTTCGTCAATGGATCAAGAATGTCAAATTTTTATGATTATTAAAATATTATTATGATTGTATAACAAAATTTAATAAAAAAATGTTATTTTTTATCATAAAATATATAACAAATCGAGTCAACAGGTCAGGTTCAGGTTTCAACCTAATAACATTCGGTTTAACCGAAATCGGTTTTTAACGGGTTTCGGGTTCACTTTTACAGATTTCAGCATACTAATCTTCGGACAGTATCGACGGTTTTTTGGATCGATTTAGGTTTTAACAACTCTAATTGTATAGGATAAATTTGGTAAGATATATGATTACCATATCCTATATATCCTAACTCATTTACAATAATTTAACAAGCTTTCGTATTTTGCTTTTCAATTTCAATTTTTTAAATATTTTCTATTTTTATATAGATAATCATTAAAATGGATGCGGATGGAGTTTGGTTACGAGGTCATGGTTGCACAATGGATGTGGATGGAGTTTGGTTACATGTCAAGTTCCGATGTGGGATGGCGGCCATCCCACATCGGAACTTCCACACAATCCATGGTCGGATTACTAGTACGTATAAATAGCAGGCATGACGCGCAGAGAAGGAGATCAAAAAACTTCGTGAGCTTACATTACTCCCAAGTAAAAGATCAAACTTGTCGAAATCACGATCACTGTACGCGCAAAGCAAAAACGATTCCCAAACACTTGTATCCTCTAGAAGTCTAGATACGAATAATACCAATTCCAAACACTTGTGCTCTCTCTTCGCGTTCACTACCTCTTTTGCCGGTTGGTCTTGTCGGTTCACTTGCTCTCATCCCATGATCTTAAAGTGGCTTAAAGTAATTTTGAGTTTCAACGGTACCAAAATGATACGTTATTAATGTTGGCTTTATTTATTATTATTGGTTTTATGGGTTTTAGGTTATTTAATGGGTCGCTTGTTGGGCCTTTAGGTTTATTATCAGTATTAGGGTTTTATCATTTACTATATATATTTTGTAATCCTGTTATAGGAGATTCATTCAATAAATCAATCAATCAATCAAATATTCCTTTTATCCCTAAACTCTCTCTAACCCTATCTCAACCCTTATCCCGAGGCCTCGTGTGTCTCTTATCCTTATTCCAATCGATTCCCTAGGTACGGATCTGAGCCAGTCCGTATCAATTGGTGCTTTCATTGAGAGTTGAACTCAAGGGAATCGATTGGAATAAGGATAAGAGACACACGAGGCCTCGGGATAAGGGTTGAGATAGGGTTAGAGAGAGTTTAGGGATAAAACGAATATTTGATTGATTGATTGATTTATTGAATGAATCTCCCATAACAGGATTACAAAATATATATAGTAAATGATAAAACCCTAATACTGATAATAAACCTAAAGGCCCAACAAGCGACCCATTAAATAACCTAAAACCCATAAAACCCATAATAATAAATAAAGCCAACATTAATAACGTATCAACTACTCGCCCGATCAGAATCGACTCGTCCCGAGGCGAAAATCCAGAAAAAGAACCATAGAACACAACACCCGCCGGGATCAAAAACCCAACAACTAGCCAGTATATCAACTTGTAAACGGGCATAAGGTGGCCCCTTAAGTTCATCAAGTTGAACCAACAGTCGACCTTTGCATTCGGGACGTGTTTGCCCAAATTCATCCATACTCACGTCCATGCTGTGGCAAAATGCATCTGGTGGTTTCCAAATAGCTTTGTGTAATGTTTGCCAAGGACTTTCAAGCTCTGGCAGTAGCATTTTTCCTCTCAAGATCCACGTGGACTCCACCACATCAAATAACTCATGAGTATAAACTAGTTCATCAAAAGCTTGAGTTGGTTGAAATCCCTTTACTGCAGGTGCACACGCCACACTAACAACCTTATTAAACATTGCAAAACTTTGAGCTGACAGTTGAGAAAAATTCCGCTTAACACCTAGTTCAATTCCAGGATCGAAAACAGCCATGAATCCTTGCATTTTCAGGCTGACTCCTCCAGCAGACATTTTATCAAACACCTCATGTGCACTTGAATCAACTAGAAACTCAAATGGATTTATCTTAGATTTGTCCACCCCAATTTCAATAAATTCATCAACACATTCACCCAATTGATATGCAACAACATCAGAGACAACGGCTGCCGAGATTACCCGAAAGTTTGCTGGTAGAACTTGGTTCGGCAGATCTGGGAACAAACCCCCTTGAGCGGGATCTGCGGAGACGGTGGGTGGCAGCGGCGCGGCGGGAACCCGGATGGCGGCGGCCAGATCGACGAGCGCCGCTTGGGGAGGAACCGCCGGATGTTGACCCGCGAAAACCGCCACCGGCGACAGATTTGGGTGAGTCGACAGTACCTGCGGATCTGGAAGCCCGACAGCCCCCTTAGGGTTCGTCGCGAGCGGGGCGGCGTGAGGGTAAGCCGCGAACTGAGCGGAGTCAGGAGGTGGCGTGAACGGAGGGTCGGCGGCTGCGCGAGGGTTCTGCTGGCGGCCGGACTGGTTTTGGACGACAGGGGTGAACGAAGACTCGTGAGCGCGGGTTTCGCCGGCGAGCTGGGCGGTTGGGGCGAACGGAGCCGCGAACGGCCCTTGCGCCTGCACAAGAGGAGGTTGCCGGCCGTCGTCGGACAGGTTCACATCTTCGATCAGAGCTTCGATCTCGCTTGTGATGATGCTGATTCGGTCATCAAGGAACAACTCCAATCGACAATATCCATCATAGATATTTCGTCCATTGAAGCGAATGAACGCTTCGAGGGCTGAATCCGGATGTTGAAAACGGATTCGGAATTGGTCATTGACCGGTATTATGTCTACGATAGTGCCAACGATTGAGAACACTTGCTCCAAGACTTCACTAGAAAGTCGATAGAGTTGGGTATGGAACTTGACATACAAAAAAGTTTGGAGTAGTTCCCGGAGGTTCTGGAGTTCTTGGAGTTCCTCGTTCATGGTGATGAAGAGTTCTCTGGATGAAAGCACCAATTGATACGGACTAGCTCGGATCCGTACCAAGGGAATCGATTGGAATAAGGATAAGAGACACACGAGGCCTCGAGATAAGGGTTGAGATAGGGTTAGAGAGAGTTTAGGGATAAAAGGAATATTTGATTGATTGATTGATTTATTGAATGAATCTCCCATAACAGGATTACGAAATATATATAGTAAATGATAAACCCTAATACTGATAATAAACCTAAAGGCCCAACAAGCGACCCATTAAATAACCTAAAACTCATAAAACCAATAATAATAAATAAAGCCAACATTAATAACCGTATCACAAAAGAAAATAAATTTTCCTAAATCATTAAAAAGACTTTCATACTTTAGGGATACCAAAAAAATTTCCCTTATTTTTACCCACTCACCCACCAACCATTCAAACCAGACCTGTCAAAAGCTGACCCGACCCGTAAACCCGACCCGACCCGACCCGAAATTTCTAGGGTTTCAACCTGAAAATTTGAACCCGAAACCCAGTTTCAACCCGAACCCGATAAACCCGAAAATTTAGGGTTAGGGTCAGGGTCAAACCCGCTGGGTCAAGAAATCTATAAGGCGGTAAACTTATTTTAGAAGACACTCTATTATAATGAAATGACGGATTGACGGGTAATTATGCACCCAAAGGTTTTAATTATATTACAATATATAAAATTTATTTTATAAAATTATGATAAATTTTATTATTAAAATATTTAAAAATAATATTTTGTTATTTTATTTTATTATTTAAATAATATTTTATTTAAATTTTAGTCAAAAAATTGATACTCTTGACCCGTTGGGTTGACCCGACCCGACCCGAAACCCGAAACGACCTGACCCAGTTTGACCCGTAACCCGATTGACCCAAACCCGAACTCAACCCGAACCCGAAACGACCCGACCCGAACCCGCCCGACCCGACCCGATTGACAGGTCTAATTCAAACTCATCCAAAACATTATGTTCTCGATTCTAACAATACTCTTAAGCTTAATTTTTTCTTAGCCAATTCCTAAGTATTATCCATTATTTATAACAGCCTTAGAATTAAGGTAGAAGAGTCTTTCCTAATAGGGAATTTTCTCATATTATTGAAAAATGTGAATATGGAGCTAGAATATGACACAAGTTTCACTTCAACAATTTTCCATCACAATCTCCATAATGGGGAATTCTCCAAAAAAATGAGTTCCTTTTTCTATATTTGGGGAATTCTCCAAAATAATCTAGAGCATGGATTAATTGCAAGTGCAATCATGGCAACGGTTTATTGGTCAATTTATATTTTATAAGATATTTTTGGATGTTTTTATATATAATGAATATAAAAAAATTATGATGGAGAAACTATTGGAGTTAGATTAAAATTATTTTGGAGAATAAGCCTTTTGGTTCTTCATTTTGAAGAAAATTATGAGGAAACTCTTGGGCATGCTCTAACCGACTCTCCTGTTTGTACATTAGAGCATGATTATTAGATTTCTCATAATTTTCTTTAAAATAAAGGATTGAAAATTATATTCTCTAAAATTATTTAATCTAACTCCAATAGTTTTTTTGTCTTATATTTTTTTATATAAGAATGTTTTTGCATAAAATATATAATAAAATATAATCAATCAATTATTGTAACACCCCGAGAATTTATAAGGGATTGAAGTCCCCATGTCAACAAGAGCTCTTCCTTTTCATGGTTCGAGAGGCCAAAAGAGTCATGAAGTTAAGCATGCTAGGACGAGAGTAATCCAAAGATGGGTGACCTCTTGGGAAGTCTCTCGGATTGGCATGGGATAGCCCTTCTAGGGCCTCGGGCCTTACAAATGGTATCAGAGCCAGGTTTTGGGTTACGAGTTGGCTTGGCCGGAGGGCGGTCACTCGACCCAGGGGGTGGTCATTAGGCCTTGACGAGGTTGTCAAGTGCTTAAGTGGGGCAGATTGTAACACCCCGATAATTTATAAGGGATTGAGGTGCTCCCCATGCCAACAAGAGCTCTTCCTTTTCATGGTTCGAGAGGCCAAAAGAACCATGAAGTTAAGCGTCCTAGGACGAGAGTAGTCGCAGGATGGGTGACCTCTTGGGAAGTCTCTCGGGTTGGCATGGGATAGCCCTTCTAGGGCCTCAGACCTTACAATTATAATTAATACATTTTTATTGCTTTTAGAAAATTCACCAAATATAAGAGAACTCTATTTTTTTCCTCCTCTCATATAATGGAGATTCGGATAGAAAACCAATGAAATAAAAACTTAAACTATATTCTCTAAATTCACACTTAAAAATAATATGAAAAAGTTGTTGAACATGGTTTTATACCTAAAAATTATAAATTTAATGGTCTCAACTCATGAGTCATGTTTAGATCCCTTAATGCAGACCACGAGTCATGTTTAGATCTCTTAACGCACATTATAATATTACTTCGTACTAGACTTATAATTGATTAATTATAGAAATAATTTACCCAATACTCGTAATTTTTTTTATTCCCTCATTATGATATTGTGAGTCGTGACCCATTTTCCAACAAGTAGGTTCCACTAATGGGGTCGATTTTTAGAAGAAATCGAAGTTCGAAATGAACGAATGAATGAATGTACATACGTGTAGCATGTATGGATGGCTTGGGTGACAAAAGGGGTTGCACTTGGCACTTTCTAACACTTATTTGTGGCACCAAATTGCCTTATTATATTTGATCAAAAAATAAAAATAAAAATTGCCTTATTATATTTTACACGCGAGTATATATGATCTCACATGGAGAAGAGGTTAGTATATCATGTTTTAGGACCAAATAACAAGGCAAATCTTTCTTGGATATTATTGGATGACAATTTATACTGCGCTACGCATATACCATAGATGTGTTCGTGAAGTGTATTTCAAGTCATTGTCTACCTCTTTGGACATGTGATGTGTCTCAATTTTAGATATTTGATTAGACTCGATATATGTAATAACATGATCAATTAATTCTGATAATTCATAGGATTATATATTTGTAATGATAAGGACCGGATAAGTTAGTATGAGAGCCAAATTGAATAAAGGCAACAGTTATATACCGTATTATAATTATACATATAATGTATTAAAGTTTTATATATAGTGTTATAAACATGTATATAGGTGATGTCTTTTTTAATTTCCTATAATTTTGAAGTTTATAAGATTTCCTTATCTTATATAACTTTAAGTTAAATATAGTCTATTTATTGTTTTCAATCCAACTTTTGATATTTATCCTTGTAATAGTTGTTTTTATTCATGTTTATAACTTCTAAACTTAAGCCTTTTTTTTCTAAAATCACTCATGCATTAGTTAGGATTTTGTTTTCTCCATTTTTATTATCAGGTCTCAGAGAAAAAAGTTAAGGTGGGGAAATGATGTTCTACTCCAAGGATAGGAAAATCTCTAAGAATTTAAATAACACTTAGAAATGAATTTACATACGTCTCACTTCAAGAAAACTAGTAAGAAATCGAACTTGCCACATGAAAAAGTAATAAATGCACTAGAACAACCCCTCAACTATGATTATTTAGTCATAGCAATATTTTATAATTATAAAAAGTCAATGGCTGATCCAAATGCAAACAAAACTCAACCCGGTTGACTCGTAACCTATAACGACATAAATACATACTCAAGTCGAACCCAAAATCAATTGAACTAATTTGATTGGCAAGTCAATATATGAGTGTATGGAATTTAGGGCCTATTCGACATTATGTAGTTGATACAAGTTGAAACCGAAACCGATATAAGTTGAAACTTATTTAATTAGTACTTGGAATTTAGAACTTATTTTTGTGGATAAATTTTATGCGTGTTCTGTATATAAATATGATTGAAGTGGATTTAAAAATTATGTGTAAAATTAACAAAAAGGATACTATGATAAATCAAATCAAATACTATATCTATAATTCAGGGTAATATATAAAACAATCCTAAGCTCCCCTATAGACTCATATAAGCATGGGGATACAACTTGCATTTGGGGTAATATTTCGACAAGATTCAACAATATTTAGTTTTGATAAACTTAATTTTATCAACTACATGCATGTGTCAATCGTTTGCATGAGAGTTTGTTTTCTTGTGTAAGGTTCTTTAAACTCAATTCAAGTTGGATGGCCCTTACGAAAAACCTTTTGATGTGTATAATATACCCTTAAATATATAAATTAATAACATATTTTAAATACTTTGTTTTCTTTTTTTTGTAATTTTTGTCTAAATTATTCAGACAATCAATTTTATTATGTTTTGTGTATCGAACACCGAAAAAATATAAGGTTTTCTCCACATATGTCTCTTTATGATTATGACTTAATCATTCAGTGGGGCGATGAAGATGAAAGTCTTCTATCTCCTTATGAAGGGATAGATAGAAGACATATAAACTCAAATGTGATGATCCAAAAAATAAAGCCTTCGTGTACTTTTAACCCAAAATTCTTTTCTTGCAAAAACTACATTTTAAACTTTTTAAAATGCATGTCATGTATAAAAAATTATGTTTTTCAAGATGATATTTCACCCCAAAACTAATGTCTAATTCAAACTAAAACAAGACGTAATATATTTTCATTCTAAAGCATCTAGTAGGGAGAAGATAAGGTGTGCCACTCAGCTTATGGTGGAGAATGTTCTTATGAATAATTCATAGTACGTGTAAATTAAGTACTTTTGAATGATTTGACCAAAAAAAAAAAAGTACTTTTGAATGAGAAGTGAATCAAGACTTGACTCTTTTGGTCAGATGAAATTGATTGCTTCCTCTTGTTAACAAGAGGTGTTCTCCTTCTGAAATCAACCTGTTGTTCCACTTCCTCCTACTATTTGGATGGTATCTCTTACAGTATTTCAAACATGCACTCGAAATGTTTCTCTCATCAACCCTTTTATTGAGAAGGAGGTCAATCAGGTCATCGTAGTTCTTTCCTGACTTGACTTTCTTTAATTAGACTTGTTGGTTCTTGATGGATATAATGTGAGAATGCTCTAAGTCGGTTCGGATCCTCTGTCCCCTTTCCTGACCGGACCGGCTCTAAGAAGCCTTCTTAACCACTCCAAATAACAAATGTCGATATCCAATTCAGGATAAAATTCAACAATAATCGATATCAAAGTGTTGTATTGAGAGTTTGATTAATCTCGTAAGAAATACATGTTCCGTGAGAATATATAGCAAACATCAAAAGTTCATCCTAAAACATTTGAAATGCATCATCATAAATTATTAAAAAATGTATTTACAAATGACACTCCTATGCTTCATTGTAGAACATAAAAAAATCATTACTTTTAACACTTTATAATAAAGTTTGAATCTAAAATATAGATAAGAATCTATACTATATATTAAAGCCGAGGAATTTCGAGCCCGCACGTTAATTCTGGCCCCACTTCATTAATAATTTTTTATTTTTTTTATTTTTCTTAATTATCTAATCTTTAATTTTATCCTTTTACTTACCCATCAAATATCTATCTTTGAAGGAATACTAATTATCTTTAAAATTTCTTTAATTATCTAATGCTTTTAATTTTATCCTTTTTCTTACTCATCTAATATCTATCTTTGAAACAATAATATCTATCTTTAAATTTTCTTCTATAAAAGATACATATAAATTAACTTATCTTTTCACTTACCATTTTAATCTATTTATGTAAAAATTAATATAATAAATTCGAATTTAAAAAATGAATTTTAAAATGGAACCCCATTTTTCTAAATAAATTATTATTTTTATCTTTGACACTAAATCAATTTATATTTATTAACTTTTACTTACACTATATACTACCATCTCCCTAATAACTTAGCTTTTATCTATCATAAAATCAAACAATTAATTTTTTCATGTTATTTCAATAATCTAATTACATTCTTTATTATCGATTTATGTAAAAGATATTTTTTGAATTTTGACAAAATATTCTATCATTTTTTATATATTAGTTATCTTTTTAATCTCTTTATGTAAGAAGTAATTTAAAGATTTTGAATCTGAAATAATTTAAAAATAGAAGCCATTTTTTATAATTAAATTAGTATTCCTATCTTTAATATTAAATAAATTTATATTTACTATCTTTTACTTAACTTATAATTTATCATTTTCATAATAACTTAGCTTATATCTTTCACAATAAAATATTGTTGTTTAATATATTTTATTTATTTCAATATATAAAGTCATCAGAATCATGTTGGACTCATTTTATATTTGTAAAATTTGATGTTATATTTTAATATTTTTAATTAAATAAAAATTCATAGTAATTATATCTCATACTAATAAATTATATTATTAATATAAAAAATAAGATCAAACCAAAATAATCAAATAAAACATCTCACTTTATATTAATATTGACTTATTTTGTCTCAAAATTGTGATAAAGGGACAATGATATATATTAACCACTAGAGATAAAAAAAGTAAGTAAATTTTATTTACTAAATTGTTCTTTAATTAGAATATGTTTTATATTTTTATAATCTCATACATGCGGTACTGCAAATTAATCTGAAAAACATTTTTTTTCGTCTAGAAAAAAATAACATTTTTCATGTGCTAAAATTTTCATTATATGTTTTCACTTATTAATATCTTATTTATAATAAATATAATTTTAAAATGTGAAACAGGAGTCATTGTCGTGCATGACACGACGGGTAAACCTAGTATATCTAACACGATAATAGAATGTGTCTCGTATTACACATAACTTTTATATCGGGCCTAATTCAAACTCTTGTATTGATGTAAGTATATTTGATGACACAATAATGTATGGAACTATGGAAGTGGAAAGTCCAAACAGCCCGCCAATCAAATGCTATTCTCGTGCTTAAACCTGTGGCCATCGACCTCCCCCCTCCTATATAAACCCTCCTTGGCCCTTCTCCTCTACACTACAAAATCACACTACCTTCTTCTACTCTTCAACGTACCACTCTTCCTATATCACTTGTCCATATTAAATGGCTATACATCCCACACCCGCCAATGCCCACAAACAAAAGGCCATAAACCACGAGGACCTCGGCCGCCGCTGCGTATGGGTCAACGGCCCGGTCATCGTGGGCGCAGGCCCATCGGGCCTAGCGGTGGCGGCCGGGCTCAGGGACAAGGGCGTCCCCTTTGTGATCCTGGAGCGAGCCAACTGCATTGCCTCCCTATGGCAGAACCGAGCCTATGACCGCCTCAAACTCCACATTCCCAAGCAATTTTGCCAGCTCCCCAGCTTCCCATTCCCTGAAAACTTCCCACAATACCCTTCCAGGGACCAGTTCGTAGGCTACATTGAGTCCTATGCTAAGCATTTCGATCTCCAGCCTCAGTTCAACGAGTCCGTACAGTCCGCAAAGTACGACGAAACCAGCGGCCTGTGGAGGATCAGGACTGTCTCGGGTCCGGCTGATGACCCGGTTGGGAAACGGGATGTGGAGTACATTTGTAAGTGGATTGTGGTGGCCACGGGAGAGAATGCAGAGAAAGTGGTGCCTAAGTTCTTTGGGCTCCATGAGTTTGGTGGTGAGACTATTCATGCTTGTGATTACAAATCCGGCAAGAAGTACTCCGGGAAGAAGGTTTTGGTTGTTGGGTGTGGGAATTCAGGAATGGAGTTGAGCTTGGATCTTTGCAATCACAATGCTTCGCCAACAATGGTTGTTCGAAGCTCGGTAAGTCTCCATCAAAGTTCAATTACACACATTAGAACTATGCACTTGTGCACAACTTATTATTGTGCTTTTACTTAATGTGTTTGTTGTCTTGGTTGCAGGTTCATGTTTTGCCAAGGGAGGTTATGGGAAAATCGACGTTTGGATTGGCGGCCATGATGATGAGGTGGCTTCCCCTGTGGCTAGTGGACAAGATTCTGCTTTTATTAGCCTATATAATGCTTGGGAATTCTGAGAAATATGGAGTGAAGAGGCCGGAAATGGGGCCTCTGGAGCTGAAGAACGCACAAGGGAAGACGCCGGTTTTGGATATCGGTACAATGGGGAAGATCAGGTCAGGTCAGATTAAGGTCGTGCCAGGAATCAAGAGGTTTTCTCGAGGACGTGTTGAGCTTGTTGATGGAGAGGTTCTTGAGATTGATTCTGTTATTCTGGCAACTGGGTATAGGAGCAATGTTCCATCTTGGCTCAAGGTAAGACACAAATTTTTAATCTTCATATTCAGTGATCAACCTTCTTCTGTTGGTGTTGTTGGTTGATTATGATAACTGCCATTAATGGTTTGATCAATAATTCTGATGCATTATAGCAGTTAATATACATTGCAATGTTCTGTTCTTATTTTAAAAATTGGTTTGACAGTTAAAGAATGGAATCAATAATCATTGGTGTTTTTATTTTAATAGCACCTCTCCTTGACTTTCTTGTTTCACCCTTTCTGTGAGCCAAAAGGCTTTTATAAACCCACATGTCCCAAAATTCCATACCATTAACTATGATGGAAGAGTGCACATGTCTAGATGAGCTGTGTTCTTATTCAATTTAATTCCTTGAACCCTCTATGTTAGCTGTCACATGAAATATCTTACTCAAGTTACTTGTTACTGAAGTTAGTTTTACCATGAAACAGGAATGCAAAGAAAGTGAGTTCTTCTCCAAAAATGGATTCCCAAAATCGCCGTTCCCAAACGGGTGGAAAGGGAATGCAGGGCTATATGCAGCTGGCTTCACAAAGAGGGGGCTATCTGGTGTATCTGAAGATGCAACCAAAGTAGCAGAAGACATTGCGAGAATCTGGAAGCAGGAAACAGGGAAGAAGAAGAACAAGAATCCTAGAGCTCCTGGTGCTTGTCATAGAAGATGCATATCACAACAGCTCTAAGCTACAAAAAAAGATGACAGTTTTGTTGTTGTAACTTGGTTTTCTTTACCCTTTTATGATTTCATTGGTGGCTGTTGGTCGCTGAGTAGATTGCACATGAGACATGACCGAGAACAGTGGTGCCAGTTTGTATAGAGAAGCTTACAAAACATACAGCCAAGAACTAGAGGAGCCCTCTCAAGTACAAGTTCCACAAAACTAGTGTCTTATTTGTGCAGAGGAATGAGCTTGACAGCTCTTGTAGCTGTATCTTAACCACAAGTTTTTTGTACCTGAAGCATAAAACAAGTTCCGATTTTGTAACAACGCCTTTGTCTGAAAGCGTTCGGGCAGGTGTGGTACAACAAATGGAAACATGAATAGAAATAAAACGAATCTAGCGCACTTTGGTAACATAACACATCTATGATTAGCTCCATGACAGTGACTGTAAGACCATAATACATCGATGAAAATTTTCGTCCATGTATCATGACGCTACACCAAACTAGATTGTTCCCTTTACGTATACGTTTCCCTCCCGGTGTAAGTCCTAACCAAATTGGCCCTAGCTTGAAGGATCTGAGGTGTTTTCTGACTTACAACACATGGGTGGGCTTATAAGGAAGAGTCATTTTCAGTCTATGGGTGTCCATGCCCTTATCTTCATGCAAGAATGTAAAGCCTTCTGTTTTGAGATCTTGGGCACTTGATGAATAAGACCTGCACTGTCTTTCCATACCACCTATCAAGTCATGTCGTTTTCCAATATCATAGCTTCCATCTTGAAGGATTCATACAGCTCAGAAGGCAAAACGATCTCATTCTTAGGGAAGGGTGGAAGCAAAACACATGCAAAATCTTAGCTTTTATGTTGTATAGGCGGGCCCATTACATATTGTGCATTCATGAGTCATCATTCATGTTAACCACCATAGACAAAGGATGTGCATTCTTGAGTCATCAGTCATTTGGTATCAAGTGTTGGACTGACCATTTATACAGTTTCAGAATTTAAAGCAAGTTTGCTCTGCAAGTGATACAGTTTATTAGCAAGTTCACCATGATCAAGATCATTACTTTCATCATTAACTAATGCACCCATCCAGGATTTTCCTGGTTATTCTCATCATACATTACAAAGTACCAAAGATGGTCAATTTCATCCACATTTTGGGCCTGAACCGAGTTTCTTCTCTCTAAGCCTAACCAGATGAGCCACAAACTTGTCATGGCTAGGCAGATTGCGCTTGACCACGGGAACCTCCTTGAAAGCCTGAGCCCACGCGCTCAGCCTCGGCAGCGCGTGACGATCCATCAGCTTCCCTCCGCCAGCCGCCTCCTCGGTGGCCTCAAGACAGTAAGCCGTCCACCCAAATGCAAGATCAATGAGCCCAACTGAATCCCCTCCGAAGAACCTCTTGTTTCCAAGGCACTTTTCTTCTACAACCCTCAGAATCTCTCTTGCTTCCTCCGCCGCCTTCTCTTGCTCTTCGCCGATCGTGAGCAGATAGGATTTGAAGCTCGGGGTCTGAAATTGCCCTAAAGCTGTCAACTTTTTTCTTTTTTTTTGATTTTTCGATTGGAGGGAAATCAAAGCATGAGCTGAGAAGGGAAATTTTACCATGTCGTCTGCGAATTTGATCCAGAACCTGGCCAAGGCCCTCTGATAAGGGTCGGTGGGCATCAATGGCTGCTTCTCCGGCCAGGTTTCTTCGATGTACTCGAGGATCACAGTCGACTCCGCAATTGCTCGGCCACGGTGGAGGAGAACCGGGATTTTCTTGTGAACCGGGTTCGATTCCAAAAGCAGCTGGCTCTTGTTGTCGTAGATGTCTTCCTCGATGTATTTGTAGGGGATTCCCTTGAGCTCCAGAGCAAATATCACTCGGTGGCCGTAAGAGCTGAGCCAAAACCCTAGCAGCTTCACCTCCTCCTCTCCCTCCATCTTTTTCTCCATGTTTGGATCTTGCTGTAAAAGTTGTTTCAAGGGTAAGGTTATTTATATGATGATCGGTACTGATTCTACTGAATTTAGCTGGGTTCAGTAGAAGTGTATGGTTACACTTGTCAAAATGTAAAAAATACACCACAAGCATTTAAATACACCACAAGCATTTATAGTAAACTACTAGCAAAAGTACGTTCACACCTCACACTCACATTATTTCTGACGAAATAAATGATCTATGTAAATACACCACAAGCAAAAGTACATTCACATTATAAATGTAAAAAATGCACATATAATTTGAATGCACTTTTGACACTTAAGTCTAAACTTTTAATCTAACTTATAAAGGGATTTATTCAACGATCAATATTAAGTCTCATGTTACGCACTTACACTTAAATTAATTATATCTTACACTTATCAAAATGATAAACCTCTTTCTTAAAGGAGAGTTTTATTTACCTTCTTTGATGATTTTTTTATAAGGAAAGGGATTAGGGTCGCCACAAGTACTACTTGACTCGCCTAGAACTGGTTATTCTAAAGATAATAAGGCAAACTACCGCCCTGGAGTCTCGAACCCGAGACCTCATTGTACTACTATGAGAGCTCAACTAGTGAGCTGATACGACAAGCGCCTTCTTTGATGACTTTTGATTGTCAAAATATTTTCTCGTTACTTGATTTGAGTTTTTTTATATCCTTTGTACTTGCTTGTCGATTTATTCGGCCTCTTGACCCACCAGAAATGTGTAGTGTATCCAATTCCTTATAAAAAATGGGATTACATGATTTATTTAAGTAAAGATAATATATACCAATACCATATTGACCCCATAACCATTCTATCTAAGTGATAAGCGTGATTTAGTTGTTTCAAACCACAATTATGAAAAGAAAACCAAACTAACTTAAACCAAAGTATAAAGCAAGTAAGGGTCGATTCCACAATGAGACACGTTATCTTTAGTAGTGAAATTTGTGTCAAACGGAAGTAATAAGGTTTTTTTTTGGGGATTAATTCACACACTAGCATGGAAACACCCAGACAAACAAATATCCGCATTCACTTAATAAGTTGATTATCAATTTCAATCAATATTTATGCAATGGAAATCTCAATTTCTTTTCAAAAGTAATTAATAGCACACCCAGATACTATTAACCCTAACTAGTTAAATAATAATGAAACTATGAAGATTCAATCTAACTAGCAACATTCAACAATAGGAATAAAATCGGATACAAACTAAATAAAACAACCAAATCAATTCTCTTATGCATACAACTAACACAATCAGATATTAGCACAATGCAGTTGCTACTTATAAAATGGAGATGCTCAACCAGAAACACTCTAAATCTAGCAATAACCTAATAACAATAAATCCTAGATAATCAGACTAGAAATTATTGAAACAAGTCAATAGCAATTCAAGCAAGAGAAAGGATTAAATCCATGCAATAGATAAGGCATTAGAAATCTCACAACTGAATCAGAACGAACACTTCAACTATCTATCTAAGCAAAGAGGCTTGATTCTCCACAGATCTCCAAAACACAAAATAATTCTAAACTCAAAACTAGGTCTAAATAAAAGGTCTAAAGCTCCTTAAATAGGAGAAAACAAACTATCCAAAATACATAAATATCGGACTAGATATAATATCCAAAACACAAATAAATAAAACGCAGCATTTGAAGAGAGATCTCTGCTTCGGCACTGGTAGCGGTCGCCGCCTACCACAGAACGCGATTCTTCATGTTTTCTTCACTTCAACTCCAAGTGGTCTTCAAGGTAACTCGGCTCTTCCTTCTTCAGCGCTCCAAACTCCATCTTTAGCACCTAAAACATGACTAAAAGTATGCTAAACCCCATCTAAATACACAACATAAATGTGTATATCAAACTCCCCCACACTTGAATCTCACTCGTCTTGAGTGAATCAGAAAACTAACACTTGTAATCAATAACAACCTAGATTATCAAGTGTGGAGAAAGCCTACAACTAAGGGTAATAACAATTGTTGGAAAGAGGAGGAGATAAGCTACAAGTTATCTTCAGACATCAAATCTAGAATCGCACTCGAAAGACGACGAAAAGGCGTTTGAATTATGCTGCAGTGCACAAGGCATGAAGAGTAGAACGAGCCTACTTCAAACGCTTCGTTCGGGAGGTAGGAACATCGAAACGTTGCAAACTTTATATGGATGGAAATCTGGTGAAGTCTTCTACAATTATTCTGTTGGCATCGAGATCAGACACGCACTTGAACCAACCGAAAATCGTGATTGAAGACAGACTGTCCCGTTTCCGTCACAGCCTCGTATTGTTGTGTTCTGCAAGCTCGCTCGGGAGCTACAATCATCCGATCAAGACGAATCAGGATGTTCTGGAAAGCTAACGAGGAGTAATACGTTTCGTCTTCATAAGTCGAAGCAAGAATCCCGCTCGAGGTCAGTCGAAACTGGACATGAACAGCGCAGTCCAGAAACCGAGCCAAAGAGTTGAAGGGAGAATCGATGTCCTTGACCGTTATGCAAATCGCCAAGACACCGCTTCAAGATTTGGTAAGACCGTTAACCTTCGCTTTCAGTCTTAAATCCATGTTGGTAGACCACGAACGTCTGTGCGGACGATAGAGTGGTCAAGAGCAAGACCCCTTTGCTGGGGCAAAACAGCGACCGCGGTTCGCGGAGCCGCGACCACGGAATCGATGGCCGTGCGCACGGCCCATTAATTCGCAAGCGCGGATTCACGTCGGGAACCGTTCGCTCCTTGAAGACGAATCGAGCAAATACGACCAAGTGTGTAACCGCACCCACGGGTCACTACGTCGTGACCGCGGGTCCCAAGACGTGACCGCGGTTCTGGTCCAGATCGCAAAGCTCCTTTGCTGGGGCAAAATCACGCGCGCGCCCTTCAATCTGCGAGCGCGGAATCGTATCAGGGGCAATTTGTGCCGAAGATGATAAATCGCCACAGCGGCCCAGGCGGGGATGATCACGGTATCGCCACAGCGCACTCTTTGTGAGGCCCTCGCGCGGATGTTGAGTTGTTTGAAAACCTTTGTTTTTTGTGTGTTTCGTTTCCTTAAACAAAATCTTTGTCAGGAATTTTTTTGTTTTATTCATCGTTTTGTTGTCTTAAAATCTCAACAAATGACACGCTTAAGGGTAAACACAACGTTAGTTTATCGCACTAACGGACTCCTTGTATGCTAGCTACATAGGAGGGTTCCCGTGATATTCGCTCACGGACCGTGGTTTGTTCCCACGGAGATTCCCGTGATATTTGCTCACGGACCGTGGTTTGTTCCTACGGAGATTCCCGTGATATTCGCTCATGGACCGTGGTTTGTTCCCATGGAGATTCCCGTGATATTCGCTCACGGACCGTGGTTTGTTCCCACGGAGATTCCTGTGATATTTGCTCATGGACCGTGGTTTGTTCCCACGGAGATTCCCGTGATATTCGCTCACGGATCGTGATATTCGCTCACGGGGGGTGGGACCGTGATATTCGCTCACGGAGGTTCCTGTGATACTCGCTTACGGATGTGCAAACGCGCCAATCCCCTGATCTACATGGCCACTCTGAGTCGATCCTATAGTACCCTAAGTCTTAGTCACGCGACAAAGAAGTAGGTGGGGCATTTGTGAGCGGGTAAATTTTTGTTATCTTAATTAGGGACGCTATCTTCGCCAACTAGGTAAGTATATCTTTATTTTTTTATTTATTGTAGATTAAATCCTGATAGTTATCCGATAGTTGGAAGGTTCTATTTTATTTAATAAGATAGAGTTATCGCTGAATTAGGCTCCAAGTAACCGACTGGCCCTCTCTCTTCCACTATAAATACATGTCTTCGCCATATAGAAAGGATATACGCAGACTACCCTGAAAAGGTTGATCATCGCTCAACCCTAGTCCTAACGCGTTCTTCGCTATTATTTACCCTCACGCTCAATCGACGAATACTCTACTGACTTAGACATTGGAGGTAGATTAGGGGGTCCCCACCCCCTTTGTCCATTGTTTTGAAGGTCCTTTGTCATTGAAGGAGACTTGGAGAAGAAGGAATACGAAGGAGTTACCTAGGTGCATTAAAGACGAATTTTTGTGCACTTACAATGACATAAATAAATAAATATGGTGTATATATTATTTGTTGCGAAGTAAGGATAGTCCGACATGCTTCAAAATCCTAGATGTAAAAATATGAGGAGGAAGACGCAATCTGGGGGCGGTATACATTAGGGGTGGGCAAAAAACCCCATAACCGTTAAACCGGTAACCGATTGCTTTTTCCGGTTAACCGTATTGAGAAAAACCGGAAAACCGGTTACGGTTAACCGATCGAAACTTTAAACGGTTTAACGGTTTGGTAATGGTTATACATATTTTTCAACCGGTTAACTAATGAACCGATAGTATAATATATATTTAGAAAGAAAGTAATATATATATAAGCTAGTTTGATACCATTAGGCTTTTTTTAATAAGACATTAAGTCTTTAATTCAAATGCAATTAATTACATCTGTTTAATATCATTGTCTCCCAAAATAGCAAGTGTCATAAGTTAATAACTAATTATTAGATTGTGTTCGTTAGTTTGGATATTTTCTACTGATATTCCATCTTCAACCTAGCCCACGTTTGATTTGCACCTGCATAGACATATTGCACAGTGACATGGCCCGCACAGAAGCATTGTCCATTCTCATCTCTCGAATCATTCTCCACTCAACTTATTTCGATCCATCCCTTCCATCCAATCTCGCACTAACACTCCTCCCTGGATTAATGTATCCTCTCGACTCGACTTCGCCTGACTTTGACAAGGTTTGCTTCTATATATGTTGGAGTAGACTGTAGTCGTCAATAAAAATCGATGAAGCTATGGAAGAATGAAGAAATACGAATTCGTTTTTCAGGGTTTAGTTATGTATATTGATCTTAATGATTATATTGAACAAATATTTGGTTTTATTTTGTATTTTTGAAACTCTATGAATTATGTAATTCGATGCTTTGGTATGTAATTCGACTACTTATTTCAACAATGTATTCGACTATATATTTTGATTATGTATTTCGACATTTATTGGTTAAAATGCATGTATTTAAAATAATTAGTATCTCTTTCAAATAAAATAATTGTTAACCGATTAACCGTACCGATTTTCACGATTAACCGATACATAACGGTTCGGTAATGGTTATCATAATTTACTAACTGAATTTCCAGTTGAATTTCTGGTTTCCCGTCTGTGCTCATCCCTATTATACATAGATTACATGATACGGTGGATTAACACAAATTTTGCTACATTTATAGTAGTATCACCTAACTCTAACTCTAGTCGTGAGAAGCTACCGGAAAAAAATACTCTAGTCGTGAGAAGACTAGTGAAAGCCCAAACGAAGAGTCAAGACTGAAGAAGAAAGAATCATCCGTGACTTCTTTTCACACTCCCTTTTCCTCACACAACACTAGTATACCCATCTTCTTCTGCACTCAATTCAAATCTGACATACCAACGAAAATCCATGTGGAAACATCCTGAATCTGAACCCAATTGAAAAAACAGGACACAACTTTCAACCACCCCCAACAACCCCCGCCGACCGCCGCCGACGATGCAAATCCTTCAATCCGGCCAACCCTCCAAAGACACGGCCGCCCTCTACTGCATTTCCGCCGCCGCCTTCTTCTCCCTCCTCTTCCTCTTCTCTCTCTCCTCCTCCTCCTCTTCCCCTTCCTTCCACGACTCTCGTGACCCCAAACTCTTCACCCACCCAAGCAACTACCTCCTCAACCCCAACCCCAACAGCTCCGACCCGGACCCGCCTCTCCCCCCTCCCCCTTCCTTCGCCTACCTCATCTCCGGATCCGCCGGCGATCTGGGTCGGGTCCTCAGGCTTCTGCTCGCCGTCTACCACCCCAAGAATCTCTACCTTCTCCACCTGGACGCCCTCGCTCCTCAGTCCGACAGAGACCACCTCGCCCTTACTGTTCAATCCTTCCCCGTTTTCGCCGCTGCCCAGAATGTCCATGTCGTCGGTACCCCTGATTTCGCTTACCCTAAAGGCTCCACCCCCATCTCCTCCGTCCTCAGAGGAGCTTCCATCTTGCTCACGCTCTCCTCCTCTTGGACCTGGTTCATCAATCTCTCTGCCAGGGATTATCCGCTTGTCACTCAAGACGGTATAATTACTCATACTTGTCACTTGTGTTGTTTAACTAATTGAGCAATTTGATGGTGTGTTAAAGCTCTTGTTTGTGTGTAGATTTGCTGCATATATTCTCTTATCTCCCGAAAGACCTCAATTTCGTGAACCACACCAGCTACATTGGATGGAGAGAGTACGATTCCTGTCAATATTTCTTCTTGTTTGCATTTTTGTGCTTAGTTTTGGGATCTGGTTAGTGAATTTACTGTCTTGTGTGTTATTGGATTGATAGATCTCGGAGGTTGAGGCCGATTGTTGTTGATCCTGGGCTTTACCTCAAGAATAAAGCAGCCATGTTCTATGCAACTGAGAAAAGGAAGATGCCTGCTGCTTTTCAGCTTTTCACTGGTGAGATTTTGTTTGTTGTGGTGTTTCTTGATTATCTGCTTTCTTTAGCAAAATGAACTGAACAAGCCCATGAGCGTGGACTGTAATGGAGATTAGATGTTTGAGTACTTGTTTTGAGTATCCTCATTAGCTACTATGTGTCATGATTAGGGGACTTGATGAACAGAGTCAAAAGAGAAAGAAGTTTTTGCTTTTGTTCTTGCCTAGCATTAATGGCTTATCTCACAGGAAAAGAAGTTTTGCTTTTGTTGTTACTTCATATGTTCAGGAGTTTGGAGACTTTGATTAACCAGGGACTGTCATTTGTTTCCTTTCGTCTGAAATCATTGAAATGATTCAATCTTGGCATGACGCCAGTACGTATGATCCATATTGTGACCAAGGGATGTCATAGGATCTAGGTTGTGTTAGTTAAGATCCTTACAACTGATCATGCTATTTTCTGGTTTACTATTCATCTGTGTGGAACACGTTGTTGCTGTATGAAGCTCTGGGATGACCAAAATTCATTCATTTGTTTACCATTCCTCTTTTTGAAGGCAAATGACATTCATTTATCAAATCTGATGACAAGAATGAGATAGTTCATTTGGCAACTCTTTCATCCTTAGCCATCAAAAACCAGTATTGGACTGGTTCATCTTTCACTCACAATGACTGAAACGTGAACATTTACATTCTCAGTGTTGGGTGTTAACTGTGTTACATAATCAGGCATGTCGTATTCCAGACCTCATTCATGTACATAAGAAGTGATTTTTGCTCTAATATATTGAATCCAAAAAGGAGGAAAAGAACAGAGAAGTATTAGTCTCTACTGTGTACTGTAATTGTATCTATGCCTTGGCATGCTGTATTTTCTGCACTTTCTGAGGAATGGAATCTCTGAATCGTGCATCATACATGCTGTTTTACACTGTAATTCGAAATAACTAACAGTTGAGGTTCCTTACTGCAGGTTCACCGATGGCCATTCTAAATCGGAAGTTTGTTGAGTTCTGCATTAGGGGCACTGACAACCTACCAAGGACTCTACTAATGTATTTTGCCAACACTCAATCAGCTCTTCTCAACTACTTCCCAACCATTCTCTGCAATTCCCCAAACTTTAGCAAGACCGTCATAAATCACAACCTCCAATACACCTCTTTCTTCACCAGTCCTTCAAAAGAAGCACCACGGCCCTTAAATACAACTGACTATAAAGACATGCTTGCGAGTGGATCAGCCTTTGCCACCCAATTCCAACAGAACAATGATGAATTACTCGATCTCATTGATAGGGAGGTTCTAGGTCGGAGCCCTGACAAGGTTGTTCCTGGAGGGTGGTGTTTGGGAAAGCCCAATGATACTTGTTCAGACTGGGGAGATGCTGACATTTTGAGGCCGGGCCCTGGTGCAAATAGGCTGGAGAAGCGCTTTATTGAGCTCCTATCAAACGGGAACTTCCGTTCCCAACAATGTAGAGTTGATTGAGAATACCTTGCCCTTATTTTTACTTCCATCAGTGAGCTCCCATGGAGTAGCAGCCTTGAGCAGCTCAGGAGATTTGAGTTTTTAGTGCAACAGCTGATTAGTTGGCTTTGGTGTTGCTAGTGTTGTTGCATGTATTTGTTGTATATTGTGTTTGGAAATGGTAGGAGAAGGTTGAATCCTTGTGTTCTGTCCAGTACAAGGAGATAGTGAAAAATGAAGGTAGAGGGGTTTTCAGATTTTTGTGTGCATCTTTTGATTCTATGATCAGATGGGTTCCTCCATGACCTTCAATTGAAATTGAATATTTATTTGGTAATGGTGAATCGGTGATTTAATTTTCAGGTTGTTTACTATAATATTTTTATTTCATCATTAGTCAAATAACAAATAGTTTACTAATTTATTAGGTCAAATGGAAAATTTTATAATTTGTTAGAGTGACATTATAGAATATTGTTATTTTCTTATTAGTCAAATAACAAATAATGTATCACCTATCATAAAAATGTTTTGTCATGTATTAGTATAAGATTTTACAAGTATTCATGCTTCCCTAATCCCTACAAAAGTTTATCATTTACGGAGTATTCGATTACGATTGTATAAAAAAAATTACTTTCTTATTTATCAAATAAAAAAGTAATGTTTTTATTTGATACATATTGTATAGTATTTCATTTTATATAAATAAATAAATGGAAATATAATTGCTAGATTTTTCAAAATAGAAAAGTTACTGATATCGAAGCAGAAAATTTAAAGAGTTATGACTTTGACCTCTGTTGGACCCTAAATTTACCCCTTGATTCTAGCCTATCTCATGAGAATCTCAGTAAAAAACAAGGTTTCTAAGGCTATCGTTGCAGACTATAGTCCTAGAAAGCTCCCGAAAGCTCTGCCAGAAATTGCCAGCAGAAAGCTCCTGCAGAAACCGACGGTTGACGCCTCCAGCAGGTCAAACGAGATCCCTAGATCTCCGGAAACCACTTCAACCACTTTGGCCACGTTTTCCTCAACCTTCAAGAGCTATTTTCAAGGGAGAACAAGTCAAAAGTCATATTCAAATGGATGAACTACTATCGTGCCTATTTTCTAGGGTGGTTATACCCACTTTCTCTATCTTGTAACCATATAAATAGAGTCCTTAGGCTATAGAAACTGAGGAGAACACACAAGATCACAATAGCCACGACTTGTATTTGTATTTCTCTCTATAGCTTGTAATTTATAGCCCTCGTAGCTAAGATCGCCGCCGTCGACCGCCACCGACCGCCGCCGTCCGACAGCTTTCTGAACATCAGCCCGGAGGCTTCCGGATCCGAAATCAAAAGCTATCGATTGTAATTTGTCGATTTATTATAATAAAAAGGAGATAAGCAATTTTCCTTATTTGCATAGTTCTTTCATTCGATTTATATTAAGTTTCTACCGCTTTCTACTGCTATTTTCTACTCAATCTCCCGACAACCGAAACCGATCGTAAACTTTGGCTATTGACCTCCTCCAAAGGTGATGCGACCCTGCCCACCATGTCGGCCATAGAAGAAGAAGACGCTCTCCAACTTAAGTCCAAGGGTCCTATCACAAGGAGTCGAGCCAAAAGCATAGCCCAAGCCACTCAATCCTTAGTGGCCCGAGTCTCCCGATCTCAAGGCTCTTCGGACGTCTCAAGATGGATTAGCGTCTCCACTCAGCTGAGCTCGGCCTCGACCTCAGCAAGCTCGGAATCCTGCCCAGAAGGGTCGGCCCCGACCCCATCCGGGTCGTCCGCGACCTATTCCAGGGAATTCTCACCAAGCTGATTTAGGTCGGCGCCGACCCCCTATAGGTCGGCTGCGACCTCCTCTGGCGGACTTCCGCGCGCGACTTCGGTTACGAAATCCTTTCGAACCGCCTATCCGTAGTTAGCTTTTCTTTTCTTTTAAGTCAAGTTATTATTTTAGGATAATTATTTGACTTAATAATAGATAGCTTGTTCTTTTAATTCCATTTTTTTATTTTTAGGATCTTTTGTAACAAATCCTATCTATATCTTTCCATAGATAAAGATATGATTTGATAGCTTGTTTTATTTGGAAACCCTAGAGGGTCGAATCCCCCCTCTATAAAACTCTTGTATTTGCTTCATTATTAGTATGCAATATTGAATTCCTGAAAAGTAAAGTCGAGTTTCTCCTTCTCTCGGGATACCGTTGCATCACTCGTTCGTTCTACTTCATCAATCGCTTCCGCATCGGTAATACTTCATCAACCATCATTCAATCAAGGGAAAACGCACTTACGCCTACGATCTCGATCGGGACATTCGTGTTCTTGTCGACCACGAGGGGGCAAGGACGCATCAACTGGCATCAGAGCCAAGGATCGTTTGAGTCTAGTAAGTACTTTTCTCTTACTCCACACGGAAAATTTTTTTCCCACATCCTAAAATTTTCGGCCCTAGATCCATATCACCCTTCATCCATCTAGGTTTTACCCGAAAATTTTGCTTTGAATTCATTAAGTTGAAACGAAAGCCCTATCCTTGCTCGAACATAGTATTTTCATTACTTGACATTGAATCGTGTCTCTGACAATTTGAATCTTGCAGGTGAAGAAAACTCTTAAGTTCGGCACTTTCTTCCCTTGTTATTTTTGTGTTTTTTGTGTCCGTCGTAGGTCGTTCCCGACCCCCTATAGGTCGCGACCGACCCTCCTGCTACATTAGGGTTCGGCATTTTCGGAAAAAAAAAAACAAATTTTTTTTGTGAAAAACAACCAAAATAAGGTAACCTTCACAAGAACAAAAAAAAAATCGGTGCATTGAAAGCCAAAATAAGGTAACTTGCACTCCAAGCAACAAGTCTTGAAGTGTAAAGAGTTCTTAAGAGGCCTCCTTGCATTGATCGTTGTCATTGTTCATTGAATCTCTTTGGATTGTTTTGTCTTTACTATTGTCTCGAGTACGCCTTAAGCCAACCGATACCCTCAACCGTTTTCAAAAAACGTGTGGTTAAGGGTTAAGTCATAGACTTAAAGCGTACCCAAGGCAACGTTCCTTTGTGCTCTTTGATCCTCTCGATTGGTTTTTTGATCATCCAGGTAGCGTTCCCGGAAGACATCAATGGAGCATTCCGAAGAGACACACACCGATCCCACCCTCCTTCCTTTGCAAAACGACAAAGACGAGCTCATTCGTCAACTTCAGGAGCGTGCTCGGCTCACTGAGGAGCACACGGCGCAGCTTGCGCAAGAGCTGGCCGAACTTCGCTCCCACATCGCCACCCCACAGGTCGTGAACGACCCGAATCCGGTCGCTAAAACCAACGTGGCGCCCGAGTCCACTTCGCAAGCGGCACACCTCCTTGCTCGTGCACTCAAGGGTAAAGATCCCGCTACTTCACAAGCACCCTTGCATTCCAAGAAGACGAATGGCCAGGAGTCCCGCCCCGGAGTGACGATTCAAAAGGAAGCCATCGTTCCCGACACAGAGAGTGATAAACTCAAGGATGACCACGATGCTACGATTCGCCGTAGCCAATGCTCATCAAAAGTTCATCATGATCCTAAAGGGCACAAGCATAAAAGTAAGTCTTCTAAACATCGTCAATACACTTATGATACTAATGAGTTTGTTGTTGATGACTTAGAGGTTCATCGCTCTACAACGTCACCTTACTCCGACTACTCAAGTGAAAACGACAATCCTAGTGATTCGTTCGATGAGTTTGAGGAGGACGTTGAAGAGGGAGATTATGATAATCATGACTATTATCATCCACCATTGGGAGACCCACCGGAGCATCAAGGTCGTTCATCGGATTGGATCCCACCACCAAACCTTCCACAAAATCGCCGCGCCTATGACGAGGCGATGGGACGCCAACAAAACGACGGCAACCGAGGAGGTCGTGGACGAGGAGGCGCTCCACCAAGAGGGGGAGGAGGTGACGATCCACATGATAGTGATGGCTCCAACCATGGACCGCGCCATGCGCCACGCCGTGCGGCACCGGGTCACCAACATGCACCGCAGGCTCCTTTGCGGAATAACGCCCATTTGCGGCGTGAGGTTAAAATGAAAATTCCTTCTTTTGATGGTTATACGATGCTCCTAAATTTCTTGAATGGCTGTAGAAAACCGAAGGCGTTTTGAGATTTTTAGGATATGAGGAACACGAGAAGGTGGAGGTCGTTGCGCTACACTTTGAGGAAGGCGCCCAAGCTTGGTGGAACCGGACTTGTTCGGATCGTCATCGTCGGGGCCAACCTCCTATTGTGGAGTGGCAACAACTTGTCCACGTCATGACCAAGAAGTATGTACCTCGGGCTTTTAGGGACCACATGCGCACCGAGATTGCTAAGGCGACTCAAGGCTCATTGACGCCCGAACAATTTTTCACTCATCTTGAGAAATTGTACAACCGGGCCAACTCCCACATCGCCCCTAGCATCTTGAGGACTCGCTTCATTACGGGGTTGAACCGGCCAATTAGGAAGCAATTGGAGATTCTCAACATCCGTGATATCGGTGACGTCATTCATACGGCCATGCTTATACACCAACAACTTGAAGAAGAGAAGACGATCCGAAAACGTTATGGAACTAACCCTAGTCAATACGGTTTGTCTACTAATTCTTCCTCTTCTTCTAGTTCCAAAACAGGCCGTGATTCTAGGGACAAGCCCGTCAAGTCTTCGGCACCATCATTAGCACCGACATACACGGCGCCCGGCAGCGAGCGTAGCCGTGACGTTATTTGCCACAAGTGTGGTGGCCGTGGTCACTTCCAACGGGATTGTCCAACTGCCAAGAAGATTCTCTTAGTGGGACACCATACCTATGTGAGTGAGGACGATGTCTCCGAGCATTCCGAGGAGGAGCCTTCGGAGGAGTACGACGTCGACGCCCCAGACACCGAGGGCGTAGCCACTCTCGGGCTTTATGTTGCTATGCGTGCTCTTACTTCTAGCAATGGAATGGACAATGGCCAGCGCCATAATCTCTTCCGGACAAGATGCATCGTCCAAAACACTTCCTTGAGCGTGATTGTTGATAATGGTTCATGTGCCAACTTTGTGAATGAGAAGGTCATTAGCCACTTCAATTTGAAGACCACGCCCCATCCATGTCCTTACAAGCTTCAATGGATCTCCGAGTCGTCCAACAATTGGGTAACTAGGCAAGTACTCCTATCTTTTTCAATTGTTCCATATCAAGATGAGTTACTTTGTGATGTTGCCCCGGGAATGGACGTGACGCACTTGCTTCTCGGCCGCCCGTGGCAATATGACCGTCGCGTATTTCACGATGGCTATTTGAACACCCTCATGTTCAATTGGCACGGGAAGCGCGTGACACTTAACCCTATGGATGTTGATGAGATAATCCAGGATGAAGCTGCAAGACACCGAGAGCGACTTCGACAAACAAAAGAAAAAGCATCGTCGGAGACGAAGATGTCACCCTCTGGAGAAGGTCGCAGCCGACCCCCATCTACCTCAGCATCGACCCCCCCGGAGAACAAGAAAAGTCCGTCGCTCTCTGTCGCAGGTCGGAGCCGACCCTCCACTACCTCGGCCCCGACCACCCCAAGGTCGGAGCCGACCCCCACTGGGTCTCCCGCGACCCCCGAAAGCATTCAGTCAGGTTCTATCGTAGGTCGCCGCCGACCCCCTGCACCCTCGGCGCCGACCACCCCTGTCTCGGTTCCGAAACCTTCGGCGCCAATCCACATCAAGCACAAAAAGGAGAACCCGAAGCAACTCAAGTCCGAGCCTATACACATTGACGACGAGCCACCACTTCTCGGCTCTTGCGAGAAGCGCCTACTCTTGGCCCGACAACGTGATGTAGCGCCTATGACTCGAGGTAAATCCCCTTGCTTCTTGGTTATTCCTTTGCTTACTTCTACACCCTCTTCTCCATCACCCCCGGACTTGGCATTGTCGAGTACCATATCTTCTCTTCTTAAGGAATTTCAGGATGTTATGCCCGCCGAGCTCCCCATAGGTTTGCCGCCCATTCGCGGTATTGAGCATCGGATTGACTTCATTCCGGGTGCGTCTTTACCAAACCGAGCCGCATACCGTACCTCACCTAAGGAGACGGCCGAGCTACAACGTCAAGTGGAGGAACTTTTGGAGAAAGGATACGTAAGGGAATCTCTTAACCCTTGCGCCGTACCGGTCATTCTTGTGCCAAAAAAGGATGGAACTTGGCGGATGTGTGTCGATTGCCGCACCATCAACCAAATCACCATCAAATACCGTCACCCGATCCAACGCTTGGACGACATGCTTGATGAGCTACATGGGGCGCAGCTATTTTCCAAAATAGACCTCAAAAGTGGCTACCATCAAATCCGAATGCAAGAAGGGGACGAGTGGAAGACGACATTCAAGACCAAGCACGGCTTATATGAATGGTTAGTGATGCCTTTTGGATTAACGAATGCACCTTCAACTTTCATGCGGTTAATGAATCATGTCTTGCGTGATTTTATTGGGAAGTTTGTTGTTGTGTATTTTGATGACATCTTGATTTACTCTAGCTCACTAACCGATCATGCCCAACACCTTCGAGCCGTCCTCGAGTGTTTGCGGCGTGAGAAATTATATGCCAACCTTGCCAAGTGTATTTTTTGCAGCGATACGACTAACTTCTTGGGTTTCGTCGTGTCCAAAGAGGGCTTGAGAGTTGACGAGGAGAAAATTCGGGCAATCCAAGATTGGCCCACACCTACTAACCCCACTATGGTCCGTAGTTTTCTTGGTCTTGCAGGTTTCTACCGGCGCTTTGTTAGGGACTTCTCTTCCATTGCCGCCCCACTCCACAACCTCACCAAGAAAGCAACCACCATCAAGTGGAGAGACGAGCATGAGCATGCTTTTCAAGCTCTTAAGCGTGCCTTGTGCAATGCGCCACTTCTTCAACTCCCGGACTTTTCAAGGAGGTTCGAGATTGAGTGTGACGCCAGCGACTTCGGCATAGGTGGAGTCTTGATGCAGGAGAAGCGTCCGGTAGCTTATTTCAGCGAGAAGCTCACGGGTGCCACCCTCAACTACCCCACCTATGACAAGGAGTTGTATGCCCTGATTCGGTGCCTACAAACTTGGCAACATTACTTGTGGCCGAGTGAGTTTGTCATCCACACCGACCATAGCGCGCTCGCCTACCTTAAGAGCCAAACGACATTGAATAGGCGGCATGCGAGATGGGTCGAGTTCATGGAGACCTTTCCTTATGTCATTGCGCATAAGAAAGGTAAGGATAATGTCGTCGCCGACGCTTTATCCCGAAGGTATGTGCTTCTTACTCATGTGCAAGCTAAAGTTATGGGTTTTTCTTTAATTAAGGACTTGTATAAGAATGACACATTTTTTGGTCCTATTATTGAGAACTTGTCTTCTAGTCGTGTACATGATGACTACTTTCTTGACAATGGCTACTTATACCGGAGAGGAAAGCTTTGCATTCCCTCTTCTTCTATTCGTGCTTTGTTGATCCAGGAAGCACATGAGGGCCTTTCGCACTTTGGTTCACAAAAGACGATTGCCATGCTACGAGAGAACTTCTTTTGGCCTCACCTTCCACGAGATGTTCACAAGTTTTGCAAGGCATGTGTTGTGTGCAACAAGGCAAATGCACGTTTGGCGCCCAACGGTCTCTACACCCCATTGCCGATCCCTTCCTCACCTTGGGAGGACTTGAGCATGGACTTCATTACCGGGATGCCAACGACTAAGAGAGGTAAGGATTCTATCTTTGTAGTTGTTGATAGATTCTCCAAAATGGCTCACTTTATTGCATGTAAAGGAACCAACAATGCGCAAGAAATTGCAACTTTGTTCTTTGATCATGTGGTAAAACTACATGGTATTCCTAAAACTATCATTAGTGATAGGGATACCAAGTTTGTAGCTCATTTTTGGAGAACCCTATGGAACAAACTAGGTACTCATCTTCTTTTCTCTACCTCTTATCATCCCCAAACGGATGGTCAAACTGAAGTGACCAACCGTACCTTGGGCGCGCTCTTACGAGCCGTGCTCAAGACCAACCCACGGCGGTGGGAGGACTTACTTTCTTTTGTCGAGTTTTCTTATAATAGATCCAGGCATTCGGCGACAAAGAAGAGTCCATTTGAGGTTGTCTACGGGCTGAATCCACACACGCCCCTAGACTTGGTGCCACGCCCGCTCAAGGATGGAGAACACCCCGGAGGAGCCGCTCGAGCCGAGCATGTTCGCAGCTTGCATGAGCGCACCAAAATCCAACTTGAACGGCGTGCGGAACAATTGCGTGCTCAAAAGAACAAGAACCGGAAGGAGTTGATCTTTGAGCCCGGGGATCTCGTTTGGATGCACCTCAAGAAGGAACGCTTTCCATCCAAGAGGAAGACCAAGCTTGATCCAAGAGGAGATGGCCCATTCAAAGTGTTGAGACGCATTGGCAACAACGCTTATCAACTCGAGCTACCCAAGTCTTATGGGATCCATCCTACTATCAATGTGGCTGACTTGAAGCCGTACATCGAGCCTCCATTCGGTTTTGAGGAAACGGGGACGTTTCCAAGCCAAGAGGGGGAGGATGATGCGACCCTGCCCACCATGTCGGCCATAGAAGAAGAAGACGCTCTCCAACTTAAGTCCAAGGGTCCTATCACAAGGAGTCGAGCCAAAAGCATAGCCCAAGCCACTCAATCCTTAGTGGCCCGAGTCTCCCGATCTCAAGGCTCTTCGGACGTCTCAAGATGGATTAGCGTCTCCACTCAGCTGAGCTCGGCCTCGACCTCAGCAAGCTCGGAATCCTGCCCAGAAGGGTCGGCCCCGACCCCATCCGGGTCGTCCGCGACCTATTCCAGGGAATTCTCACCAAGCTGATTTAGGTCGGCGCCGACCCCCTATAGGTCGGCTGCGACCTCCTCTGGCGGACTTCCGCGCGCAACTTCGATTACGAAATCCTTTCGAACCGCCTATCCGTAGTTAGCTTTTCTTTTCTTTTAAGTCAAGTTATTATTTTAGGATAATTATTTGACTTAATAATAGATAGCTTGTTCTTTTAATTCCATTTTTTTATTTTTAGGATCTTTTGTAACAAATCCTATCTATATCTTTCCATAGATAAAGATATGATTTGATAGCTTGTTTTATTTGGAAACCCTAGAGGGTCGAATCCCCCCTCTATAAAACTCTTGTATTTGCTTCATTATTAGTATGCAATATTGAATTCCTGAAAAGTAAAGTCGAGTTTCTCCTTCTCTCGGGATACCGTTGCATCACTCGTTCGTTCTACTTCATCAATCGCTTCCGCATCGGTAATACTTCATCAACCATCATTCAATCAAGGGAAAACGCACTTACGCCTACGATCTCGATCGGGACATTCGTGTTCTTGTCGACCACGAGGGGGCAAGGACGCATCAAAAGGACGTTTGAGTGCTTTGTGCATTTTTCGTCCAAAACAACCTCCACACCCACAATGAGGAAGCTAGAGGACTGAGCCTTGTAGGCCCATTTTCAAAAGAAGCCCAAGCCCACTCTCAACATTATGTTCTGATATTATAAGCTTGAAATTGTTGTAACCGAATTTCAAACCAAAAAAACAGAATTGCTATAAGAGAATAGTCGATCAATTAGACAATCAGTTGGGTTCAACATTATGATCTTTGCTGGTTAGAGCCCTGGATAGTGACACCAACGACTTTTCATGCACTAAGCTTGCTTTGTAAAAATATCAAGAACGTAGAATCCTGAATTCCTGATGATGAGTGTGATGGATGAGGTGACAATTACCGAAATGAGTTCCCGACTTGGGAGTTAACAATTCAATGACGTACCTTATTATATACACTGATAGAATATAAACCCAATAGTTTATGCATGCCAGTTGCTACATACACGAGAGGTTATATCGTATGCAATAATAGTGCTAAATTTAAATATGAAACACGTACGTACGTGGATTCCTGTACACATTAGGTACCGCATTTTCATGCCATTATTGCCGTTTTATATGTCGTATTATTGTAGTATACATAACATTGATATGATCTATGATACTATATTATGATAAATTCTTTTTATTTGTTCATAAAATTTAGGGTGAGGGGATGGTGCCCCAGTCCAAGGTCAGGGAAGACCCAAGGGCTCAGAGAGCTCTTACAAGGGGATTTACATATGCCTCACCTCAAGGAGACTAGGGGGGATCGAACCTGCGACCTGTCAGACCGATGCCCTGTCATGCTCCACTAGACCAACCCCTTGAGGTTATTTACATATGATAAATTCTACGTAACTACGTTGGCGTTGCTCTCAGATGTGACAAAGCGTCAAAATCGACCGATGACTTCCTTTCGATCGAGCTTCGGTACATTGTTTCCGATCCACTTAATTCAAACATCCAACCTAACTTTTTTCCTGTGGACAGATCATTGTTGGCATGGCTTGTTGCAATATTATTCGATCATATCACTTTCCCACGCGTACATATACAGATTACTTAGCTGAGTCATGCATGCAAGCTCAAAATAAGCTCGATTAAGTCAACCATGAATTAAGTTTAATTGCAAAGCATAAATAACTAAATGAGAAAGCATAGATATTTTTAATCTGGGGTGGAATGAGATTTGTGGACGGAGAAAAAGAAGGAAAGCAAATGGGTGTTTGCTTCTCACTGGAGGCTAGCTTGAAGAGATGCGTTAATTTGATTTTATAATAACGGTTTTTCTATCGTCTGCTATAAGGGTATATTATAATTATAAATATATTAAAAAAGAAAACTAAATATTAAATAAAAAATAGTGAATCCATCATAAAGAAATTATTAATAAAACCTGAAATTTTACTGATTTATCAAAATTTTCTAGTATTGGTATCACCTAATAGAAAAATTCTGATATATATGTTGTGTTATTTTAAAAAAATACTGTAACAGATTTGTTCTACCATATGGCGGGATCTTGTTCAGTTGTTCTGAACACACGTGTCAATATGCTGTACACATAAGTTTAATGTTTTTAACCTGTAGTAATAGTGTCCGTATTGTGTAAAACAATTCAATTATTACGAGAATAAACTAATTTGGATTGCAGGGTATTAATACCATAAAAGACGCTGACTTTTTCTGCAAAAAAAGTAAACCAATAAAGTTTGGATCTGCACGTTAGCTAAACCTACCGATACGGTACGTTTGATTAACTTGGCAAAGATCAAAGTTGCAGCGGATCATGCCTTGGTCGCCTGCTTATTGTAAAGTTAGGGAATGCTTGATTAGTTGATTGTGATGATGATAATGATAATACTGGGTTAATTAGGCAATGCATTTGTCTTACTTCAACAATAACGGTCGACTTGATGCCCGATTTACGCCGCCGCGTGAGGTAGCAAAAATGTCAAAGATTTGAAAATGAAGGAAAATAGTGAAACACTTGGCATACCATCACCGGATGTACGGACGTGTTTCTTTGTATATTATTGGGCTAAGTAGGGGACGATCTTGGTCAAAATGGTCACTTGACCATACTTTTCTTAGGTCGGTTAACCGTAACCGTATATATATTTTTTTCATTTAACCATAAAATGGGCCGGTTTTTCGGTTTCGGTTTTCATGCCTAGCCGACAACATCTCCTTTGATCCCGCCTCCAACAATGTCTCCGGCCATCTCCTGCTTCAGCGTCGTGTATTGTTGCTTCTCGACCTCCTTATCCTCTTCGACTGCCTCAGGCCCTTCAGCTCCTTCCCGTCCTCCGAGCTCGATGCCTACTCTGTCTTCTCCCAACTCCTCTCTGTCGTCTCCCATAGCCACCGACACGGCGTCGCCCATTGCGACCTCAAGCCCGAGAACCTCCTCTTCGAAGCCCACGATGACCTCAAGCTCTACAACTTCGATTCTGTAGAGTACTTCCTCGCCCCGACGGCAAGCGGGCTCCCATGCACGGCAACGTCAGGACTTTGTATTACATCACCCCGTCATCGCCTCATCGGTGCTCAGCGGGAGGGACTTTAACGAGGCCACGCCGGCGGCGGGAGAAAAGTTGGAGACTAAGATTGGGAGAAAATAATGGGGTTTAGGTTTAGATTTTTTTTACTTTTTTAAAATTAAAATTATGAGTTGGAACATATGTAGTACAAGTGTATGCCATTGTGGCAATTTACTTTTTACAAGTCAGCACAAATGTGTTCAATAGGTCCCAATAAATATAGTTCAAGTATTCAATAGGTAAAAATTAATAATGAGGTGTTAAAGTGACTATTTTGCAAAATGTCAAGAGGTCATATGCATTTAACCTTATATTATTGGCCAAGCGAGTTGCCATTGACATCCCTAGCTTCCTTGAATTTGCATGGAAAAATCAAGATGAGTTTTTTACGTGTAAGGATAAGTATATTGCAGTTGAGATTGTGTTAGTATCGTCGATAAAAATCTTTTGTTGAGACTATAAATAAATCCAAATAAAACTTTTGTGTTTTTAGTTTTCAATGCTCTCCCAATAAATCTATCTCAATCATTTTAGGTTGTGAATGTTATTTTATTCTCCAACCCCCATGAGAGCCTTTACTGTCTATGGCTCACAATGACTTAAAGGTATTAATAATAAAAACTACTCTTAAAGATTAAAAATGCTGTTATGATATTTTCTCAAACCTATGATGATCTGTATTTATCTTCACTTTCTTCCTTCTTCCCCCAAAACTTGAGATTATAAGCAATTGTTCCATTGAATTCAATATTGTCAATGCCTCCTCCTCTGTCTAGGCCAGCCTCCTGATACACACCAATAGGGTTTGTACTAGATTACGACCGGAGCTTGTCCAACGAGTATCCGGGAATCGGTCCGGACAGGGTATGAGGAAGAACCAGGGAAGAGGAAGAGAATGAGAAGGAGAAGAGGCAACACGAGGTCCGGGGAGAGGAGGAGACGAGATAAGGAGAAGAGAGATTAGGGATAGAATTGATGAGTAAGTTCAGAATGAAAGCAACATTTGATACAAGCAATTGGTACTCTCCTCTCAATGAAAGCACCAATTGATACACACCACAAGGGTTATGAAGATGAACCGCTAGATTAGGGTTCTTTTTTGAGACACTTTTATTGAACCGTTAGATTAGGGTTAACATTCGGGTTTTATAATTCAGCTACATATATTGGAACTTGTTATTTGGAGAATCAATCAATCAATGAAATATCTCTTTACCCTAATTCCTCTAACCCTATCTCGTCTTCCTCTCCCTACGTCTTCTTCTCATTCTCTTTCTCTTCCTTGATTCTTCTTTATTAACAAAAAAAAAATTAACATGGTGTGAATCGTGTGAAATGATTTTAAAAAATTATACGGAGTACTATAAAGTTATATGAGCAAAAACGAAACATTAACCAAAAAAAAAGGTAATGTCAGGTTTATTGGATGAAACAAAGAACTAGTAACATGGTATTGATCACAAATAAAAAACTAAGGTGACATAAGAACATCGTTTAAAGCGAGCTCTAATCATTTTATAAAACTAAAAGTGATTATATTGCTGTAAAGAATACAAAAAACACTTCTTTTGAGAAAATTACATTATGTAAGAGAAATAGTCCAATCATCGTCGACTCTTAAAATAATTAATCTTGAAAGTATAAACATTGCTTTTTTCGATCAAAAAAACAAAAATAAAAATTGCTTTTCTTTTGTAAAAAGATCCCTCCATAATGCCTATATGCAGGCTGCTGCTATAGCCGAACCTAATCCTTAAGGTGCGCACTCCATCAAGAGGCGACCGTATTGTTAGTAGCCACGTCAAATCAGATGGTCCACATGAAGTTTCACCCTCAAATCAATCATACGGTGCGCTGCACCTACACCACAGTAACTCCACCCACACTGTATAATTACCTATAAAGTGGGTCAAATTAGAAAAAGAAACCCTCCTCTTCATTCTCTTCCATCCGCCATACGTACAAAACCACCACTTTCCTATCCTTCCCTTCCCCCCCTTTTCTCCTCCACTCTTCTTCTGCTCCGTTCACCGGAAAACTAAAAACACATGGAGTCTCTGGACGCGCCGGCTAATCTCATGGAGAACTTCCTCGACTTCGATTCCGACATCGGCGAAGACGGAACCAAAACCCTAACTCTCTCGTTTCCCCTTCTTCTCCCTCCCTGTGACGCCAAGACCTCTGTAAGTTTCGATTCTTCCCTAGCTCGTCTCCTTTCCGGCCGGCGGGGCGGTAGTTGGCCCCCCGCTCTCGCCGGCGGGCTTTGAATTTCAAAACTCGGGCGACTCGGGCGAGTTGGCTCGACGAGTCCCGAGTTGACTCTGTCTGTTACTTTTCATTTCACCGTTGGTAAATTAAAGCCGGGACGGGGGCGGTTATGTCTGTACCCATTGACTGGTTGCTCTGGGGGCGTTCAGCGTGCTCCTGTCCTTTTTTTAGCCATGTAGACGGTTTTGCCCTCTTAAGTTGTAGCACTGGTACACTGCAATAGGAGGGTAGCAATGGAAAAACACTTGTTAGGACTTAGGAGTATTATTAAATTGTTTTAATTATTGTTGCTCTTGGTCCGTCACAGGACAGGCATGCACTAATAATAATGAAACGTAAGGGGGAGGGGCTAGTATTCCATGTGACCGACCCCACTGAAAGTCTCATGTAGCTCCCTGCACCCCTAAACGAACCAAACAAAATCAATGGCACGTGTAATGATTCCCCCATTTCCAAACTGGACCACCCCACTTACAATAATCGGGTTCGGGTCTGGCCTCAAACCAATCCTCCTTTTCAGCAAACAACTTGGGACCTTTCCACAAAATTCGTCTTTCTTTTCCGGCCCATCTTCTTCTTGTACAAAAAAAAAAAAAAAAAACTAGAGATTGAATGGAATTTCTGATGCTAGGCTTTGGAAATGATGAGCAGGGGATTGTGGAGGAAGAATTGGAGTGGATTTCAAACAAGGACGCGTTTCCGATGGTGGAGTCGCTGGTGGACATGGACATGATCCCCAGCCACCAGCACAACCACCAGCAACGGAGCCCCGTGTCGGTGTTGGAGAGCGCCGGCGTCGGAAACACAACCAGAAGCTCCGCCGTCCTGAGCTTCTCCGGCGGGCTGAAGGTGCCGGTCCGAGCAAGGACCAAGAAAGTGATCAGGAAACGGGAAGTGTTCGACGGGCAGAAATGGCAGGTGTGGGCCAAGGAGAATCAGAAATTCGGGAAACAGAGATCGGCAGGGGGCAAGAGAAGCTCCACGGTCGGGAGGAAGTGCTTGCACTGCCAGTCGGAGAAGACGCCGCAGTGGAGGGCGGGCCCGATGGGGCCCAAGACGCTGTGTAATGCGTGCGGGGTCCGGTACAAGTCGGGTAGGCTCGTGCCCGAGTATCGGCCCGCTAGCAGCCCGACGTTTTCGAGCGAGGTGCACTCGAATTCGCATAGGAAGATTGTGGAGATGAGGCGGAAGAAACAAATGGACTGAGAGTCTTGAGTTTTTTCATGGAGCTTGTTGCTTACCCACAGGTTTAATTTAGAGTTAGGTTGGAGAAGAAGGTCTAGTTGATGGGTGTAGTGACTAATTCCATTCCATGGTCGGGGTTAATTTGTAGGGTCTCAGTTTTGGGAATTTTAGTTCGCTTACTCAATACAAAGTGTTGCAACTTGGAGCTTTATCTTAGTTTGTAGGCTTATTCATTTCTTCTTTCCAAATCTTTTCGTTTGGCTGTGATTGTGAGAATTGTGGAGGGAGATGGTCAACATTAGCCATGTGAGATTGCTAGGCTTGAAAGATTGTGAGTCATGGTTAGTGCTAATGAGGTTTAGGGTTAATGAACTGGTGGTAAGATTCCATGCATGCATTGCAGGGTTTTGTTAATACAATTGAATTCGGTGTCTGGGGTTTTATAAAAGAAAGAAAAGAAATAGAGATTGAGCTACCTCCATATGGGCTCTGCATCCTGTTGCAGATCGAGCAGCATGCAGAGGACACACCCTCTGTAGATCTTTATCAGATTCCTCTGCACGCATAGCTCATCAACTAATAGATTAATCACAGCATGCAAAATTGCAAATGCATTGCTTAACAACTTTGGAGATTTATTACTGATTCAGTGAATTAGTGTGGTTTTTGGTGTTGAAAGTGTGTCCAATTCAAGAGGTCCAGACCTGTCCTTGCTATACTCACTAAGTCACTAGATGTGACATTAACATAAAGATTTATGGTTAGGGTAAATTTCATAAAACCATCGCTTAAATTTTAAATTTTTTTTTGTACAAAATAACCCTTTAAATCTATATTTGTAGCAAATAACCCGGTAAATGTAAAAATGTGTAAAACATCACCGATTAGACCAAATTCTGTAAGAAACTACTCATTAAATTTGAAATTTTGAAATATTTGTAAAACTGAGTTGATTTAAGAAGTGATTTTGTGCATTTTATACTTAATGATATTATACTAACTTCTACATGTTACCTAAAATACATACAAAATAATTTATTATGTGAATACGCATATATTTTACTTAGGACAAAAAAAAAAGAGTATATATAATAAAATCATTTAAAGAGTATGTGATTAAACTTTTTACTTATACTTATAATATGATACTAGTTATATCCCGGGCCTTGCCCGGGGCTTGTGTCAAATAAAATTTTGGATACGTTAATTTAAGATATAAGTATTATAAATTAAATACATAATTTATTCAAATTCGGTTACTTGTTTAATTTTAGTGACATGAACCTGTGTAGATTAAACTTGAACGTAATGTTGTGAACCTCCTTAATGAACCAATGCTTATTCGAGAGCTTTTTTAATTAAAAAACACAATATGTTAATTTACATATAATATATGAATACTACACCTTAACTTCGTATTTCTAACTTTAAAACAGCCTATATAAAATTATTAAAATATAAATATAAATTTTGTTATTATCACAAATATTTAAAAATAACTTTTATCCGTCGTCAAGCTGGTCCAAAGTGCTGGTGTCAAATGAAAGTATAAAATAGTCGACCCTCTTCTCCAAGTGGTCGACCTAAACTTGTGAGAAAACCGTAATAACGTGGCTTAACTAACCTATAAAAATAACGTCGTGAACCTATACTCAATCCCAAACCAAATAAAAAGAGTAACAAAAATTGGAAAGAAATTGCAAATATTGATTCAACTCGATTGGATTTAAGCCAAAAAGCTAGTATTTAAGATTAGATAAACTTGACTTTACAACTAACAAATTTTGGAACACAAACCCTTCTAATAATTATTGTGATCAGGATTCACATACGTACAATGTATATGTATATAATAACCTATAAAAATAACAACATGAACATATGTTTAATCTCGAACCAAACTGATCCGAACTCCATTGAACCAAATTTGCAATGATCTTACCCAGTTGACTTATAGATTTCAAACCCGTAAACTATACTTAATCTAAATTCATATGAATAACCTATTGAACCGACCTTATTAATGGATATACTCTCCGTATATAATATCCCAAAATGTACTAAATTCGAACAAAAAATGATCAACCCATCAAACTAATCTTATCATTATCTTTATTCTTCATATACAATAGTCAAAACTTGTATACGATCCGAACTCCAAATGACCAACCTACTGAACCTACCATGTTAATACCTTTATGATATTTGGTATATGGACACAATCAATAAATTCTATACGTATTATTTATCTGATTTTTTGTTTGGAAAATCAAGATAGAAGAATATGTATGTAAAAATTCACATAGATATGAATTTGATTTACTTAATATTTAGAAAATAAAGATAGAAACTATTTCAATATATATCAATCTTGGGCAATAGGAAGATAAATCTTGGATTAAAAAGTAACAATATTAGGTGAAATCGTAACATATGTATATTATTTATATTTCGTTAAACGTTCTTGATTGAGTTTTTTCAAAAATAAATTATTTCTATATTATCCTACTTTTCTTTTTATTCCTTTTCACATGTGTATATTCTCTCCCATTAGTGCCGTATTTTATCCTAATGGTTTTTATTGATATTGGCCTTTGTATTGACGTATTGATACACATTCTTTTTGAAGACATATTGAAAAATCTATTGCTCGATACCAAGCAAGTGTTATAAATTTTTTTTGTTTACAAAATGAAAGAAAGAAGAAAGTTAGATCTATAAAAAAGTCTATAAGTTTAAAATGAATAACACAAATTAGAAAGAAATTGAAAATATTGATACGTACAGTTTGATTTGATTTCAGCCAAAAAGTCTATAAGATTAGATAGATAAACTTGACTTTTAAAGTTTGATCGAATTTTGGATATAGGATTGCAAATAATTTTAAAGTTAACGGTTTAAGATATAAGATTAGATAAACTTGGCTTTTAAAGTTCGATTGAATTTTGGATTTCAGATTGAATTTTGAATTGCAAATAATTTTAAAGTTAACGATTTAAGATATAGTAAGTATAGATATGCTGTATTTAGTTGCAATATATTAAATCTTTTAAGTATGAATTAAAGGGATAAAAATTTAAGATAGAAATCAGTTATTAAAAATAGGGTGGGTGGTTTATAAAACGTTAATGACAAAACTGCCCTTAATTGCTTCAGGCTTAGAAGTATACTAGCTTAGGACCCGTACCTTGTACGGGAATGATTTTTTAAATTAATTGTATTTTATGTGATTTCAATTTATAAATATCATATTTTATCTAACAAAGTTAAAGGATTGACCTACTTTTTCTAATGAAATAATATAGATATATTATCATGTTATAAGTATAATAAGGTAAAGAACTAAAGATATCATGTAATTTGTTTACTTATAGATTTATTTAATATTCTTTTATAAATAGACCTTTTAGAATTTATATTAGTAGATATTGTTGTTTTTTATATCTAACTTTAGTACTTTAAGTGCAAACATCATTATCTAATTTCACGGTATGATTTATTTTTCTTGCATACATATATGTTTGATTTTCCTGTATTGAAAAATAATTTGAGAAGACATTATAAATAATAATAATAATAAGGGTGAATATTTAAATAAAACATAATAACGTTTGATCTGCATATAGATTTATTATGTACGTATAATAATTTTTTGTTTGCATATAGACATGCTACATGAGCTTACAATTATAAATTATAATATCACATATATATATTTCCTTGATATGGTTAGGATGGTACGTGAATGAGTATGTGATAACTGATAAACAAAATAATTTGGTCTCCATATAGTATGCTGCATAATCTTATATATGTAGTTATATAATTACATATCAATTTCTTCCTAAAATATGGTGAGAAAAAAGTAAATTTAATGTATTGTATTTACAAATTAATAAGTCATCATATTGAGATCACATATCAATATAATAATTATTTAAAGATGATGAAATATAAAAGTTTATAAAGATATGTATAAAATATGTTTGACTATTTTGATCTTAATAAATATCTTTAATATGATAGAAATTATCATTGTTGTACGTAATATATAGTAGTTGATAGTTGATGATTGATATATTGATAAGTATAAATAGTTTGATAGACTTCGACCAAAAAGATATATAGTAATACAAAGGGGTGATGTGGCGCAATATGAAGACAGAATTTGCTTCCACTTTAGTATATAGTAACTAGTATAGTCCCCGTGTCTTGAAGGCACGATTTGATTTAACTAAAATTTGCTTAAATTTTATATAAGGTTATTCAAAAGAATAGTTTGATATAGAATCTTGTATTATTTTATAAAATTTGTCTTTTTGGATTTATTTTAATAATATATTATTTATGTTATAATATACTCTTTTAATCGAACAAAGATTTATAGGATTATAATTTTGTCAAAGGATTGAATACCTGTTTTTATCAATAAATTTCTTTATTTTATAATTAATATTTTTATTTTCTATTTTTTTTGGGGAAAATCAAATGTATATATATATAGTTTATTTATATGTAAAATATACAATAAATTTTTAACTAATAAAAAATGAGTCAATTAAAAAACACAAACAATTTTATTATAACACATGATCAAGATCAATTATAACTTATAAGCATACAAATAAAAAAAATATAGATATAGAACGTAGAGAGCATATAACCAAAGAATTTGTGGGAACATAAGTATGTTTATATAACCCAAGTAAGTTAGGATTTGTTATTTTTTTTGGATAAATCATTCATATATTAGATAGATTTCTTTTTAAATTTGGCTAGGTAGATATGCATACTATTATCAAAATAGATTATTCTCTACCGAAGTTAGGCTTTATATAAATTTGGCTTAGATATGCATACTACTCCTAATTAGATTTGGATAGAAATTGTTCTATAGTATAAGTATAAGTCGTAGATTTGGCTAGATATTTTTTAAATTAATTAAAATGGGAATTGTTAGATAAAAAGATATTTAATGTGGGTCTACAATGAAATTTCAACACCAATCAAACAAATTGAATTGTTTTATTAAAGATGGGTATGCGGACCAATGAGAATGTGACATATGTCGGGCTAAATAATAAATCTAACCTCCGCTTTAGTATATAGTTATGATAGATATTGATCAAACAATTTATCCATATCAAAATTTATTTTTAATTTAATAGAGCATATGTAAACTGGCACAATAATATCAAGATGAAAAGATATAATCACTTTTCAAATAAGAGTAAATATAATAAAGTGAGTCATCCATATCATAATTTCTTGCAAATTTTAATTCAACAAGTGATTTCTTACACATTTTTACCTTTAACGAGGTGATTTGCTACACATAGATTTAAAGGGTGATTTTCTACAAAAGTGGAGATTTAAAGGGTGATTTTTTACATTTTATCTTTCTGATTGAGTAATTAATAAAGACATTTTTTTTGGATCAAAATTTAATAAAGACAATAGATATGAAGTTGTACATATAAACATAGTGTTGCATAACCCTGATGTCATTGTTTCGACATCTATTAGCGACGAAGCCATGAAATTAAATCATCTAAAATTGTTAGCAATTCATTAGTCTATGAGTGTTTTAGACTAGTCCAAGAAATATTCGGGTTAACATAAAAATCTTACCAAATAAAATAAAGATAATGTTGCAATTATGTTATTAATAAATTTGCATTAAGTATCAATATTCAAATGCGTTAATTTGGTGTTGCGCTAGATTTTTTAAGCTTTGACGAGGTCGCAAAGTGTATCCGGTTCAGAGCTCAACTGTGGCAAACTATGCAAGAATAACAAAATTATCTAAAGAAGAGCAATGGAGTATGTTTTTGTATTTTATTCCTTGGTGGTGAATGGTGATACATGAGCTACTTAACCCATCAAAGGAGATTGGTGTGACTCAAGAAGGGTGCTTTTAGGATAACAAGCCTTACATCGGGGGATTATTCCAAGGGTAACATCTGAGCCAATGTTTATATTTGTCTAGTACAAGGCAGGGCCCTGAGTCATGAATTACCCACTCACATACTTCTCCACAAGTGTCATGGTCCCTCTTCTCCACATAAATGTCGAACCAGTGAAGCACATCATTCCAGGTAAACCCACAAAAGTAGAGCAGGCTCCCGAATACGCGCGATTTAGCCGTGAACTCAAACCTTCCATTAAATTCAAGCTCATGGAGTCCAAGATCCCTGTTTTTGTCTTTGCAATGGACTAGGAGTTTCACCATTGGGTTCAGACGGTTTGTGATCGACACCTCGGGGTTCCCCATGTTGGTTTTTGTGTTTGTAGTTGGGCTTGATTCGATCCCCGATAGGAGGGTTAGGGTTATTGTGAGGGTCAGGGCTATGGTGAGGGTCAGGGCCTGGGCTATGGTTGGTTTAACCATGATTGCAACGAGGAGATTGTATAGGAGAGATTTGTTTGTTGAGGGATGGTTTGTGTGAAGCCTTCCTTGATTATATAGGTGTCAAAGTTTTATTTCATTCATTTAATGTCAATGAGGTCAGTCAACTAAGTGATATTAATTTGTAGATAGACTGACCTTTATTGCACTTAATTGCTGTACTAGTACTTAATTAATGTTACAAAGGCAATGAATGGCTTATTATGAACCATCCGATTCTTTTGTCCTGCAAGCACGTCCCGTAGCACGTCCCCTTGTCTCTTATTGGCCGAAACCATGCTTTTTGACTTTTAAAACACACAAAAAAGGGTGCAATTTTGAAATTCTGACCAATGAGAGACAAGGAGACGTGCTATGGGACGTGCTTACGGGACAGAAGATATGTATTATGAAGGTCTAAGGGCATCTCCAAATTCTTGAAATATGTGAATTTGGAGAATTATATCCTAATTTTAGCCCCAACAACTTCTTCAAAGTGATCCCAAAATGGAGAAGATTTCCAAAAATCATAGTGGATTCTCCAAATTTGGGGATGTCTCCATTTGCTCAATTTGTGAAGTTGCAATTAATATTTTCTTTTGCTTTTATTATTTTTTGGTTAATTAAATGTAAAAATTGTTTTTCCCTACTTGTTCAACCCTTCCATCCAATCATGTGTTACTCCAATAAATATTGATTCTCTAAAATGGAGAATCTAAAATGGAGAAACCGTGGGAGTTTGAGCAATTTTTTTTGAGAAAGTAGCTCTTTTTTCCCCATTTTGAAGAAACTTTTAGAGCATCTCTTGAAGATGCTCTGAAGTATAGTTGGAGATTAGATCGAGGTTTGCCGTGTTTACTAATATCACCTAGAAATAGTTGCACTTTTTATTCAAATCTCATACAAGGTACGTGAATTACACCGTATATACTTGGTTCGAACATAGAGCAGGGTACCAGCAAATTGAACCGGGTGAGGCATAAGGCAATACCAAAAGAAAAACCACATTTATGCGTAACAAATCATGCAGGATAAACACAAACTTATGTGAAGAGGGTTCATTTTCATTTATTTATTTTGGTCGGAAAAGGGTACATTTTCTTGATGATGAATTGGTAATACATGAACTAATAATCAATCAAGGAGATAAGCATGACCAAAGAGAGGTCTTGTTATTCGACCAAAACATAGAGAGGTCTTGTTAGGGTAATTTTTTCCGGTGAAGAGATTTTCTTAGGATCGTAAGCCTTTGTTCCAAGGGTAACATCTGATCCACGGTTGCTCTTTGTCTAGTACGACGCAAGGCCCATCCTCATGAACTTGCCACTCACAATCTGTCCCACAAGTTTTGGTGTCCCTCTTCTCCACATATATGTCGAACCAATGAAACTCACTCCACATAAATCCGCAAAAGAAGAGCCTGCTCACGAAGGTTTCCTTTTCGAATGTGAACTCGTACATGTCGCCGAATCCAAGTAGATGGCTTCCGAGATCCCTGTGCTTCTCTTTGCAATGGACCTGGAGCGTTTCTTTCGAGCTCAAAACGTTGGTGATCGTCACGGTTCGTTGCTCCGGATTGGTTTTCGAGTTCATGATCGGGCTTGATTCGAGCCCTAAAAGGAGGGTTAGGGTTATTGTGAGCATTAGGGCCTGGCCTATGGTTGAAAGGTGCGGTTTAATCATGGTTGCAATGAGAGAATGGGATGTGATCGATTTGGTGAGGAAGGGTTTGTTTGAGGCATTATCTCTCTCTCTATATATATATGTTATAACTTTGAAGTTGTGTCAATTCAATGTTGAATTAGTTTTTTCAAATTAGAAGGTGCGTCAATTCAATGCTCAATTAGTTTTTTCAAACAAGAATGACAGGATTAGATACTATTAATCTCTAAGTATGATATTTATTATATTTGATCAACATTATAAATTATATGATAAATTTAGAACTAATAATAATGCAAGTATAAAAACAAATTGGAGAAATTTCATATATACATATACATATGCATTAATGTAGGATGACAATTTTCATACTAAATTTGTTAGTTAATAATCAAAATTAAAAAGATGATATATAAATAAAAATAGAATTTTTTATTGATGACAGAAAAAATTAAAAATCTTCATATTTTTCTTATGCTATAAAATATATTACATTTATTATATAATAATATTAATTAGTTGAAACGAGAGAAAAATAGTTAACTTATAACATTATAAAATACAGTATTTGTGCAAAAAAAAAGCAAACTATTTGATTAAAATATTAAAAAAATTTAGAAATTATTTTCTTTAAATTAAATAAATGATAATTAAAATAGGAAAAATAAAAGATGCTTCGTATATAGTACGATAAATCAAACTAGTTTTTATAAATGTTACTCTGGGATGACGGTCATAGGTCTCCTTATCTAGAGTAGCAAGGTAGTCCACCTCTAATGTGGATTGCCTGCTTAAAGACGCCATAGGTCTCCTTATCTAGAGTAGCAAGGTAGTCCTCAGATTTGAGGTACTCTGGGATGACGGTCTCCAACTTCCGGTTGGTCTCTTCAAAGTTCAAACTGCCATAGAGAATTGCAATGGACTCCCTCAACTACTTATTGTCCTCCTCGACCTCCACATCTTGTTTGAGACGAGCGGCCAAGTCCGCACTTCTCTTCTTTCCAAACAACAATGCCTTTTCAAGGCAACTCAGCTTATCTTTCAACATCTGGTGCTCGGTAAGGACCGCATCACACTCTTTCTTCAGCCCCTACAAAAGCACAAGAAGAACTCGCATGCACAGACGTAGTGAAAACCATTAATTGGCCTAATCCGGTTGAGTATAATGTGAAAAGTACAAAACACTTACCATCTCAATGCACTTATAAACCTCGCTCTCCATTACCTTCGGCTCGAGTTTGTGAATCCACTTCCACTCATTCTTGTAGTGGATGAGTGACTAGCTACTTGATCACATCATTGTTGGGATGGGGGCATGTGTATCCCCCCACCGTCACGACGTTGGGGAAGACATGGAAGACGCTTTTTCGGCCCGACCGGGTTTCAGGCGTTAGTAGCATAGTGCTCGACGAGGGCCTCCTAAAAAATGCCCCTATGCCCAACGAAAATCATAATTTTTCGCAAGTTCTTACTACGCACTACACAACAACGGAATGCTCACATAGTGGTTTCACAAAACGACAAGAAGACAAAGAACGCTCCCATTCTACGCGCTCCCTCCTTCCCCAAGAATACTGGATCCCCCCACCCACCCACTTGAATGCATTGGAGAATCCTAATCCTATTTACCAAACTTCACCACCCTTATCAACACTACTCTAGCACGCTGACTTGCTGACATGATGCCCTTGGAAATCCACCACATAGTGATGCATGGTCCAAGGAATCCCTTATCCCTACCATACTTGCAATCCTCTCTCTCTCTCTCTCTCTCTCTCTCTCTCTCTCTCTCTCTCTCTCTCTCTCTCTCTCTCTCTCTCTCTCTCTCTCTCTCTCTCTCTCTCTCTCTCTTATCCCTACAATACTTGCAATCCTCTCTCTCTCTCTCTCCACTACTACAAAATGATTTAAATACCCCGGACGTTTCACACCAAATACACCGGATGATGCCCGGGGTAAAGGTTGCTGAGGTATTTGATTAATGACCTAATACACCGGATCCAGTCCGAGGTAAATGCTTCCCTTGAAAATTCTCTCTAATATTTAAGTCCGGTGTATTAGCAATCCAAATACACCGGGTAGATCCCTATCCGGGGTATATTTGATTTGTGTTTGATCCGGTGTATTAGTAATGTAAATACACCGGTTATGGATATCCGAGATATAAAGTTTAGGACATATACACCGGATACTAATGTCCGAGGTATAAAGTAAATGGAATTTACCCCGGTTATTGAAATCCGGGGTATATTAATTAGATTATATTAATATATACTGGGAATTGAAATCCGTGGTATATTGACTAGGGTACCGGTATATACACCAAGTTAATATTTTCAAGATCTACAAGATATTAATTTTAAATCACACTTAATCCCCAAATTTATATTTAAATTATATTATATTAAAATGTCATTACATATGATGTTTATACCGTACTAATATTAAGTTCACTAATATGACCTTTTACATATATCAAACATACATATACCACAAGAAACTTCCATTACGTACCAAAGTAATACTCCCTAGCATGATCCCTTCCTCCTTCCAAAAGTTTGTTAACTGGTCACCCACAAATCTGTAACCTGGAAATAAAATAAAACAGATCTGTAGCATATATACTTGAAATAAAATTAATTACCCACAACCAAGTACACGTATACATTGGTAGCTTACAACTTCATAAGTTACACCCAAAAAAGAACAAGAAAAATGCTTCAAGAAACACCCATTTCACATATACTCTTTGAAAGAGCACATCTATATATGTAAGAAAAAAAAAGTGCCCGGTTTGCTTATGCAATTACAAAGATCCTTGAAATCACACAAAGAGACTTTCCTTATGCAATTACAACGAGACTTCCCTTATACACAACTCTCATGATCTTCAAAACAGTCATTGCAAAGAAAGAAAAACGAGGCATATACGAGAAACTTCTAAGACAAAATTGTATGAATTTAATTACCTCATATTTTGATAGTTGCGGCACACAAGGTTTCACCTTTATCCTCTTGAAACCTGTCAGAATATGCAACTTTTTAAATCTGTCAGAACATGCAATTTTTCTTGTGACAGGCAATGGAAGTGTCAACAAAAAGGTTATCCCATTAGGAATGATAGTTTCACACTTCAATGCTTGGAAATAGGTTTAATTTAATCTCATTAAGTAATGCTTAAATCAAAATTTGCTAATATGCAATAACTAGAAAAACTCAAAAGCAAAAATAGTGATCTCAGCTAGCATGGTTCTAAACTCAAAAAAATATATAGTACACTAAAGATGGGGTCTCATGACTACCATCCTTTTCTTTATGTACAGGTATATGGCATCTATGTTAGTTATATAAGAACAATGACTACAACAATTACGATCTAGTGATACATATAGGTTCAACACCATTATCCTCTATGCAAGTGCTTATAATACACCGAATCCCCTCCCTAGCTCATGAAATATAAACCACAAGGTTTAAAATTCAACACAACTGCAATTAATAAGGGCGTCACTGTCTTTTTGAAATCCTAACCACCATTCCATCAATGAATAAGGGCATAATACAATTCCACCGAGTGACCCAGACATTTGAGACTCACATGCTCAATCTCTCACCATAGAGCAACCAACTGACCCTATCCAGCTAATTAGAATCACCCCTAGGGTAAATATCCTAATTTTCAAGGAAACCATATCACCCCTAGGAAACCAACTAATTAGAATCTAACAACTAAGCTGCTTGTTTTCTTCTCAGGGAAAGGGAAGGAATATTTTTACCTTATTTTGTTGAAAAGTCTTTCTTTATGACGAGAGTCCATGTCCTTCCATCTCTTACCAATATTTATCATGTCACTGTTGGGCAGTCGGTTGTTGCTACACCAATTGAGGCGCTTAGGAGTGACATAGTGAAGTACTCATGGTTTATTTTAGACTGTTTCTGTAGGACAAATATAGAAAAAGTTACTAAATAAAGGAAGACAAGGAGGATACAATATTAAGAGGTAAAACAGATATGTAGCATATATACTCAAATATGTAAATATTTTTTCGTAATGTACTTGTCATATGCATTTTACAGAATTCAATTTAAGAAAGCTAGTAATAAAACTAGAGTAAGTTAGGGTCATGTTCCCCCATCATCATCAGTCTCCACTAAGTCAAGAAACCTGCAACAATTGATAATCACACATCCATTAGAAGGGCTAGAACTCAACTTTTTCATGCTAGATAATCAGCAGGTTCCAGTCCTCTATAGATACGAACATGACTGAAATAATAAAGAGGAATATGAAACATGGTATATGAAATGCATTCCACTGTTAAGTGAAGATTATATTCTGTCAATATAACAGTGCTTGCATACCGCTAAGAAGAAACAGCTCAATAAACGCATGGAGTAAACTTGTCCCCCGATTCCAATCATGACACTGCAACAAGATGAAAAAGCAATCAACCAAGAATGAATATCCATCCTCAGGATGGCCAACCGTGTAAATAAATGCACGTAATTATCCATATAAGCTTCAACATAAGGATTAAGGTCAATCAACGGAACAGGAATCCAAGTACCCTTCAAACCCAGCAGGTTTATTAGAAGAAAGCGCCTTCTCTGAACTTGATGCCTCAGACTGGCCCGCAAGATCTACTACAGTGTTCTTAGATTGACTCATTGTTACAAATGCATGCTTAACAATGTCATTGTACCTGTATTTGAAAATGATTTTAAAGCACCAACCAACACCCATAGTATGAGATTCTGTAATAGATGATAGACTACAGAGAAAAGAGCAAAAGATGTTCCGAACATAAAATGTTCGCATGCGCATCATTATTGTAACGTTCTATATTTGGTTGAAGTTGAATTACATGATAGTCATTAGACAATGCAATCTAGGTGCTAAAGTAGTGAGCAAAAATGAAACTCTTAATTAAGCATTTAACATCATTTAATATGCATACTAACCACAACGTGACTTTGATCATCTGAAATGCCAAGCTGCCCATATTGATTGAGTCCAAATGCATAGACACGCCCTGATTTTGAAATGGAAGTCATATGAAACGGTAAGCCCTTGAAAATAAAGGTAAGACATTAAACAAATCAAAGAGTAAGATCAAGCTTGGGACATCAATTAGTAGACCACACAACAAGCCCATCAATCATAAACTCAAATCATTCAACAATTAGAGTCCTTCAATTAGATCAAACGGAACACGAGTGATCACAATGAAGAACAAAGCGAGCAGAAAAAGGAAGAAAATTGAAGATTAGCTCATAATTGACAAGAAAAAGGAAGCGCTACCGGTGAGGAAAAGGGTATGGGCGCCGCCACAGGCGATGGCGCGAAGGCTATCGAAAGCGGAGCAGACAACAGTCCCCATTGCGATTCCAAGTTGCCAAGCCCTAGCCTCCCGTAATCTCCATTCCCCCAGAGTGCAGCGAACCTCTTGCCCTCGGTGCTAGCAGCGGAGAAACAACGTCGCCTGAGAAACGCAAAAGCTAATTCCGATCCTCCGGCGAGCTTCCAGAGTTCGGCGCCGGCGACCACCAGGCCGATAGCAGGGGCGGCAGAGAGGCGTGGAGAGGCGGGCGTGGACGTCTGGACGATGGACGAGGATCGGGAGAAAGGAGACCGAGAGGCAAGATGGGCGGAGATTATGTTGAGGGATGAAGTTAGGGTTTTGGTTTTCTTTTTTATGGATTTCTCTCGTAAATTTTAATTTAAAATTTTTAACTTTTAAGTATTCCCGCCAAACATATTTTCGTTCCCACCAAAATGTATAAAATATAATGTATTCTATTGATTTAATATATCTATATTTATTTCGATTTTCAAAAAGTTATGAATTTTTATGGGTTAAATTTAGTTTAATTTTTATTTGGTATAAAAAGAAAAAAAAACTAATTCATCAGACAATTACCTAATGAACTAATCTTCATAATCATAACTGTAAACTAAAACGGAAGTTAAAAATAATAATCTATACTATATATTAAAGCCGGAGAATTTTGAGCCTCCACGTTAATTCTGGCCCCACTTTATTAACAATTTTATATGTTTTTTTTCTTAATTATTTAATCTTTAACTTTATCTTTTGTTTAATTATCCATCAAACATCTATCTTTAAAGGCATATTATTTATCTTTAAAATTTCTTTAGTTATCTAATCTTTAATATCTATTTTTAAAACAATATTATCTATCTTTAAAATTCTCTTCTATAAAAGATACATATTAATTAACTTAACTTATCAATTCCCATTTTAATATATTTATATATAAGAATTAATATATGGTATTGATTATATGATTCGAGCCACCACGTTCATTCTGACCCCACTTTACTAACAATTTATATGTTTTATTTTTCTTAATTATCTAAAAAAATTCCCTAATTATCTAATCTTTAATGTTATCTTTTTTCTTACATATCTAACGTCTATCTTTGAAGGCATACATATCTAACATCTATCTTTAAAATTTTCTTAACTGTATAATCTTTAATTTTATCCTCTTTCTTACTTATCTAATATCTATCTTTTTAAAATGGAAGCCCCTTTTTCTAAATAATTTTTAAAAAAAAATCTTTGATACTGAATCAATTTATATTTATTAAATTTTATTTAAATTATATATTATCATGTTCCTAATAACTTAGCTTTTATCGCTCATAATCAAACAATTAAATTTTTTCATGTTATTTTAATATATCTAATAACATTCTTTAGTATCGGTTTATGTAAAAGATATTTTGTGACTTTTGATAAGATCTTCCATCCTTTTTATAATATTAGTTATCTTTTTTTTCACCTTTATACAAGAAGTAATTTAAAAAAATAGAATTTAAAAAAATTAAAAAAATAGAATCCCTTTTTATAATTAAATTATTATTCTTATCTTTAATATTAAATCAATTTATATTTACTATTTTTGACTTAACTTATATATATATTATCATTTTCGTAATAACTTAGCTTATATCTTTCATAATAAAATAATTGTTGATTAATATATTCTATTTATTTCAATATATAAAGTCATTATAATCATGTTCGAATCATTTTATATGTCTAGATTGTGATATTATATTTTAATATTTTTAAATAAATAACAATTCATAGTAGTTATATCACATACTAATAAATTACATAATAAAATAAAAAAATAAGATCAAACCAAAATAATCAATTAAATGGTATATTATATTGAATTATCATGTCTCAAAATTGTGATAATAGGGACAATAATATACATTAACCATTAAAGACAAATTTTGAAAGATGAAAAAGAAAGTAATTTTATTTACTCAATTGTTCTATTATTAGAATATCTTTTACAAGTTTATAATCTCATATGTGCGGTACTACAAATCTGAAAAAAATAATCTTTTTTTGTCTAGAAAAAAAATAACATTTTCATATGCTAAAATTTCCATTATATATTTTAACTTATTAATATCCTTTTTATAATAAAATTATTAAACGTGAGTCATTGTCGTGCATGGCACGACGGGTACACCTAGTTACATTATATTCGGTTGAATTATAAGCCCAAATACACCGGATCATAAACGCCCGGGATATTTTTTAGACGTTTTAACCAAATACACCGGGCGTTTAAGATCCGGTGTATTTATATAGTGCGAATACCCCGGATCCTTGACCATCCGGCATATATACTGGTAATATAGTATAAATACACCGGGCGTTTGTGATCCGGTGTATTAGGCCTCATACTTTTTTAAAGTGACACAATATATCTCGTAATATAAACGCCCGGGGTATATGTCACGAGGTATTAGACAAATCTCTCTCTCTCTCTCTCTCTCTCTCTCCCTTATCCCTACAATACTTGCAATCCTCTCTCTCTCTCTCTCCCCTTAGTGTTCTTCAGTGTTCTTGGTGTGAAGAACTCTAGGAGAACCTAGTTTGCATACTATCCACTGAGGTGTATTTATATGCAAACTTTTCCTAACACTTTTTCGAACTCTTTTGACCTTCTGGCGTCTTCAGAATCTTCCGCAGACATCTTGTAGCTTTCCCAACGTTGTACAACTAAAAATCTTTGTCTTCTTTTAATAGTAAACTCTTGCTTCCTCTGAGAAGACGCTATGTGTACATTGGGATGAGTTTGTCGAAAGTGGCGTCTTGGCTTCATGTGTTTGTTTCTTGACACCCGAGGCTTCTAAGGAGCTGCCACAGGTGTTTGTAGTTTTGTGTTGGCAGTTTGACTTATTCGAATTTGAGTCCAGTTTGAGCTCCAATTTCCTTCTCGCTAGGGACAACTTCCATATCTCGTATGAAACACATTCTTGTTACTTTTATGTTAAGCGATGAACTTTGGGGCGTCCCTATGGGATATGGACATCATTCACTTGTTGTCCTTTAATTTGTATTGTATAGCGTCTCTGGAAACGTTCTTGCAAATGACTTGGACAAACATTAGCTCGTAAAGAGTTTGTCATTATCAAAATTAGGGACGGAGATTGTTGATCCAATGTTAATGAACTTAGTGTCCGTAAAAATGTCCCAACAACTTTCCCCTTTTTGATGATGACAACCTTGCAATCAAAAACTATAATTGATAAAGTATAAAAACGCACATATGAAGTCAGTTTCCCCATTGAGGATACTATTTTGGGCGTTTTTGCAATAAATTTTACATTATTTTGTGTTTTCATATAAATAAAAAATTATTAAAATATCATTATAACAATGTTAAAAATATTCAACCATAAATTCTGAAAATTATTTTTAAATACAAAATTGAAAAATAAAAAGAAAATATAAAATAAGAAAAGATTTTGGAAAAATTAAGATTTTTTGGAGAATATTAGATATTGTGGAAGATATGGTTAAAATTTGTATCCAATAATATTGTGAAACATATATGCCACATGTGTATTGCTATTATCGTCGTTTCCACATATCTGTATGATTTTCGAAGTTAGGGTTCATCACAAAGCTTTTGGTTTTCGAGGATTGTTTGAGTTATGCGTTATGGGTAAGATTCATCCTGTCATACTAACTAGAAAACCTGTCATCCACAATAACGATATTGTCAGCCTTTTGTAAAATACTATCATTGTTTTCCAATTAAAAACATGTCTTATGTCTTCTAAAAAAACATTGATTTTTCTCATCTTTCACTGAAATTTATTTCTAAATACAAAATTGAAAAATACAAAAATACAAAAAAAGAAAAAAAATATAAAATAAGAAAATATTTTTGAAAAATTAACATTTTTTTTGAAAACAATGAGAATATTGTAGAAGATATGGTTAAGATTTTTATTCAATAATATTGTGAAACATGCATTAAAAACATCTTGTCACCCTTTTGTAAAATACTATCATTGTTTTCTTGTTAAAAACATATCTTCTTTCTTCTAAAAGAACATTAATTTTTTTAAAAAAATTAGGGTGTGTGCACTCGACAGATCCGAGAATATTATTTTCCTTTTTTTTTATAAGATTTTGATTTGGTTTTTAACTTTTAGTTTATCTTTTAATTTTTAAAATGGATAGATAGCATTCTTCAAAATCTTGTTTTAATATTAAAATATCTATAAAGTCATTTTATCTATATATATTTTCAAATTGGGATAATGTTTTTTTGTTAAGATATATTTTTTCAGAAAAAATATTAATAAAAAACAATTTTCGATTTGTTTTAAAAAACATTTTTTTCTTTTATTTGATAAAAATTAGTCATTTTAGTCGTTCATGTAATATTTTTAGGTATTAATATAATATTTTTAGCTATTTTTGCAAATAGAAAAAAATATAAGGTTATATTTGCAAAGTAATTATCAAACAGAGGCACGGGTAGTGTACTAATTTATCAAGGAAAAAGAAAAAAAGTATTTGTTGTGTAACTGATGACTAGTTAATTGGGATATATATGCATTTAATGATTGCTATTTAGAATGAATAGTAGTGATCTATAACTGATGTAATAGCTGTAGATTGGTAGTAGTGAATCGGAATTATAAATCTACTTTGACTATACACTAATCTGCATTAATTAATTATTACTCTTCTCATTTGACCAAAAAAAATAAATTATTACTCCTCATGTACATTGAACGTGAATTGAAATGCTTAGCACATAGGAGGAGTCAACCTATATAAGAACACAAAGAGCTAGAGCCACAAACCATCAACCGAGATACTCCCTATAGACCAACAAAATGCATAAATCAAACGTCGTTTCCACCGTAGCCATGGTGATCCTCCTGCTGGTGGGCGCCAATGAAGGGCAGGTGTTTCCTACGCACACTACAACGGTGTCGATCGCGAACCATTTGGCGTCGAGAGCGACGCTTCTAGTCCATTGCAAGGCCAAGGGCGCCGATCTCGGAACCCACCGAATTCCCATCAACGCGCCGTATGTATTCGGTTTGCAGGCGGCGGTTTCTGGGGGAGCCAGCTACCAGTGCTGGTTCCACTGGACCAACCAGCTCAAGTGGTTCGACATATACGAGGAAAGGCGGGACTTCAATACGTGTGGGTTTTTGTGTACTTGGGTGGTTAAGGAGAGTGGGCCTTGCCTTGTGGCTGGCCATGGTTTGGTTTCCCCTGCTAGTGCTAGCACCAAGTGGCAGGGGACCAAGTGTTACCCTTGGAACAAATAAACCTAATGTTGCCTATGTCATCTCCATGATTAATTAGAATGCATTGACCCTCAATGATAAGAGCTCATTGAGGCTATCAAATTCAAAGTGTTTTGGTTTTATCTTATCGAGTTTGGAACGTTTATAAAGTCAATTTCAAAAGGAAAATGTCACACCGAATTCACCAAAGCTTAATGACGAGGCCGGAGAGAAAATCTCTCGTCCAACAAATTAACTAGTGACGTTGATACGTGTTTCACAATCTCTATCCTCCATTTTTAGGCACATGACCAGAGATTTGGCATTTGAACACGAAACAGAAACATGAGCAAACAATGTTTAAAAAAAAACCCAGGAGGTCAAGACCAAATTAGCGAGAGATCGAGATAATTAAAAAAATTTAATGACGGGCTTGAAAAATATCACAAGAACAATGATGCTTTCCAGGACAATCGCGGCCAAATCAACCACCAGCCATGGCGGCCATAGGGGGTTTTTCACGGAGGCAACCAAAAACTTGCAAGTAATTCGCTTAATTCCTCTCTATATATAAAAAAAGAAGTTCATTAATTGATCTTGCTTATTGAACAAATTTAACATGTGAAACAGAAATTCTTCGACGGGAAATCGAAGAAAGAGAAGGAAGCCGACGAAGCATGCGAGAAGGCCTTGGAAGCGGCCGAGTCTCTAAGGGAAGGCGCCGAGGAAGTTAAGGAGACCTGCGAGTTCGTCCGTGACACCGTCGACAACACCTCCAAAAACGTACGTATACATCTTATTTTTCTTCTACTTGCCTACTTTAATTTGGTTTGTTCTTATATTATTATCATGGGCCAATTGAACTATCTACTTCAGTTTGTTTAAACAGCTTAAACTTTTATTATAAATTGATCATACTGAGGTTTGTAGGTTAGGGTTTAATCGAGTTAGTCATTTTTGTGGCACGTACGTGTGTATGTATGTATATAGGTGAAAAATGCGACAAAAGAGGTCACGGAGAAGGTAACAGAGGCGACGGACGCGGTGAAGGACAAGATGAAGGAGCCCGTACGAGGGATGTTCAACAATGCATGGAGCACCGCCACCAAGAAGATCGAAGAAAAGATGGTGGAGAAGATCAGAGGTCGAGCCTTGGGCGAGGCTGCTCAAGGTGAGGTCAAGAAGGTTTTGGATGAAGTTAAGAAATCCTGACTACCTAATTAGATTCATCCAAATTGAAGTTGTAGTTTGTAGTATGTACAATATATCTTAGTTGTTTCAGTTGTGGTTGTTAAGATAATGTGCATTGTGTAAATTGTATGTTCAGATGGCATGTTACGTATGTCGGTACGTGTATAGATCGATTGAGTTAGGTTGTACTTTCTTCTTGTGTAAGTGTATGTGTTTAGATAGCAATTGTATATACAAGTCCAAATCTCATGCGAATCGACGTTTACATACGAAGTAAGAATAAAAATGAGGTGTTGGATGAACGGAATTCAAGATCGTTTTATAATCAATAGGATTTCCCTAATCCTCCCTTCCCGAAAGGAAAGCCAAAACTGAAAATACTTTCCCTTTTTAATGACGGAAATGACAAGGTTGAATTCGCATGAGATTTGGAAACGGCCCCAACTTAGCTTCTAAATGTTTTATTGAACACATCTACGTTAGGTACTCCTATTCAATTGATCACCTCTCTAACTCGGGTTTCGTTACGAGAAATGCACTCGCACTAACGTGACATATATTTAATTCTTTTTGATAAAGCTGACGTGTACATATATTTTTTTTTTATATAAAGGAAAGAGATTAGGCTAGTCCCTATACAGCAGAAACTATCCTATAGCATCCAACAGGATGAGGTCCCTAAGGACCGGATCGGAACTGAGCGTGCAGGTCGTCACATGACAAAACGTGGCAGCGATATGGTCTGCAACTAAGTTGGCTTCTCTGAAAACATGTCGGATGCCCCAACTCTGAAACTTCCCAAGCAAAAGCTGGACGTCTGCCCGAATGAGCTCCACCTCCCACGGACAACTCCAATCACCCAACACCGCATTAACCACCTGCAGGTTGTCGCCTTCAATCACCAGACAGGGAAAGCCACACCGGATGACTTCAAGAATCCCCTGCCGAAGCGCAAAAGCTTCGGAAAACACCACGGAACGCCGTCCGAGAAAACCACCATCATAGGAGACAGTGCCGCCTGAAGAGTTCCTGATAACAAAACCATAAGAGGCAAGACCAGAAGAATTAACGGCACCATCAAAGTTAAGTTTAAAAAAATTATCGGGAGGTTTAGTCCATCTGACATTCCTTCTTTTGTCGGTTTGATTTGTTATCTTTGAGCCTTCATTTTTATCTTCTTTGTCTGTTTTTTTGAAAGCATAGCTCTCTTCCAGTCAGCTATTTGCTTGGACGCAAATTCAGCTGTTTCTCTGGGATTAATATGGTGTTGGCCGTTCCCATTAAAAATGTTTTTGTTCCTGAAAAACCATGTGCACCACCAAAGAGTGAATACGGATTCAATTTGGGTTGTAGTGAGTCTTGTTCGCAACTCGCTAATAAAGTCTAGTGGGTAATGACTGTGTGCATCAAGTTGTCCCATAACCCGACTAATTGCGGGATTAATCGCGGTTAGAGCCTGTCGAGCATGATTACATTCAATAAACAGGTGGTATGCATCTTCATTCTGTGAAGTGCAGAACCCACATCCTTGCGGCACCGCTATATGATTCGCAGCTAGTCTGGATTTAGTAGGCAGTCCATTACGACAGACTTTCTAGATAAAGTTTTTCTGCTTTGGTGGGATGTTTAGCTTCCATATCCATTTGAGGTCAACTCTAGGACTTGTTTTGTTATCTTGAATCCACTTCATAGTGGCATTGGTGGAGTACCATCCATTCTTGCTTGCTTTCCAGTACAATCGGTCTGTTAAATTGTTGACCGGTAAGATAATCTTGGCGATCTCAGTAGCATCGTTAGGGTTCAAGACGTGCCTTAGTTTATGAAGGTCCCAGGTTTTGTCATCCCGTATGTATGAACACACGAGTTCTTCCTCATTTATTACATGTCGAGCCTTCGCTTTTGGTGTGATTTTTAAGTTGGGAACCCAACAATCTTTCCAGAAACGGATAGTTCTTCCATCTCCAACTTGCCATGATAACCCCGAAAGGAAAATATCCTTGAGGCTCATGAGTTTGGACCACTGCCATGAAGTGTTCTATTGCTTGTTATAGTTCCAAAGGGTTTTATTTTTTAGATATTTTTCATTAACGATTTTAACCCACAAGTTTCCTAGGTCCGCAATTAGTTTCCAAAGAAGTTTCATTTGTAGTGCTTGGTTCATTTCTTCTGCCTTAGCGATACCAAGCCCCCCATGGTGAGTAGGCCTGCATATAGAATTCCAGCTAATTAACGGTTTGTACCCGCTAGCCTTATTCCAAAAGAAGTTACGGTTGATCTTGTCAAGTTCATCATGGGTGGCTTTGGTTAGGTAGAATGATTGCATTAAATAGTTTGGTTGAGCAGAGAGATTAGCCTTAATCAGCGTTGTCCTGCCTTCTTGGGAAAGTGTGTTGGCCTTCCATTTGGTCAATTGATCCCTTGTTCTTGCTGTGTAGGCATTGAATGTGTTTTTGGTGACCCTTTCGTTAATGAGGGGACACCCTAGATATTTGTCTAGGGCTGTAGTATTTGAAATATGGAGGGTTTGTTTGATCTGATTTTTAGTCGTATTGCTTGTGTTTTTTGTAGCTTGAAACGCTGATTTATGGAGATTGACTTTCTGACCAGAGGCTTGACAATAATCCTCAATAATGCTTTTAACATTCTGACATGCATGATTGTTTGCCTTCGCAAAGATGATAATATCATCTACATAAGCAAGGAAGGGGATTTTGGTACCTCCCCTCGTGATCTGAATTCCAATACCACTCTTTGGGTCCATATTAGCACGCTGAAGTTGCCTGGCCAGCACTTCAGCTGCCAATATAAACAAATATGGTGAAAGGGGGTCGCCCTGTCGCAAACCTTTGTGAGGTTTGAATTGTTCCGTTGGGCCATTGTTAACGAGGACTGAGAAGGACACTGTTTCAATACACTCTTTAGTCCATGCGATGAATTTTTCGTGGAAACCAAATTTCTCAAGGACATGAGTCATGAATTCCCAGCTAATCCGATCGTAAGCTTTTTCCATGTCAAGCTTTACAGCAACCCACCCACCCAAACCTTTTTTATTTCGGAAAGAGTGAAGAATTTCATGAGCAATAAGAGTATTGTCGTGGATACTTGTGTTTTCGAGAAAAGCTGATTGCATTGGGTGGATCAGACTTCCCATGACTTTTTTAAGTCTAGCTGTTAGGATTTTGGAGATGATTTTGTATATGGTGTTACACAGGCTTATGGGTCTGTAGTGGTTGGTGGAGCTTGGATTGTCACATTTAGGTAGTAAAGTAATGAAAGTGTGATTGATCTGCTTGAGCATCTTTCCAGAATGGAAAAAGCTTTTCACAACTTTAGTCACATCTGGCCCTACAATATGCCAATACTTTTTGTAGAAACAGGAGGTCATCCCATCTGGTCCAGGTGATTTGTCTTCTTCAAAATCAAAGACTGCTGATTTGATCTCCGTATTGGTCACGGCTTTAATGAGGGCGTTGTTTTCCTCCTCCGTAATTTCGTTGTTAATCGTTTGAGTCAATTCCGTCATTTTCCTTTTGTTGATATCTGTGAGCTGGAAACGGCTTCGAAAATCCCTATGGATTTCCTGTTTTATGTTTCCCGCTCCAGTGATATGAATCCCGTCGCTAGATGTTAAATCGCAGATGTTCGTCCTATTCCTTCGACCACTCGCAATGCGGTGAAAATATTTGGTATTCCTATCATTGAGATTAATGTGGTTGTTCTTCCCTCTTTGTTTCCAATACGAGTATTGAAATTGAATAAGGCACTCACGCTTTTTACTCAATCTTTCTTGTTTTTGGGTGAGGGAGGTGTTACCTTTTCAATGATTTCCTTTTGGACTTTAGATAAATCCTCGTTTACTTTCTTGAATTGTTCAAAAATGTTTCCAAACGTTGTTTTATTCCACGCTTTGGCTTTCGCTTTGAGCAACTGTGTCTTTTTTACCAATTTGAACATGTGAGAGCCTTCCGGGTTAAATCTCCAGGCTTGTTTAACAATGTTTTGAAAGTCCTTTCTAGACGTCCACATGGATTCAAATTTAAACGGTCGTGCTTTTGTGACACAATCAGATGGTATCTCACACGAAATTGGGCAGTGATCTGATGAGGAAAAGTTGTGGTTCTTGGTTGAGATTGATGGGAACCATTGGATGATTTGGTCACAAACCAGAACTCGGTCTAATTTTTCGAAGGTATTGGTATTATCCATTTCTTTTGATCTTCTCCACGTGAATTTATTCCCAAACGTAGGGATGTCAATTAGATTGCAGTCGTTTTTGAAATCCTGTAATCTAAGGAAACGAGACACAGAAGGAATCACCCCTCCGAGCTTCTCATCTGGAGCTTAAATTTCATTTAAATCCCCCATCACAATACAGGGGAACTGCACTTGGTTGATGAACAATTTTAGCTTGTTCCAAAAAAGATTTTTTTCTTGAGCTTTGGGAGGGGCATATGCCATAATAACGACAAGTTCTTTGTGGTTATCAAGATTTGTATATTTGAAAGCAACAAATCTATCTTCTTTATGAAACGGTGTAATTGATTCGTTAACAAGTTGGTGGTTCTTCCAAACGATTAGAAGACCGCCCGACATTCCAATGGACGGGACGAATTCGTGGGAGTCAAATCCGGCCTTAGCCCATTTATCGAGAGCCGGTAGCTGAGGGCATTTTATTTCGACAAGAGATATCATCTGAAAGTGCTCTGTTTTGCATAAGGCGTTTATTTCTGTCCATCTATTTAGTTTTTTCAATCCTCTACAATTCCATAGGCAGATCTTCATAAAAAACCTTGTTCAATTGGGTTTATATCCCGGTACAGATGGTTTTTCCTTGTGATAGCTTGGTGTTTAGAGTCAAAAAGATCCCAAAACACCCAGTAACAACAAGATAGACCTGCATTTTGGTTGGGTTTTTACCCCGCAGTATTGTGTGTGATAACGAAGGCTTTAATGTGCCTTTGACCTGCGATCTGCAGTTTCTGATTTCATCAGTATTTTCGGGTGTTTCTTTAGGCGAAACGCACATCGTACATGCAATAGCAATAGAAATACCAATGCACATAATCACAGTATAAAAGAGCCTAGCGGTGAAGACAATATTAGACTCCAAGTCGGATTGATCTAATCCATGGTTTTTATACAACTGGGCAGTCACATTCAACGAACAGCTCATATGCTTACAAAAGACATAATTCAACAATCTAAAGGCCATCATGATGCCCCACTCAATGTGATTACAGACTTGCTTTATAACAAGTTGAAGAATAACATACCTTATAGTGTGCCATTTTGTTTTGGCAACCGGATTAATTTTGCTTAATCCACGCCAAATAAAGCAGCCCCCCAAAGGAGCTTGATATATATATGCTCCCTGTTGCATTTTAATTCTCATGACTTTGCTTAGCCTAATTAAATCAATAGTGATCCTGCTAAACAATTGGGTTTGAAAGCCCCAAATACAGAACATGCATAAATCTAAGTGGACATCAGAGATACCAACACAACTATGCAGGTTCGTATTATCAGTACACAGGTTAAGTTTTAAACATCTATTCAAAGGCACAAACCAGGAGAGTGCGGAAGTCGGAGGACGGCCTTGGAAGAATTGCAGCTTCCTTCGTGGATGGTTTCCTTCCTACGAGGATGAAAAGGAAAACCTTGGATGACTTGTAGCTTCCAGTAGAGAGCGGAAGCCGGCCTAGTTGAACCCGTCACGTCCATGGATAATTTTAACAGGAGGTCTAACGTCGATCCCCATTGTCGTCCCCAACACAGTAGTTTCAAGACCGCCGGGCTCGGGACCTCCAAGCGAACCACCCTCGGGGAGTTGAGGCGCCATCTCATTGATTTGTATTCAACCCATCGATACGGATGGTTGGATCGACTTAGTCCTCGACCCTTTGACTTCACCCCCGTATCGTCACTACCGCTCCAACCGGGATCCGGGTTGAATGAACCCGACACTGGATCTTCAGGCACGCGACTTTGGACCGTCGCCCCCAATGTAAGGATGATGAGCCGCCATATCGTCGGAGCCCTCCATGAGCGTTCGACGCTGTCTATCGATTTTGTTGTATTTCGGATCGGGACTTGCCTCCTCCGGGACCTTTGAAAATGCAACGAAACGGCGAGATCCGCCAGCCATACTTGTTGGAGTTGCTGGTAATGGGTTTCCGCGGGCCGTGTAGACTCTGCGAGGCATTCGACGCCTCTCTTGATAGTAGGATCGAATCCAGTCGGAAACGGGAACGGCTTCTGGCGGCGGCTGGGCATTCGCTAGGGTTGTAAGCAGCAAACTTGAAAAGAAAGAAGCGCTTGACATTTTTTTATTTTCCTCCATGATGTTTTATGACATCCTCTGAATTTGCATCATGCCTTCATCAATCATTAATATTGATAACACGTAGGCTTTGCACCTTGCTGCTTCCATTATGACGTGTACATGTATTAATACCATATAATCATTTGTTGCAATAAAATCAATTTACATGCACTTGTATAATAGTATATGACGTGGATTTTATTTCATATTTTTCAGAAATTAGTAAAATCAATCCCTAAAACCTTTCATTTGGCCTCCCCCTCCTCTCCCAAGTCCGCCGCCCACCCCAAACCCTCTACTTAATTCTATCTACGCCAACTCGGGGCCGCCATTCGTTCTAATTGTCGTCGATGGTGGCCTCTTCTCTCAGCTCAGCACCGTCGACTCGTTGGCAAACGGCGCATTCGGGAACCGGAGCCTCGTCGTTGCCTTCGGCGAAGGTGAAGGTGGGGAGGGATTTGAGGGCGGAGGGGTCGAGACCGGTCGGGGAAGGTGGAGAGAGGAACTGAGGAAGGGAGTCTTTCCGGCCGTAGACGATGGGGAAGAAGGAGCCACCGAGGATGCATGGAGATGAGGTCGCGGGAGGCGAGGGCGAGGATGTCAGAGCAGAAGACGATGTCGGGGCAGGTAGCTCGAGAGTGGTCTTAGCACGGAAATGAGGTCGAAGCCTTAATCTTTTTGTTTAGAAAAAGCCATATGACCAAATTTTTATTATTCAACGTACTTGCTGAATGGAGCGTGCATTTCACGCGATGTGTTATGAAAGACGACAGTTGTTCAATAAAATAGGGCTACATTAGTATAGGTGATCAATAGATGTGGCATCAAATACATACTTTAAGAATGAGAATGGGTATGTTTGGCAAACTACAATTGACGTTGTATGGTTCCACAACCCATAGGATAATTATCACTTAACAATTGACGTTGTATGGTTCCACAACCCATAGGATATCACTTAACTTCTACGTACTAAATTATGAAACAGCGTCGATTTTCAGTAAACAACATGCCAAACTAATTCTGTCAGAAGCAATTAAGGAACAAAAAGATTTAAGTGAACCAACTATATTTGAATAGTAAGTTTAGTTTAATTTTGATCTGTCAATTATGTGAGCTAACATTATTTGAATCGTCACATTAGTTTTACGAGCAATTAATGATAATAAGTTAACAGCTGGAGAAACAGGTCTGAGTTGGTTCAATGGAAGGGGCTGATGTGGCTAAAATTAATCACTCCAAGATTGGCATTTCACATGTGGAAGGTTGTTAGCAGGGGAACCATGACGAAGGCTAGACTCTTCAGGGCGGGCCTTGTGCAAGAGGACAGATGCGTGTTGTGTGATGCAGGGGAGCAGGAAACAGATTCTCATTTGTGGTTTGCGTGCAGTTATTCAAGCAATGTGTTGCAGGAAGTTCTTAATTGGGCAAAGATCTACAGGAAATCAAGAAATTTAGAAGATTGGTTTGAGCAAGCTAAGACCATGAAAGACAAGAATTCACTGAGATTTCAGTTATGGTGTGCGTGTCACAGTGTGGTAGTTTACTACATTTGGTATTCTAGGAATAGGTTCATTTTTCATAATGAGTTAGTGGAGAAGTCCTTGTGTGTTAGAAAGTGTATCATTTTTGTTAGAAATTGCCTAAAAGCGAGATGTAAGGCAAAAACGAGAGCGGAGAGAAACCTCCTAGCTAAACTAGATATCGATTTCGATGTAACTAACTAGCCTCGTGCTAGCATTTTTGTCCGGCCACGTTTGTGAATAAAATAACCCTTTTTTATTAAAAAAAAATGATAACAAGTTAACATACCATACGCTAAAGGAAATTAAGAGAATGAAAGCGAGAGAATTTTCGGTACTAATGTCCATCATCGATCAGGCGATTATAACGATGTGACAGCACGAGTGCCCTATACATTGAGGCATTTTAATTGGGTGATATGGATATATGAATGAATCGTTAGGTCAGAGTAAGACCTTAGTTTCTTCAGGCTAGCTCGTTCAAGCTGGAGTAGCAATCGATCAACTAATTTAGTTTGGGGTCCAAAATTAGAAACTAAGCAATTTTAAATGGAATATTAATATTAACTTTATCATTGCAATACATACAACTATACAAGCTAAGATACATAGCTTGTATGAACATGCAAGACATAGACAAAGTACATTTATTCCCAAACCTTTATGAAAATCTTATCTTATCTATATAATACATTAAAAAGTTGTGTACGAAACGCATTTAATGCACAAGACAAATCTTTTACTCATATTGTAGTAGGTATATAATTTGTCAACAACATCACCATAGCATAGCGGTTAAGACCATTTCATTTGTCAAATAGATCCCTGGTTCGAACCCCATTGCCATCCATTTTTATATTATGCATAAAATCTTATATTGTTTTAAATTTTCAATGAAAATCAAGATTAATCTCATAGAATAATGGTTACATGATTTAGAGTAATGGTGAGGTTTAAGCTTCAAATCTTAAGAGATGTATTAAACTCCATTTTTGTGGTTTTGATATAATAACAAGTATTGTCACAAGTTTATTTATTTTAAGCTATAGAGCATAAAATTAGTAGTTGTAAGAAAACGTCTCTCGTATACATATAAGATTGGGTTTTGCCACCATTTAATGCCCTCATTAACTTTGCTCACAAAATCCCTATATAATTACTATTGGTAAAAATAAATCATAAAAATGTGTTAGCATAGTGGTTAGAGTGTTCCTTACTAATCAATTGGTCATGGGTTCAATTCTCTTTGCTAACACTATTATAATTTTTTTTTGTTTTCATTTCCTCAATCATAATTTATGTTATGCATCATTACATATATATTTACACGAACTCTTTTAAACCAATAATACAATCTCTTTCTCATATTAATATGAAGTTTTTTGCCCCGTGCGTAGCACGGGCATCATCACTAGTGATATACAATACCAAGTCACCTTATAATAAACAAGTAGGCGTATTTATAACAATCAGTTTTCATAAACTGAATACCCCAAGATTTGCATTCAATGCTTGGAAGACCTTACAAGGAGGAGTCATGACCAAGGACAAGCTGTTCAGATTCGGGATCGTTGAGGATGATTTATGTGTTCTGTGCCAGGACAATCACCAAGAGAACACTGAGCACCTCTGGTTTAGGTGCAGGTTTACAAAGACAGTGATGGATGGAGTTCTTGAGTGGGCGAGGATTGGGCGTAGGACAGTGAGCATTGATGACTGGAAGCAGCAGGTTGCGCATATGAGAGGGCGGAAGTCCTTAAAGTTCAGCTTGTGGAATGTTTGCCATAGTGTGGTGATATACAACACTTGGTTTGCAAGGAACAAAGTTATATTTAAGAATGAGAGAATGGAGAGTGAGGTTTGTATGAGCTTAACTATCAATCTTGTGAAGAATTGTATGATCGCGAGGTGGAAAGTTAAGAATCGAGAGGCTAGAAATTTGTTTGAAAAGTTGGGAATCCTTGAGGATGTAAACAGCTAGGTTTTGCTAGCATTTTTGTAAAGGCTTTTTGTGAATAAAATTAACCATTTTTATTCAAAAAAAAAACAATCAGTTTTCATACATTCGAAGTTACAATAGGCCAAACTCAATACACCAAACTTACAAGTACAGACAGACTAAAATCATGTACTTAAAATCCTAGTATATAACCCAAAAGAGGGTAATGCTGGTCTACGTACGTGCATGTCTAAAGTATATCTTGTATAAAGGCAATGTTGTTAAGTACATGATTAGGACTTTCATTATTCCGTGTTGTACGTTTAGGGATGTGTACATGAATAGAACTTGGGAGCACGTAGCATATGGGAAATACAGCTAACAGGGTTGGCCCTCGTGACACTAGATCGGGCCCGCATCAGCCGTGATCTGCCCGACCAATGATGCTGACATGGCGCCCAGGCTGGAGGCCTTGGCGTAGCTAGACGAGGACCCGGTTCCAGAAGTGGTGAAGAAGGCGCCGTTGAGCAACAAGTCGCCCTCCGATCTCCAGTTCCACTCCTTCCACTCCTCTTCATCTGTCTCTACTCTCTTTGTTACCTTCATATGCAAGCATGCATTGGGCTTTTAGCTCTTATTGCACGTACTATACCATCAAATGAAACCTTTTTTTTGTAGGCATAATGTAAAATTCACCTCTTTCGCTTGAGGATCTGATGGCGCGATATATCTGTTTCCCTGGCTGTTGATGGTTGGATTTGCACTCCCTCCAATCGCATACATTTCCCAGTGAGTGTAGTCATTGTTCACTACGTGGAAGTACCCATGTCTACACCTATTTTCATTATCAACGTGCACATGTTTTTTTTTTATTAGCATACAATTAAAGATCAATTCAGACTATATTAACTAAATATACGGTCTTTCTAACCTATGCGTGCTTATACGAATCCAGCATACTTATTCTATGCGACGACTATATCTTAATCTTGAGGACAAAATTAGTTAGCTAGACAAAATTGTTGTATATGCATGTATTCACACCTTGGCATTCTCTGGATGAGACCTTCTCCAAAATGGTTGAAAGCAATGGTGACTTGCATATGCTTGTCTTGGACATAACTATCATCGTGACCCAACAACATAACCTACATACATAACATATATATCACAACACAAAAACTGTATTTTGATCAATTCATAGAACCATATATAATATTTTCATTATGCACCTCATTGTGCTGAGTGAAATAGTTGTTAGAGATAGTGATGGCGGTTGATCCAACGGTCGCATCAATAAGCCCGTCAGCACACCGCGACAACGAGTTATGGTCAATCCAAACCTGGCTCGAATTAAAGATCGAAATCCCGTCTCCATCCGTATTCGTGACCCACTCGTAGCGCGTTGGATTGCTACTAACCGTTACATTAACGCTCCCCGTGGGAAGGCAGTCATGTATATGGACTCCGTGGATGATGATATTCGTGACATGTTGGATAGTAACGCAGCCTCCGTTGGCAATGTGAACGTTGGCTCCGCGCGCATCGATCGTCTTGAAGCTGGTCATGATGAGCTCTACCTTCAGCCGGATGACCATGTCGGATTGGAACACGATCCAGAGCGGCTCGTCCTGGATGACCGCGTGGCGGAGGGTTCCAGGTGTCGGGTTCGCTGGATCGTCGTCCCTCGTGTCATTGACCACGTAGAGGCTTCCGTCGCGGCCACCGATGGCGTTTGAGCCAAACCCGATTGCACAGTCGGCTAGGCGCTTGCGGTTGGTGTGCCAGTCGGGATCGCACCGCCAGCAATCGTCGATGGGGTTGCCCGTTCCACAGTTTGAGTTGCCTAGCTTCCTCCTTTGTGTGCTCTTCTTTATGCTCCTGCACGTACGTACAGGCTGATTAGATTATTTGTATCTTATATTATATAGCATATATAGTAGTAGTACATGGAAGTTGTAGACGTACATATGAACCATGGCCACGACCTCTTCAGGATCAGTCACCGAATGCGGATTAGAGGAATTATCATCCACCAACCTGCATGAAATATATCAATAGAGGACATGCAACAATGCAAGATCTACTAGCGTTATAATTCTGGAAACCACGTACGTACGTACGTACGTTAAGGTATACATTATACTAATTGGTAACACCGAAATATCATATAAAACAAGACAAATAATATAAAACCCCATATACAAGTATCATATATGTTATTTGGTAATGAGAGAATGTAATTTGTATGTATGGCTATTCTTGATCCGACAACACCTACACTTGGGGAACACATTTGGCATCAATATGGCGATACCAAACATATGAGATAACGGGTGTTCGTATCGGTGCATATAGATATCAAGATATTGGTATAAGTATTAATATCATAATTAAATTCAAAGGAGCCATTGATTGAGGAAGAAAGAGCGCGAGTGGGAGCTCCAAGAAGAAGAGTGAGATATGATCAAGACACATCAAGTGATCGGGGAGATCTAGGGGGGAGTGATTGGAGAAATGTATAGAGAATGTACGAGCAACCTTAAGGCTGCGAATGGCGCCTTCTCGCTAGAATCCCTCACAAGAATCGTTGTGCTGACGACTACGAGAAGGATGAAGAGAAGAGCGGAAGAAAGGCCAACAGCTTTCTTGGAGGCTGCCATTGGAGAATGTAGCTCTGAACCCCTCTAGCTATCAGATCTTCTCTAGCCAAATAAGTTGTGAGACTGGAAGAGAATACCACGTAATTTTATAGGGAAGTTTAAGACTGTCAATTTGTGACTTCTTTTTCTATGGTGTGACTCCATAGCACGTACGTAGTTTAGAAGAAGCTTTGCTTCATGGTGAAGCCTAAAGAACCAGCTTGGTTTAGTAACAAACTTTCACTTGCATATATGCAACCGAGCTTTCATGGACCTAACCTTAAGTTTAGCAAATTATATTTTACAAATTTAAATTTTAATAATATTCACATGTTGATAATTGTACGTATACTTTAACTAATTAACATTGTCAAAAAAAAATTCCTCAAAAAAAAAAAACATAGTCAAAATCTTCGGATTAGATTTACGATCAGCCAAATTTGATGTAATTAATAGAATCGTTAGATTAGTTTTATGATATGTCAATTCATCGCCATTAATTTTATTTGTATCATCAAAGTGAAAGGCGTGAGACTAAAAATAAAACTCAGAATTGGCTATCTACTTAACAAACGTACCAAAGTCGTTTGATTGAAACGAAAGGAAGGAGAAAAGAAAACAAGAGAGAGCGACTGAGCGAGTATTTTGTTTACCAAAGCTAAGTCGATGGTCATGTAAATTAAAGATAGTGATCTTGATGAGATAGCAAGGAATGTAGGACTGTAGGAGACCAAAAAAAATTAAAGCTAGCTAGGTTCCTGTGAGAAACGTCCTTGTAGTAAGAATAGCTCTTTAGTCTTTAAGCGAGGGTAATCTTATCTATTCGATTTATCTCCTTATCTTATAATATATAGTTTATATTATTTTAAATATTTTATTTTAAAAAAGAAATCAATTTTTTATAAATTTTTTATTTTTTATTTATTTTTATTTTCAAAAAAATCGAATAATATAAAAAATTGAACTTATAGTAAACAACAAATGAACTAACAATTAGAAAAAAGTGAATTTATTGTAAAAAAATCGAACCCTTACAAATTACAAAATTAAACTTCTAGTACACATAATTGAACTTATAATATATTAAAATGAACCTTTGGTTTGTAACTATTGAACAACCACATTTAAGGGTTATATTTGTTAATAAAGATATTTTTATCTTTTGAAAAAATATTTTATTTTTATTTGTGTATTACAGTTGTTGTTTTGTAGCAAAAATTATTTTTGAATTAATAAAATAAGCTAAAATAATTTTATTTTTGTGAGAATCAAATTATATAAAATTTGAACTCAAAGAATAAAAAATTGAACTAATAGTAAAAAAATTGAACCTATATAGTATTGGAAATTAAACTCATACGGAGTAGTATTTATAAGACGTACTTTTAGTATATTAATTTGAACTTTTAGTATATTAATTTGAACTTTTAGTATATTGTTGATGCCCGAAAACACAAATGTTGGGAACGCGATGAGAGCAGCAGAAATTAACTTCAACCGAGTCAAATAGCTAGGAAGTGGAAAGATGTTTTAGTGCTGAGAATTAACGTGTGTATGGTACCACGGGATGTGTTTCAGGTTGAGTGTGAGATTACAAGTGTGGATAAGAACTCTCTCTATCGCGTTGAGTGTATCGGATTACAACAAGGATCTTTAGCTCGGGATTTGGTGTTGGTTTCACGAGGTTTCGGATCCTCTTCTTAGTGCACCGAGCTTGCTATTTATAACCGAGATTTGAACTAAGATCGAGTGAGATGTCGATGTAGGACGAATGCTGCCCAAGTACGTTTTGACTCCTGATTGGTTCGTAGGGGCGGCGGCCGCGGTGCCGTCCATGTGCTGACATGGATAGGACGTTGCCGCCCGCCCACTTTCTTGGATGGGACGTTACCGTCCATCCGCGATCAATGTTAACACGATGACAACGCTTTGGGAGGGACTTCTACACTCGGTGGATTTCGCTTTGGAGGGGATCAATGCTTTACAGGGACCCGTAACGTGAACGCGATGGTGGATTTCACTTTCGCGGGGACAACACTCTTGAGGAATTTACACGATAGAATTTTGTTTTGGAGGGGCCCTCATGATAGCGTTAACGGTTCATGGTATCAACATATATAATATTGAATTGACGTACGTTAGTGTTATAACGGTATTTTTTAGAAAAGAAAAATAATATCGTTTTGTAGAGAAAACATTTTTGAAAAAAAATTGGACTATCTATTACATAGTAAGGGGGTAAATCTAATGGATGAGATTAATCTTTACCACGAGGCAAACATCACCTACATAGATCACTTTTGTGACCACACTTAAATTTTAAAACCCCAAGTTATCAAATAGTATCTTTAAAAGAGTTATGAGACCTATCAACTTATATCTTTATAGAGGATCAAATAATAGTAATATACTATCAAATAGTATAAAAATATCATTATAATAAAGATTTCTTAAAATAGATGAATTTTCATAGATAATACTTTATTTTTAATGATTTAAAAGATTTTTATCTTATATAATGGACTTTATAGGAAAAAATCATATTATTAATATTCTTGGAATGAAAGAAACCTTAGATGATTTATATAAAAAAATATCTTTATGTGTTTTATGTATTATATTGATAAGTTTTTTGTTCACGTAGTTGAAATTTTGTAGATAATTTTTTTTAAATTAATGTTTATACAAAATGTTGTTATAAGTACATGGTACGAGGGTTAACCGAATTAGGTACAATGTATACAACCTTAACATTAACTGGTATAACCAAGATATTTATATCAACATGTATATTATTAACCAATATATTTATAATAATATGTGTAAGTGTATAACCAAGATCATTCGACCAAAGAAAAGACTTATACCATATGTTTAAAAATAATAATAATATGCATATCTATATTTATCCATGACTCCTGGAAATTGGATAATTATCAACCGCGTCCTTCTACTTTTACCATGTTTGCTTCTTGTCGACCGTTTTTCCGATTCGTCTCCCCTTTTCCTCCCTGTTCTTGATCATCTCCATTTTTCCTGTTCTTTAGCCGAAGCTTCGTTTGTTCAAACCCTCAAGCACTGCCAACCATTCATTTCCTCCTTCATGACAGGTTGAGAAATGCGAAATATTGTAATTCGGAATTACAGAGAAATGCGAATTAGGGCAGTGATTTGAATTTGAATCGGAGGTGAGGAACTCCTCCCCCCAAAAATCTTCTATCCGTTCTACAGTTTCTCGTCGTTCTATCCCAATTTCATTCTTGTTACAACGTCTTTGCTTTCCGTTAATTCTTATATTTTCGCCAGTTTCTTGTCCATCATTTTCTTTGCTTTTTGAATTTGTTTGCAATATTTGACAGAGCCTTTGCTATCAATAAGTTTAAAGTGGTTGCCTTAAATATATGAGATTATTGACTTGTGTTATGGTTGATGCTGATTTAAACAACCAGACATGGCGGGGGAATCCAACAAGGATGTAGACATTGCTGAAAAATCAGACAATCAGCCTGCTGAAAGAAGGAAAGAAATTGGGCTGATGTCTCGAATCTGGAACGGACTCTTTGGCTCCCAAGATGATGATTTTGGGAGGAGACTGGAGCGAATTTCCAAAGAAGAGGCTTCTATTTTGTCTAGAATCCGAAGGAGGTCACATAGTTCGGGCAGGATTAGACTGCATCTTATTCTCTTCTCTGTGGTCTTGGAGGTAATATGTTTCTGTAATCTCTGTTGAAAACCCATTGAAGAACCTTCAGCTCAAATTTATTTTATGACCTTACTGTATCTCATTTAGCAGGTTTATCATTTAATTATATTGTTAAATTTTAATTATGTGAATTGCTGATATGAACCTGGAAGATCAAAAAATATTTGGCATTGCTATGTGTTGGAAAATCTGGGTAGAACTTTTTGATTATTCAAGTGAAGTTCTCCTGGATTTTCTAGTTCCAGATTCTGATGCTTGTGCATTTTTATGGAATTTGATCAAGCTCAAAGGGATGTTGTTTTTCTTTTCTGCCTTTAGCCTTCTTGCAAGTACTTGTTGTAGTGTAGTGGTGAGAAAATTCTCTAATAAACTACTGATCTTCATGGTGGGGAATGCCATGGAGAATCTCATTCTAAATTTAATTTTGAACCTGGATTAATGTTCCTTCTTTTGCATGAGATGTAAACTGATCAGTACTTTGATGGTGTAACTTTCAGTTTATTGCTGTCGGTTACGCTATCCTGACTGCAACCTCAGTAGAAAACTGGAAGAACAGGGCGTTTCATGTGCTGCCAATGTTTCTTTTGCCCGTAGTTTCATCTGTCACTTACACAGCGCTTGCCAACTTCATTAAGATGTGTGAGTATGCTAGAATCTGCAGTGTTTTAGCTTTGGATCAGATTACATTTCATTTATGTTGATAAATAAAGCCGCTGTGAAATGATATGTGTTGAAATGAGTAGGGCTGTCAAGGAGATGTTGTTTCTGTTTTCTTCCTTAGCTTGTGGGTTTGTCAAGAAATTTGTTGTAAGATTTTGAGGGAACACTTGAGACTCAGTCTAGTCTAGGTGAAATGAGACATTATACATGTCACATGTGAAAGCCGGTTTTCTGATTCCATTGAATTCTGATGTTTCTGGCTTGTATCTGCAATTCTGCTTAGCTAAATAGTTTGTAACTTTCTGGGCCATCTATTTTTGCTTTTATATGGAGATTTCTGAGATGATTGATATGTTTTCAAGCTCTCAGTTGATGCATTACTTATGGTATATTGTGTGATCGAACCTGCTTTACTGAGTATTCTGAAGAGTTGTCATTGTATCTAAACTCTAAGGTGGTTTAACTTGATTCATTTCAATGAATACATAGTCATTACCGTGTCATTTCTCATGCTATCCGTACTTAGTGGGTTTCCATATGTTATTATCAGTTGGTGAAAATGGTACATGTTTCCAGATTGATATTTTCTTTGATCAGCTTTCTTTTGTTGAATAGGTGAACGCAAGGACCAGAAGACTTTGGAAGATCTTCGTGCTGAAAAGCAGTCCAAAATTGATGAACTAAAAGAGAAAACAAATTACTACATCACACAGCAGCTCATTCAGGTTAAATAGCACTTGAACAGTTGAACCTTTTTATTGTTCCATCAACTCATCCGGCATCAATTACATATCCAATACAAACCTAATCTGCCTCGACTATTTTGTAGAAATATGACACTGATCCTGCTGCAAAAGCAGCAGCAGCCACGGTTCTGGCATCCAAATTGGGTGCAGACTCGGGTTTAAAAGTGTATCTTGGAGACGACTCACATCATCATCCTACAACTGGAAAAAGCAATGATGCTGAATCTATACAATCTGACGGGCTCCGGAGGAGAAAGCAACCCCAACCCCGTTCAAGAAGTGCTGGAAGTAGTCCTGTTACACTGAGTCCCGATCCAGCTCTATTGCAACAAATCGGAGACGAAATTGCTGAGCATGATCAGCCTGTATATGTCGATCACTACCAGCAAGAGCAAGGATCTGATCCGTATACGGGTAATTGGTTGGCTCGAATAGCAGCATTGCTTGTGGGAGAAGATCCAACGCAATCTTATGCTCTTATTTGTGGTAACTGCCATATACATAATGGTGGGTAGCAAATGCATAGAATCTCTCTTCTTCAGGGTCTATTTATTTCATAACAATCCCCTTGAAGATGCTCTATTAATTATGCAGGGCTTGCAACTAAAGAAGATTTTCCATACTTGACATACATTTGCCCACATTGTCGCGCTGTGAATGGCCCAAGAAAAAAGGATAGCCGCATCTCGGTATCCAGTAGCCCAAGAGCTGCCTCCTTATTGACAGAGGACAATGACAAAACAGTAAGCAATGTCAATGGCTCTCCAACAGAGGGGACACTGGAAAGTAATGATAATGAACAGAGACCCTTATCACTGACCACAGAAGGAATTGATGATGAAGATAAAAACGGCCAAGCACCGACATCGGAAGATAAGGAGAGTTGAAGGCCCTTGGACCCTCCATAATCCTGTCTATAAAGGTTTTGGGGCTTTGTATAATGAATGTATCATATATACTCTTCATGATTTCTGCCAAGTTGCAGGATGTTGGAGAAAGAAAGAGACTATTGTGTGCCTGCTAGTATATTTTGCTGTGTCATAGATGTGTATATAACTAGCTAGTTTTTTTTTTAATATTCAAGATTTCATTTTGAATTGTTTGTCTTTTAACGGCATCAAACTCAAACATCTCACATTTTCTCTGCGTTATTATTTGCTGTGCCTTCGTTTTTTATTCGTGAGGGTTTCATTAAACATCTCACGGCAAACATGCTCTTAAGAGGAACTACTAAGCGTTTTTATGGCGTGCTTGTGGAACTGAAACCCATAAAACCCTGGCCTTCGGGATACAGTTTTAGCCCTTTCACTTCCACTTCTTCAAGCCAAATTAGCCTCCCGCCTTATTTTGAACCTCGCATCTCTTCCAAGCTCTTGAGCAGCTACTTCAAGAATGGGGAGATTGACAATGCAGATAAGCTGTTCGATGAAATTCCTCTCAGAGACATTTTCACCTGGTCCATTATGATTCACGGGTACGCCAAGAATGGACGCCATAAGGAATCCCTCAATTTATTCTCTTCCATGCGTGTTTCCAGCTTGATTCCAAATTCATTCTCGGTGGTTGGCGTTCTTGGTGGCGTCGTCGGTCTGCACGATCTCGTTCTTGCAGAATCCATTCATGGATTTGTCTTGAAGTCCGGGTTAGATTCCAACTCAATTGTTGTCACTGCATTGCTGGATACATATGCAAAATGTGGAAGTATTTCTGTTTGCAATGAACTGTTCAAGCAATTGGATTCTCCATCTCTAGTTTCTTGCAATGCCATGCTTGCAGGGTTGGTATATAATCAGCTCTTTGAGGAGGCTGTAAAGAATTTCATCCAGTTCAGGCAATGTGGCCTTCTGCCGAACTCGTCGACAGCTTTGTCTCTTATTCAAGGCTGCATTCCAAGTAATTCATGGGCTCTATGTGAATCCGTTCATGCCATGGCTATCCAGCTAGGCCTTGTAAATGACATGCAGGTTAGTAATTCGGTTCTCAACATGTACTCGAGTTTGAGGAACTTGGATGCAGCTGAGAAGGCTTTCAATGAAATGAAATGCAAAGATGTGGCGAGTTACAGTACAATGATGGGATTGTTCAATGAGCTTGAAATGGCCTCTCATTCAATACAACTCTTCTATGAAATGAAGCTTTCAGGGGTCAAATATGACATTGTAACCTTTATGAATCTGATTTCATCCTGTACAATCATGGGCAATCTGAGAAGGGGCAGAGAAGTTCATGCCCATGCAATTGTTTGTGGATTTGGATCAGTGCTCACTTTTCTGAACGCAATCATTGCAATGTATGCCAAGTGTGGGGATCCATGTCTCTCAAGGGCGATATTCAACCGAATGAACATTAGAAGCTCTGTCTCATGGACAGCAATCATCTCAGGACTGGTAAACAGTGGAAATCCTCAAGAGGCTTTGGAAATCCTAAACATATTCAGAAAAGAAGAGTTCTTTTGCAGCTTTGATTTAGCAATCTTGGTTAGTGCATTAAAAGCATGTGGCCAGCTTGTTCTCTTGGAGCTCTGCCAACAGCTTCATACCTTCACAATCCGTGCCGGTTTTGTTCGACATGCGTCAGTCACAAGCAGTCTGATATCGACCTATTCAAAGTGTGGAAACGTAGAGCAAGCTCAAAAGGTTTTTCAAGACGACGTTGTCAGGAATGTGGTTTCTTGGAATGCAATTTTAAGCGGGTTAGGGATGAACGGCCATGGGAGAACTGCTCTGTCGTTCTTCAAGGATATGTTGAAGAGTGGAGAAGAACCCGACAACGCAACCTACCTCTGTGTTCTTGCTGCCTGTAGCCATTCGGGATTGGTTGAAGAAGGGTTAGGTATATTTGAGCAAATGGTTAAGGAAAATAAGGCAACTGAAGAGCATTTCTGGTGTGTAGTTGATTTGGTTTCGAGATCAGGTTGGGTTTCAGATGTGAATGGGTTTTTAATCGGTCCTGTGAAGGAGATGATGGGGAAAAATGCTTGGAAAGCATTGCTAAGTGGGTGTTTGGTTCATGGAAACACAGACTTAGCGGGATATGCAGCTAAGCGAATTCGATCCATGGATGAAGAAGATGATGCTGGTGAAACTGTGCTTGTATCAAATGTTCTAGCGTCTGCTGGAAGGTTTGAGGATTCTGAAACATGGAGATCGAGTATTGATGGGAAGAGATTGATGAAGAATCCCGGAATTAGTTATGTTGGGGAAACAACTTGTACAGATTTTTGACATGAAGTTTTGTCTGGTGGATTTTGTTGTAGCAAAGCTGATTATTGATTATAGAACTGTTCTTCACTTGATCGAAGAGATTGCATTGGAATCTGTCTACTATAAAATCGGTAAATGTTTCTCAAATTTAGGTAGAATCAAACGCCCACTTATTAGGTAGAATCAAACACATTTTATTCCTGACAAATAATGTAGTGCATTACAATGGAGAAACAATATATCACGAAGATACGTGAAACCCAAGGAATCAAACTACAGGGTTTGCACAGCTATACACAGCTATACATAAAACTGAGAACAACCTCAACTCTTAACACCTCTATCACCATCTAAAATACTGATCTTGACACTTCCCCCTTGTATACTGGCACTGGCAGTAAAATACTGATCTTGACACTTCCTCCTTGTATACTGGCACTGGCAGTATTTTGCGGATACACCACCTTCATCAGGTTCAAAAACGCATCAGCTAGCCCTGCAAAATCACAAAATGTAACAATGTATACTACTATATCATTGCTACAGCATAAAATTCTAGCTTAACAAACCATCAGAAGGATAGCCCAGATTTGTTTTTATCAAAAAAATCAAATATCTAACACCATTTTAGACAACGTTTTACAGAAAGCTTACGTAGTAAAAAAACAATATCAATCATCCAATAATTTTGAAAAAGATTGATTCTTTTTCATCTGTAGAAAGTTCCAAATCATCGAATGCAAATCAAAGCATTGTTAAAATCGACCGGAAGCACAAGAAGTTAAACAAAGGGGAAAAAGGATCCAAAAATCAAACGAGGAAAAAGTGAAGGTGGGATGTTGTGAATTTGTGGGGTAAAGCCCGCAACAGCCATCATCGCCCAAAACTGGGCTAGGTCAGCGGGCAGTCTTCATCGCAGGGAAGGAAGAAGCGGCGGCGCCAGAGCCTCCGGCAGCCCCACGGTGGTGGAGTGGGTGGCTCAAAGCGGCGGCCGCCGTCGTGCCCACCTGCTCGGATAAGATCAAGTAGTTTGAAGCTAATTAGGGTTCAAGCTTCCTGCTTTATACTATCAGTTGAGTGTTCTTGGAGTGGCTAGCTAGCTAGGGCTTTGGTTTGGTGGGTTTTCTTTGATTTCATTGCCCAGCCCAAATTAGGGATTTTGATCCGAACCCGAATCAAATAGAGACGAATCCCAGCCCAAATCCCGTCGGGGTTAAAGCCTAGAACGCACACATTATTAACACATGCGATCCATGTACTCGTGTCACTCATGACAGTACTACACATTGTTTCACCATGCATTGTGTATTTCTTCATTCATGTCACATGGATTATGGATACAGCTTATTTGCTCACCAATATGCTGTCTAATAAAATTTTCAAATTGATTATGACTCAATATGCTTCCCTTGATAAAATTGTTGAAAGATTCCAAGCCGGACTTTAAAAACTGAACAAAATGGTGTAGGCTTTCATGGGACCTTCTCCCTACTTGCTAGAGAATGTCTACTGTCACAAGTGTTTTGAGTTCAGCTATAACTAGGGTAAAATGTCCTCAATGAGAAAGGTTACATAAAGACTTCTCAAGGACCCGCCAGTACTCACAGTTACCGGAGACTCCAATAGGGTGGCGCTTCCCGTTTCTGATGAAAACGCACAAACTTTGAAACTCAAACCCCGAAACTTGTTCTTACACTAAAACATGAAATTTATGCTGTTCTTAGACTAAAACATGAAAATTATGCGCTTCTGATTTCCGTTTCGTTTCCATTTCCGCTTCCATCTAACATAGCTCACAGTCAGGTATCTAGGCTTATGAAAAGCTTGTGTAAACAAGTTTAAAGACAGTGGTTTCATTTTGGTTCTCTAGCAAAAAAGCACTGTTAATTACATATAGAGCGATTTGTTCAGAATGAGCCGACCAAAGCTCTACAATGAGACACATTCATATGTTCGATATTAAGTATGAACAAAAAAATCCTGATATGCGTAACAATGATGAACATGGATGCTTTTCATTCACAAATTTCAATTAGTTTTGTGTTACAAACATCCTCCACAAAGAGGAAAACATGCATGACGAGAGCAGTAATATTCACAATGTTACTAATTACCTGTCAACCCCTTCAATCTTGTCCTCAATCTCAGAGTACAATTGCTTGAGCCTCTCAATATTCTCCTCGGAAGTTTCCCAGTACCCGCGACCATTGGCCTCCAAGAAGGTCTGAAGCAACTTCCTGAAGGAGTTTGGATTGGTGTTCATCAGCCTGTTGAGCATTTCCTCGTCTTGGATGAAGGTGGTATTCGCCTCCTCGTATACCCAGTTGTCGACTTGTCCTGATGTGGCACTCCATCCCACCGTGTTGGTCAGTCGCTTCTCGATCTCCCGGACCCCCTCGTACCCTGAAGAAAGCATGCCTTCGTACCACTTGGGGTTCAGCAGCTTCGTCCTGGCATCAAGGCGAACCGTCTCTGACAGGGTACGCACCTGGGCGTTGGCGGTGGTGGTGTCTGCAATGTACGCGCTCGGCTTCTTCCCGTCTTTCCTAAGGGTCTGCACGAGGTTTGTAGGATCGGAGTCGAAGTAGTGGCTGACGTCGGTAAGGGAGATCTCAGAGGAGTCGAGGTTCTGGAAGGTAGCGTCGGCTGTGCTGAGGGCCATCTCGAACACCTGGCGCTTCTCCATCATCCCAACTCCCGGAGCGTCACAGTCGAACGCGAACGACTTCCTGGTCAGGTACATGTCCTGCAGCTGCTTCTCGTCGTCCCATGATGAGTTCTCCACTGCAAGGTTAATGTTAGAGGAGTAGGATCCTGACGCGTTCGAGAACACCCTGCTCGCTGCCTCACGTACCTCCACCCCAAGGGTCTTGGCTTGTTCCACGGCGTGCTTTCTTACGAAGTTCTGCTCCTCTGGCTCATCCAGCTCAGCCACCATTTTTACCGCTCGGTCAAGGAGGTTCATCTGCAAGTAAGATAATGTAAGTATGTAATTTGATAAATGCATGCTACTAGAGGAGAGTGTACAACATGTATCCAGTGAATCCTGCACGAGCTGGGTCTGGCTTATGACAAGGAGTAAAATTTGTTACCTGGTTGATGAATAGATCCCTGAAGACTCCAGAGCAGTTGACGACGACATCAATCCTAGGCCTGCCGAGCTCCTCGAGGCTGACAGGTTCAACCCTATTGACTCTCCCAAAAGTATCAGAAATCGGCATAACACCGATCATCCACAGAACCTGAGCTAGAGACTCTCCGTAAGTCTTGATGTTATCCGTTCCCCACAGCACAAGCGCAATTGTCTCTGGGTACTTTCCGCCATTATCGGCCTTTTGGCGCTCAAGCAGCCTATCTACCACCACCTTGGCGCTCTGCATGGCTGCAACGGTGGGAATAGCTTGTGGGTCGAGAGCGTGAATATTCTTCCCAGTAGGAAGCACTTTGGGGTTCCTAATGGGATCACCCCCGGGCCCTGGCTCTACGTACCTCCCCTCCAACGCCTGTTTTAGACCTCCCAGCTCGTTATCGGCCACAATTAGCTTCAAACACTCCCCCAGGTAGGCAAACAGCGTCCTCAGCTTCTCCCTGTCGGCTCTGTAGAACTTAGTGTTGGACAGGTACTGAATCCATGGCTCATTTATCCCAAAACCAAGGATGGAGGTCAGTTTGTTGCTCACATCGACCACTTGCCCCTTGCTGTTAGTCGTCCTCTCCACGAACGCTGTGATGGATCCTCTTGAAGCCTCGGTGATTTGCTTCAACAATTCTACATCTTTAAGAATCCCATTATCATTGCCTCTGTACACATCCTCAATCTCCCTCCCCAAGGTCTCGGCCAATATAGATGGAAGCGACGAGATCTTCTCTTCCGCTCGGTCCAAAGCAGCAATATTAACCAAAGTTGCTACAGCTTCCATGGCAGAAGGAGGCTCCCCAATGACATGAAGCCCACAGGGGAGCAGCCTGGATTCAATCTCCATGATCTTAGAGTAGACCTTTCCAACCACTAGGTCTCTTTCATTCACGGAGATCTCCTGCCCATCTTCTGGAAGATCAACATCCTTGTCCAAATTGCATTGTCTGGCCGTGCTGATAATGGAGTTCACAATCTGTTGGCCACGTCCCGTGTCTTTAAGTGACTGATAAGATGAGATGAGCTCACTCAGCTGTTTCAGCCCCTTGTAAAGCCCTGCATTTTCAGCTGGAGGAGTTAGATAGCTAATGGTGTTGGCATAGCTACGGCGCTTGGCGACTGTGGCTTCTGACGGATTGTTGGCGGCATAGTAGTAGATGTTGGGAATGTTTCCAATGAGACTGTCTGGGAAGCAAACATCACTCATACCCACCTGCTTCCCGGGCATAAATTCAAGAGACCCATGAGTGCCGAAGTGCAAAACAGCATCAGCTCCAAAGATCTTCTCCACAAAGGAGTAGTATGCAGCAAATCCATGATGTGGGCTTGCTGATTTGGAGAAGAGTAGCCTCATGGGGTCGCCCTCATAACCAAAGGTGGGTTGTACTCCAATGAACACATTTCCATACTGCTTTCCATACACCAGCAAGTTCTCTCCATCTGAGTTCAGATTCCCAGGTGCTTTACCCCAGTTCTCCTCCAGCAGGGATGAATAAGGAGTGAGCGCTTGGTACTCCCTCACGTTCATCTTGTAAGCAACGTTGAGGTTTGGGCTGTTAAATTGTGCCTCTTTGTCATGGATTACTTCTTCGATCAAGGCCTCTGATGTCTCAGGAAGGCCTTCCACATTGTAGCCATCCTCCTTAAGATCTTTTAGGACTGAGAAGATTGAGGAGAAGACATTAAGGTATGCTGCTGTTCCAACATTTCCTTTATCAGGTGGGAAGCTGAACACCGTGATGGCCAACTTCTTTTCAGCCTACAAATTCATTTCAAATGAATTTACATCAGGTTAAAAGGAGCTAGGTCATAATGCTGCAAAGCTTCATGTAAAACAGGACAGTATGATTAATCAGCTACATTATTTTCCAACGTGTCTGTCATAGTTGGCCTTGTCAAAATTTGAGCCAACTTATTTTTACCTAATCCAAAGGCTACCCTGCATGAAATTGTCTTAGCTCTCTATAGATCCAATCATATTCATCAATTTGGCGTATGAATGTATCCTCTTTTCTACTTAAGGAGTTATAAAAGAAATTGACCGAAACAACTAGAAAATGATGATACTCCTAAGACTTCCATCTACACTTCTCAGATTAAAAGCAGCATAATTAATATACATAAAGGGTTAATTTACCTAACTGAATTATGAAAACTGGCTATGCAATCAACAAATGATGTAGTATGTATGCCAGAAATGCACTGATTTCTAATAGCTGAAATAAAAACATACCTTGGTCTTCCTTTTAAGTTCAGCCCATTTAATTGCTCTAGTGCAGAGTTGCTCAATCCTCCTGTGAAGAGCATGTGATTTGCCCGATCTTGGATCACGGCCAGCAAACACAATTGGCTCCATGCCCCCGTCCAACTCAGGAAGAGCGACCTGGAGAGCGACCTGAATAGGGTGGAGGCCGAGCGTACTGTTGAGCCACTCCTCGGTAGTTTGGAACACCAAGGGCAATGCAACGAGGTAAGGGACGTCGAGCTTCATCAACACCTCAATAGCCCTGGGATGATCTTGCCTTGCAGGCCCTCCAACAAGAGCAAACCCGGTGAGCGAAATCACAGAGTTCACAAATGGCTTCTTGGTTATAGGATTTATGAAGTACTTCTCAACAGGCCCTGAGAAATCAAGGCCACCCGCGAATATTGGTATGACCTTAGCTCCTCTAGACTCCAGCTCCATGATCACAGCCACATAGTGTCCATCATCCCCGGTCACAATGTGGCTCCTCTGAAGAACCAAACCGATCACGGGCGCGTCCTTGGCCTTGTTTGCGAAATCTCTTCTTGTGTCAAACCAATTCAAGTACTCCTTCACATCATCATACATACAAGGAGCCAATGGGTGCCAAATCCCTGTATCCAAGTACAAAACCGGGTCCGAGTACTCGATTTTCGTCCCTTTCAGGGCCGGAACATAAGACCCGGAGATCATCTTCAAAAAATTCACCAGGTTATCCGGTGACCCGCCAAGCCAAAACTGCAGACTGAGGATGTAAAGCCTAGCATCCTGGGCCTTGTCACTGGGCAAGTACTTGAGCACCTTCGGAAGAGTCCTCACAAGCTTCAGCATGTTATCAGCAAAGCCAGCTGAAGATTGCTTCTTCTTCTTGAACAGCTGAAAGAAGGGTGATTTGGATTGCCCAAGCTGAGACATGCTGAAGGAACCAAGCTTGTTGAGCCTCATTACTTCAGGCATGGAAGGGAACACCAAGACAGCATCCATCCTATCCCTCTCCTTCTCAACGGCATTCTTCACCTTGATTGCAAGCTCCTCCACAAAAATCAGAGACCCAATGAACACATTGGCGTCCTCCAGATCCTCACAGAAGGCCTTGTAAGTGGTCTCATCTCTGAGCTCCTCAACAAGGTAACCCACAGTCTCATAGGACGCGAAATTGGAGGTTTTGTTGAGGGTTTGGACAGCGGCTGTGAGTGATGACTGGTACTGGGCTTCTAACACGACGTATACAATCTTTACAGTTGGGAGACCTCGGTCGTTGTTCTCTGGGACAATTCGTCGAACATCTGGTGAGGTCTGTGTGAAGAGCCCATTCCCCACCACAGCGCACTTGATGAGGTTTCTTGAAGAGGTGAATAGGGTATGGCTTTGGGGGAGTGTAGAGTGGAGAAAGTAGCGTTTATGTGATGAAAGGTTCTTTGGTTTGGATGTGGGTAGTGCAAATGAAGAGCATATCAAAGAAGACATTTTTACAAGCCCTCAATCACTCACTCACTCACCCAATTGGGTTGCTGGAGGGAAGAAGAAGATCCAGCTGATAACTACAACAATTACAACAAAGATACAAGGAAGTGGGCTTATGAATTTAAAATTCTTTGAATCAGGAGGAGAAGATAGGATTTTTCTGGGATTTCTCCTAATCTTCTAGTTCTTCTCACTCTTCTAGTGTATGACGAAGCAGAAGGCCTTTGTAGGCTTCATTCAAACCACATATATGGCAGACGACAGCAGCTCGCAAATGAGTGGACGTTGAAAGAAATGGGATTTTTTAGATGTCGTTAATATACTTGGCGGTGTTGATGAAAGCATTCGGATTTCTTGGATGTTGTTGCAGACGTGGCAGTGTAAAATGAAAGCGTTCAGATTTCTTGGATGTTGTTGTACACGTGGCCGTGTGAATTGAAAGGATTCGGATGTGAGGTCCAGTTTGCTAGAATGGGAGAACCCGCAACTCAATTCGGGTTGAGTTTCGACCCGAATCAGCTCAGTCGATAGGAAAGTACGGACGTGCGAATGGTAGATATTTGCTTCTGACTCTGACAGCTCCAAAAAAGTGAGTTTTTTTGTCACCTGTGATCTAAATGCAGCCAGATTTCTCTTTTCTTCACCAGTAATCGATTTGTATGGTAGGGACTAGGGAGCTTTGCACGTTATAAGGGTGGAATTAGGAAATTCAATTTCTATCTGTGCATAGATTTTGATTATCTTACCTAAATTAACTACATAGATAGACTTCAAGGTGTTTATTGGAGTGTCAAAGAGGGATTTTGGGATGGGTGTTGCATAACATATTTTCGTTTTTCATTTCAACATTTCTTACTATTAATCTCTAATTTTGCCAAGCCGTACTTTAGCTGCAAAAATGAGGATGCTTAGGTGGATGTGGATGCTTAGGTGGATGCTTAGGTGGATGTGTGGCCACACGAGGATGGACAGGGTTAGAAACGAGGAAATCAGAGGCAAGCTTGGGGTGGCGAGTATAGAAGACAAGCTGCGTGAAGCAAGACTGCGTTGGTTCGGTCATGTTCAGAGGCGGAGTTCAGACGCTACAGTTAGGAGATGCGAGCGTTTGGATTTAGAAGCGTACCGGAGAGATAGAGGGCGCCCGAAGAAGCGTTGGTTGGACAACATAAGACAGGATATCAAGCTTCTAGGGGTTTCAGAGGAGTTGGCGCAGTGCAGGAAGAGTTGGAGGGAGAAGATTAGCGTGGCAGACAGCTAGTTAGTTTAGCCCTTTTTTTCTTTATTCTTTACTCTTTTCCTTTTTTTCTTCTTTCCTTTAGCTTTAGTAGTAGTTTTGGTTAGCTGTTGGTTTTTAAATTTTTCGGATTAGTTTGTTGTGCGGTCCGGTCTGTGTCCTTTGGGTCGTATTGGGCGCATTTCATCTAGGTCTGGAATGCCCCCGCCCTGGCCCCCCAGATCCTGCTCTTGCGGGAGTCCCTGGGTATATGTTGTTGTTGTTGTTGTTGTACTTTAGCTGCAAAAATCTGGACAGAACTACCTGGGACTGGGACTTGAAAAACACTGAACCAGTACTTTAGAGATTAGCTTGGCTAATCTCTAAAGTACTGGTTAATCTACCAATGGCCACAGGGTCATCTTCTTCCTACAAGACACTGTTTAGCTTAGCCACTATCGCGGTTCACCAATGGCCACTTGACAAGAAGTAACTCTATGACAATGATTTAACACCAAAACCAAACACTCATCTACATCTGGTTTTAATATGGAAATACGGTTTTACTTCATTCATCAAATAGATATCCCAAGGAGTAAGAAAGACTGAACTTAATCTTATATGCACCAATGTCAGTTTAGGCTGAAAGGCCTTCAACCTTGTATCCATTTGAGATTCAAAGCGCCAAGTACCAATCCCCCTAGTGCGAGACATACACTTTCTACCTTTTAGCTCAAATTGAGAGCCTAATGTTAAGGGCAGATGCGGAATTCTAAACGTACTTGTGCGTCAAACTCATTTAAGACCGCCATGGAAATCACAAAAACCATATGACGCATAATGCATTCACAACCAGGCACAGTTTGAGAGACTTGCCACAGACATCTGCAAAATCATGGTTTCAGTTTGAGGATGTTCAAGGTTTCTGAAGCTTGTCGTCTTGAGGAGATGGACCAAGCGGTATTGGTGATGAAGTGGCAGCGTTATAAGATGAGGAAGCAAGTTGTGCTAGTGCAGGAACAGCTCCACCTAAGACATTTGAGATGAGCAAATCATCACAAGAAATTACAAATGGATTTGTATAATAATTTATCATTCACCTATATCTATATGTCAACCATTTTGCGTGTTAGTTCTAAATCTATAATTCATCTGAATTATGACGAGAGCCAAGCTAAATTTGTGCTGTTTATAAGCACCAGTAGAGGGTGGAATACAAAACGTATGTTAACAAAATGAGGATGCTTCTTATAAGTGAACACGAATTACCCAACTGCCGATCCCCATTGCTCTCAGTTTACTTATCTCATCATGTCTCTTCACTCCTTTAGAATTTCCAATTTTCCAAACTCAATTGATATATTCCAAATAGCATTGTATCTTAATGTGAATGTGCTCAAGTTACTCTTGAAAAGGATGATCAGCCGCCCACACAGTGTTTAATGGTGTTAGGCTCCATTAGAATTTGATTTCTTACGTAGGTCTAACTTATAGTCTATACATCAGTGTTTAGGGGTTCTAATTTAAGCTTATCTTTAATTGTCAACGTACATGTTGTGTAGGAAGCTGGAAGCACAGTTTCCCACTTTGTTGCCACATAAATCATAAATGCCATGAGTAACACATATTCAATACTTTGTTGATGAGCTTATACATGGCCTAATTAATTAACCTCGTGGAACTTGATTAACTTTGAATATAATTCCCACTGTCCAAAACACGAAGGGGGAGAAAAAGAGATAAAGCTAACACACCAATTATCAAAAGATAATAATCACTTGCTTAATGCGTACTAATTTTGTTTTCTTCTCCCATCTAAGCACTGTCATACTTTAGTTCGCAAAACATTGATCCAGCAACAAAGGTACAAACAAAGTTAATAAAGACATAAAATTTTAAACTCTAAGGTAAAACCATTTATAAAAAGGAACTGATGGAAAGAAAGCTAACCTGCTAATCCTGCACAAGCTGATGAAAATACAATCACAGGAGGAGCCTGAAGTCACAAGATATAGAAACAGGGTCAAAAGCTCGCAGACACAAATTATCTCGAGGAAATGATAATTGAAACAAGGCGATGACACAATCTTTGGATCTTTAGGCAAAATTTTACATTAAACCCAAACCAATATAGTCACTAGTCAAGGAAAAAGAACCTTCTGTTACTCTTCAAACTATAGGCACTGCTGAATCATCTGATGCAATTTTTTTATAATCATTGAAGTTCCGAATGAAAACGTAGCTTAAATAGATGATGTACATTAATGATTATGTCTATGTAAAGTTGTCCTCCGGAAAATTTTCATGTTATTAGCAGTATACAACTCTGACCTTAAAGCAATACTGAAACCCAAACGATACAACGAAGTATACAGCCAAATAGACACAAAATTAGCTTCATTGAAGAGAAACTTAAGCCAACAAGAAACTGTAACCACATTGGCCCTTTGATCCACCTCCTAACATTTGGCATAACTGAATATAAAGAAAAAATGATGAAATGTGTCAAACAATCAGTAAGTATAGTCTTTTTAACAAGCAACTTCGCCCTCACATCCCACAATTTGATAATCTAATCAAGTTAAGCAACACAAACTTTGCAAGAATGGGCAAAAGGAAAAATATTGGAAATGTAGAGCAACATGCACAATCTACTTGAATGGTTGAAGTCACAATTTAGGAAAAGGCATGTTTACAATATTGGCTTGGTTTCTAAACAATTTCCTCTTGCTGCATTTGACTACAAAAAGGAATTTGCAGCAGAAGCAAAATTTTCACATAAAGCATCTATTCCCCTAAGCTTGAAGTCCTTGAACCACCTTAATTTGATTCAAAAACTGTACCAAGGTACAGAAATAACTATCATGAACTAAAACAGGCTGCAGAAGACACAAATTAACTACTGGAGTCAAAGTCATGCGAAGCCGGTTATAATCTACCAACGGGAATAGCCAAATTTAGAGCGATAAGACCCGCAAGCTCAATTTTGTTACTGCACATCCAATTTAAGATTCACAATATTGAAAATGTTTGAACGAAGTTACACATCTACAGGTCCTAGGGTTGACCCACATGAGCAAAATTAACTAATTCCATGTTCCAATTCCATCACACAACCAGGAGAAGAGACTCACCATAATTGAATCCATAGAATGCACTAGTTGTACCACCAACAGCAGATCCAATCTAATTGGGGAAAAATGAAGGAAAGAGCCAATTACACTGAGCAATTCGACTCTACCACTCCAATATAACCTAATATAGATAATTACCAGAACAACAAGGGTGATTGATTAGAAATCATAATCACAAGTGGATCAATACCATGGAAAAGCTGTCCCGAACGAGAGGAGGAATAGTCCAATGACTGGTTTCCTGTGGAAGAATTCAAGATCATTATTGGCTAACAAGCAACTGGGGATAAAACAATTCAAAACAAAACAAAGATCGGGCCTTTCTTTCATGAAAGGAAGTAGCTTTACCATCTCTTTCGACAGAGGACCAGCACAATGCGGGCATCGAAGGCAGGCGCCGGAGGCGGAAGAAACGCCCATTGTTTTTGTCTAGACAAGAATTAGAAGGTTCGTTCAAGTAAAGATAGAAATTCTAAAACATGAAAATGCCGGAGTATGAGAATAATATTAATATAATGATAGTATAAAGTAGAGCAAAATATATGCGGAGACCCTCCTACTTGTACAAAATGTGCAAACGGGTCCTTATACTTTTTTTTGTTCTATTAAGCACTTGTACCTATGCAATTTTGTTATATTGAGCACTTATGTCCCAATTAGTGTTCGCGTGCATTTTACGCGCTCTGTTTAATTGTTATGCAATGACCACGTAACACGATTTTTGCCATTTAATGTCCACATAATGCAAATTCAAGCCGCGTAACACTTTGTAATGTCACGAAACACCGTAAACAAAAAATTAAAACAAAATTGATTATGGTATTTGCAGTGTTCTAAAAAACGTTAGGCGGAAGCTGGGCGGTGGGATGGGGCTTAGCGCCTAGGCGGCTAGACCGATGCCCGATTTTTAGAACACTGGGTGTTTTACGGTGTTTCGTGGCATTACACAGTGTTACGTGGCTTGAATTTGCATTACGTGGACATTACATGGCAAAAATCGTGTTACATGGTCATTACATGACAATTAAACAGAGAGCGTAAAATGCACGCGGACACTAATTGGAACACAAGTGCTCAATAGAACAAAATTGGATAGGTATAGGTGCTCAATAGAACAAAAAAAGTACAGGGACCCGTTTGCACAATTTATACAAGTACGAGGACCTCCGTATGTATTTTGCCTATAAAGTAGAGTCAATGCCTTCATAATTTATTGACAAAATACATATACGGCCCCCTGTACTTGTGATTTTTTTGCAAACGACCCCTCCTACTTTAAAATATCCTATTGAACACCTGTACTAACGTAATCCTATTCTATTGAACACCTTCGAACTCCAATTCCGTTGCTTGAATTTCAATCGCGCTGACTTGAACATTTTTTTTTTTGTAAACCTTATGTGGACATACGTTAATGCCATGTAAGCTTTTTGCTTAAAATTTTGGGATAAAATAAATTTACACATGTATAATATTATATGACATGGATTATATTTTATATTTTTTAGAAAATAGAAAAGTGAAACCCTTAAATCTTCTTCTACCAAGGTCCGCCGCCCACCCCAAACCCTTTGCTTCCATCTCTGCCACCTCGGAGCCGCCGCTTCCATCTCTGCCCAGCTCGGACTCGCCACTCTTTCCGATCGGCACCGACGACGGCCTCATCTCCCAGCTCAGGATCCGCCTCAACGACATCATCCACCGACTCGTAGCCAAACAGTGCATCCCGGGACCGGACCCTCGTTGTCGCCTGCAACAAAGGTGAAGGTGGGAGAGATTTAAGGGGCGGAGGGGTCGAGACCGGTGGATGGATAGGTCGAAAACGACGGGGAATAAGGGGCCGCGGCCGACGATGGAGATGATGTCGGAGCAGGAGATAACGCCGGGGCAGGCGAGCACGAGAGTGGTCTTGGCACGGACGATGAGGTCGAGCCGTCGTCGGGGAGGGAGAGATTGAGGTCGGCGTGGTTGAAGACTTGAAGCCGTGGTCTAGCTATGCTAATATGCTGAAATCGAACCAGTAGTTTGCCTGAGTTAATAGCTGATAGCGAAATGAAATGTTGATTAAAGAAACTGATGATAGCTTATTCTAGATATAAAGAACTGAAATTTTGTGTTTGGGTGATCATTTGGCCTACACATGTGGCTACGTGATCAAGTCAAATGCTTGATGATTGTAGATAGATATGGTTGATCAAGAAAATGGATTCTCCTATGCCGGCAAAAAAATGGGATTTTTTTTGAGAATAAAATTGACCACTGTCAAGAGCTGGAAGAAGATAGAGGATGAAGAAAATCGGCATTAACAAAGGAGGTATTGAGTTAAAGCAATTTAATATAATCTAGAAAAAGCCACGTCACTAGGGGTGGGCAAAATCCGGTCCGGACCGGATTTTTGGACCGGACCGGCATGGACCAGTCCCCGGTCCACGAAAATGGGAGTTCCCGGTCCCGGTCCCGGTCCGGACCGGGAATTTAAAAAAAAAAAATTAATATGAGTTGTGTTAATTTTAATACTATATAGTTTATTTTTAATATTTAAGCTTTATATTTATATTATATACTTAATAATATTTTGTTTTTCATTAATTATATGTGATTTCTTTAATTATATTATAATTTTTTATATATAAAAAGTATATTTTATTTTAAAAAAAATATTTTTTTTTAAATGGGAGTTCCCGGTCCAATCCGGTCCAGGACCGGACCGGGACCGGGACCGGGACCGGACCAGATTTTCCCGGTCCGGTCCCCGGTCCACAACTTTTCAAGTTCCCGGTCCGGTCCGGTCCGGTCCTAGACCGGTGCCCAGCCCTACACCTCACCGTGTATTTGTTATTCAACTCTCTCAATAGAGAGTGTTATGCACGCGTTGTGCCACGAAGGACGAGAGTTGTTCAAAAGAATAGGGCTACGATAGTACAGGTGTTCAATAGAATATTTCAAAGTATGGGAGGCTATTTGCAAAAAAATGACAAGTACAGGGGGCCGTACATGTATTTTGCCATAATTCATATACGTTTGAAAAAATGATCATAGCTTATAGAATAAATTTCGCTCACTGTAATGAATATACATTTTGATGATATATATAAGTCATTAGATGAATAGAAATCATATCACACACGTTGATCATTTTGCTTAAAAAGGGAAAACAATGCTATAGTCGAATTTTGGCGAATTATTAGATTGTTTTTCAAAAACTACAAATATAGAGTGAATCCAAGATTTTTCATCAAAACCAATTGTTTGTTCATAAAACGTATAATTTGTTCATTAAAAACCTATTCTTTTTTAGTCCATTAAAATATTAAAATAATGTATGATAACGATGTACAAATATATCATAATCAGTGTTCTAAAAAACGCTAGGCGGAAGCTGGGCGGTGGGATGGGGCCTAGCGCCTAGGCGGATTTGTAAGTTATTGGAAATATAAGATTATTATTCTTATTTGGTGAGAATATAAATAAAAGAACAATCTCATCTCAATATTTATGTATAATTTGGCATCTAGAGCCCCATCTAGCCTCAATTTAGACCCGCCCAGCCCGCCTAAGAGGTCGTCTAAGCCGCTTAGGGGACCGCCTAGACCACCTAACCAACTAGCCCAGCCGCCTAGGGACCCGCCTAGACCTCCTAACAAACTAGCCCAAGCGCCTAGGGGCCCGCTTAGACCGCCTAACCAACTAGCTCAGCCGCCTAGGCGCCTGCCTACACCGCCTAGGTGCCCGTCTAGACTGTCTATGTGCTCGCTTAGCCCACTTAGCCGATCAGCCGACCGCCTAGGGCCTAGTCGGGACGGTGGGGCACCGCCTAGCGCCTAGGCGGGGCCTAGACGGGCGCCTAGACCGATTTTTAGAACACTGATCATAATGATACATAATTGTTCAATAGTGATATACAAATACAAGATAGTGATAGGGCTGAGCAAAATCATCCGATCTGTCGATCCGATCCGAAATATCCATCGATCCGATCTGATAAAATCTGTATCCAATAGATAGCTTAGCTTTATTATTCGTATCCGATCCGATTCGGGTATTTTTTCTGATAATCGGATAGGATACGGATCGAGGTTTTGAGTAACCGGACATCCGGTAGATCTGGTATTGCGCCACCTCATCCATGTTGAATAAAATAATGTCTTTATTTTAACAATTATTAAGAAAATAAAATTATTAACCAAAAATTAATAGAATTTTGTACTATAATTGGATCACATATCAAAATGGAAAATTATGTTAGCTAGAATCTCTATGCATATTTTTCCTTATCAAGAGATCAATCATCTCATATAATTTGTATCTTTTAGATCTTATCTAATAAAGACCACATAAAATTATTAACCAATTATGATCTTATCCAATAAAGATCTCCCGGAAAATTATCTTTTACACAAATCTCATATAATTTATATCTTTTATTGTACACTTTAGAAATATGAGAATGAAAAATTATCTTTTACACACATCTCGTATAACCATCATATAATTATATGAGCATGGAAAAAAATGGTCATTGCCCGTTAATGGTACGGGTCTTCAATTAGTTTTTTGGATAAATGGTAACATATTTGAGTGGAATAAGTAGTAAAAGGTATATTTTTCTAACATTCAACTCGATCATTATGGGTTAAATTCTCATATAATAATTGTATTTAGTTTTATTTTTTAACAAATTTTCACATTTTTAATAGTGTAATTTGAAAATTTAATTTAAAATAAATAGTTTGGATATCCGAAATATCCGTCCTCATATATCCTATCCAAACGGATATCTTTAATCGAATATCCGGCTCATAACGGATTGGAGATTTCAAAGATCTTTTCCTGTATATCCGGCATTTTGGATCGGATTGGATCGAATCGATCCAAATGCTCAGCCCTAGATAGTGATGCACATAGAAAATAAACAATCATGCACAAAATGTTAGTTCTAGTGAACAAAAAGACTATGATGTAATATTTCAATTATATACTATATTAAATTAATTTAGTTGATTACTTTAAATTGTAAAAAAACTAGGATTGATGATAAGCATAAAATAAGAGGTTATAAGAAACACAAATTGAAATCATAATTTGTGGTATTTATTAACAAAAGGCGTAAATTTGACTCGTAGACATAAGATAACATATGGTGCCATGTATGTGCATTTAATATAGAGATAACACGTAGACGAAATAAACCCAAGGCTAACACAATGCAACAAAGGTCATTTTTTTAGTATATAAATGAAAAGATAGATGAAGAAATATGCACATATAATTCGTTGTCAAACCAAATCTCCAGAATAAAGGAGATGATCTAAAGACTACAATAAATTGATGAATTCAAATCGATTGAATGATTTTGGCAACCAATATTGGTTTCATTGGTCCATTTCATCAAGAGAAATCAGACACGTCCCGGTAAAATAGGGAATCTCAAGGATGGAAGGGTAGAATATGCCTTTGATTTGTCTTTAAACAACATTGATCGAGGATTATTTCTATAGGTCCGGATTGTGTCAACCGATGGGCGAGAAGCTAGAAGGCATGAAGGATGATGAGTGGAAGCTGTTGGACAGGAAGACGATGAGCGTGGTGCGCTTGTCATTGTCCAGGAATGTCGTGTGCCACACATTCAAGTCGGCGACGACGAAGGAGATGCTCAAGACCTTGTCTGGTCTGTACGAGAAGCCCACAACAGTGAACAAGCTAGGTGCACGTGATGAAAAAGTTGTTCAATTTCCGGATGAGAGAAGACACACCGGTGGAAATGCATTCGTACGGCTCGATATCCCGCCATGCCATCAGAATTGGAAGGGAGAGGGGAAACCTCTTCCATCCCTCTTTCAGACAGCGGCATGCCTCTACTCTCGTCTGGGAATGGTGTGACATCTCGATAAAGAGCTCTGCCCTAGGGCGGAAGTTGGAGGCCTGTGCGAGGAACGTGAACGCATCGACAGGAGCTCCATTGTCTCTGAACCACCACCTAAATGTTATGGCATTCTCAGCTGAGGGATTGTTGGGGTAAAAGGCCAAACGAGCAAGCCTTTCAGGATCAAAAGGGTGCATGGCAAGATGCATAGAAATCTAGAGTGCAAAACTTTTTGAAATCTTGGAACGACGGGAAACCTGAAAGGAAAAGGGGAAGGAGAGAGAGGTTCAGAGTTGGAATGCCAGAGAGTTTGGAGTGAGACCGATTAAATAGTATTAGAGGGCATTAGAATTTTTGAATTTGCTATGCTTAAAAAATCTTACACTGACGTGTAGATGGCCCACAATTAAAATCCCACCTTTTAACAAAATTAAAAAAAAAAGAGAAATTTGTTGGAAATCACCCGTATGATAGACCATATTTCGCTAAACCACCCGGATATTTGGATATTATTTTGGACCACCTGTATGATGGTCTCCGTTAACAAAAAACCTCCCAAGCGAGATTCCGTTAATAAACCGTTAAACGCGTGTCGCCATGTGGCATTTTAATATGTTTGATTTTCTTCTACACATTTTAACACTTAAAAAATACCAAAAAACTCAAAAAAAATATAAATTTTTACTTTCTTTTATTCCGTTTATTTTTTTTAATCTTTAAAATTTTGATTTTTTTTCTCTTTTTTAATCGGGACGGAGTAGGGTGAGCGAGGTGGTGGCTGGGGTGAGGGAAGAGGGGTTGCGGGGCGCGAAGTCGCGAACGGCGGTCCCTGTGTTCCTCAGGGACACCATGTCGGAGGTTTGGACGGCAACCAAGGTGTTTCCTCTACTTAGACTTCGGTGGTGCTCCTCTCTCAAATCCGGATCCGCCGCCCTCGGATCGCGCCACAAGATCTTTGTCGTCGTCGCATGCTGGGGCGAGGAGGTCGATGCCGGTCAAAGTGTCGGGTGTTTTGGGTTTTATTTTTTTTGGTGAAAAGGGTTTTATTTTTATTTTTTGGTGAAAATGGAGTTTTCAAAGTTTTAAAGATTAAAAAAAAAGGAAATTAATTATTTAAACGGAATAAAAGAAAACAAATTTTCAAATTTTTTTTTTGGTTTTTTGGTATTTTTTAAGTGTTAAAATGTGTACAAGAAAATAAAAAATATTAAAATGCCATGTGGCCACGCGTGTTTAACGGTTTTTTAACGGAATCTCACTTGGGGTGGTTTTTTGTTAACGGAGACCATCATACAGGCAGTGACGAACCTAGGGGGGCATGAGTGGGCCCGTGCCCCCCCTCCCGTCGGGTTAATTTTCATTATATATATGTAATTTTTTATTAAATATTAATATATTTGAATTAAATTTGTATTAACATGACATGAAAATCAACTAGTCTAGATGGTTTCTTGCTTAATTTTGTTTTAATTCCACCAAGGTTCAAATACCCATAGCACCATTTTGCTTTTTTATTCAAATTTTTTTGGTAGAAGAGCTTTTTTATTCAAATTTAATGCATTCCTCTCAAAATTTTGTTGATAAAACAACTTTTTACTACATAAATTAGATTTTATACATACCGTAATTTTTGTTTTGAAAAATAAGTACCTATTTTATTACTATTTAAGAGTATTGAGTAGCTAAATTTATCGATTATTCTTGAATCATTGGATCTCGTACACGAGCTGGGCGGTTGTGCCCCCCCTTTAAATCCGTTCTGCGTTCGTCATTGAATACAGGTGGTCCAAAATAATATCCAAACATCCGGGTGGTTTAGCGAAATATGGTCTATCATACGGGTGATTTCCGGCAAATTTTTTTTTAAATAATCCCAAAATAAATCGGAAGCCCCTTCACGCAAAATCACCGAGATTTGAAACCCTTCCCCTTCCCTTCAATCTTGGAATTTTGTTATTAGGATTTTACCTCAAAATTACCGGATTTAATATGAGGAAGTTGAAGTACAAAAGTTTGAAGTTTAATTTAGTTAGGAAATTTATTATAGTATTAGATATAGAAAGTGACAAATTAATTACTGTTTTTAGGATTTAACGTTAAAATTAATAGATTTACTATAAGGAAGTTGAAGTATACAAATTTTAAATTTAATTTAGTTAGGGAATTCTATATTAATTAAACCTATGTATCTTTATAAACCCTTGATGTATCTATATAAGACTTTGTATAGCTTAGAGTGTAAGCAATATCTTGCCCTATCTTGTTGTATCTATATAAACCCTTGATGTGCATGAAACCAAGCTTTTGTCTCTCCAAATTATCTCTTCTCAAACTTTACATGGTATCGAAGCATACGATCAATTTTTTTTCAAAACCCTAAATTTTCTTCCTTGCTTCCGCACATCCTCTCGTCAATTTCCTTCTACCGCCATCATGGTAGACCCAACCGACTCCAGTTCATCTGCTTCTCAGACAGCCGCCGATCAGCTTGCTACCCTTCAACAAGCCCTGGCCGCTGTGCAAGCAACGTCTCACACCAACACTCCAAAAATTGGCTCACCTTACTTCATGCATCCATCCGATCACCACGGTTTGATAATCTGTTCGATCGCTTTTACCGACGATAATTATCAAGAAATGGCTACAACCATGAAGAATGCTCTTATGGCTAAATGAAAACTTGGTTTTATTGAAGACATTATCACCAAGCCAACCCCTGAGTCGCCCGACGCCTCCTTCTGGAATCTAGTAAACTGCATGCTCGTTGGGTGGGTCGTTCAATCTATGGATCCCTCTTTGTGCTCCTCTGTGACCTATTTCGAGACCGTCAAGGAGCTTTGGGACGATCTCAAACAACGCTTCTCAGTCGAACATCGTCCTCGTATTCTTAAATTGAAGTTTGACATCACCAATTGTCGCCAACAGGGTCAAATAGTTGCCGTTTACTACGGCGTTCCAAAGAAACTATGGGAGTAACTCGCCACATATGTCCCTCTTGAGTCTTGTACTTGCTCCCATTGCACATGTGGCATAAATGCTCGTTTATCCAAGGCCCGAGATAATGAACGAACACATCGATTTCTTATGGGGCTTGATGACAGTGTCTTTGGCACTCGTTGATCAAACATGATGTCTCAAGATTCGCTCTTGCCTCTTAGCCAAATTTATTCTCTCGCTATCCAAGAAGAAGGCCGCCACTTAATGGTCAAGGATCATGATTCTCAAGCCGACTCTGTTGCTTTTGCAGTTCGTTCAAATCAACAAAGTGGTCATGATTCTCTTCCTTCCATTGATCGCTCTTCTACTGGTTCCAACATCGACCAATCGTTGTTGAACTGTACTCATTGTGGACGACAAGGCCACGACAAAGCTACATGCTTCAAACTTAACGACTTTCCGGGTTGGTTCTATCAACACAAGGGTTTTGGCAGGGGTATTCAGCACGTTGGTCGCGGTCGCGGCTCCCCATGCGCCTCTCTTGTGACAGCCAAGTTGCGCTTCATATCGCCGCAAATCTTGTGTTTCATATACGGACAAAACACATAGAGATTGTGTGTCATTTTGTTCGCGACCAGTTGATCAATGACACTATCTCTACAACTCATATTTGGTTATATGATTAGCCTGGGGATTTATTTACTAAACCTCTTGGCCGGTCACAATGTCAATAGCTTCTTCGCAAATTGGGCATTCTCGACTTACATGCGCCAATTTGAGGGGGAGTATTGAATATTATATCTTAGGATAAGATTTTGTATAGCTTAGAGTGCAGTCAATATCTTGGCCTATCTTGTTATCTATATAAACCCTTGATGTGCATAATGAAACCAAACTTTTGTCTCTCCAAATTATCTCTTCTCAAACTTTACATCCACGTCGCATGAAATAGAAAAAAGTTAATCACATTTACAGAAATGGATTGTATTAGTGATGTAGACCTTATTTTCTATGTATGGGAATTAACTTTTCATTTCAAAAATTACATGTATTTAATAATCTTGAAATTCGTACATCTCTCTTCTGTTTTTATGTTTTTTTTTGAAATTACACTGAAAATTATTTTCTTCCAAAAGCAAGTGTCTCGTATCTCATTTGAAACAAGCCTTTAATCGAGGATTCACATGATAGGTAAGGCTAGAAGATGACTTTACGTGCCCAAAAAGTGAGAATCATTGTGAACTAGAAATATATGCACCTCCATTGTGATTAACTGGTACAAATCCCGTACCATGTACGGGTAATGTAAATATAAACTTGAATTAACTGATTCGATATTGAATTTTAATTCGATATTGAATCTATTTTTAACTCGAGAATTTACCATCCAAACACAATAGACCCGAGTCCGAATTAACCTATTGACCTATATATGTATTTTTATTAATACAATGTTAATTTTAAAATAATTCTATTAAACTGTTTATATTCATATTATTATTTAATATACTATTACCATATGATGATATGAGAAAGTGTTTTCACTATTTCTCAATATTTAATAATGAAAAAACGTATACTAATTAATAGGGAAAAATGGTTAAGATATAAAAAATCACTTGATTTTTTTATTCGTATAAGGATATAACGTTAAAAATATCATGTTAGGAAAAAATCTTAATGCTGTATAGAAAAAATGAGATAAGATATCAAGTGAATATATGGAAATTGGATAAGATATAAAGTAGACATATAAGGAAATTGGATAAGATATCAAGTAGATATAAAGGTAAATTTAAAAAAATCGAATGTACAAAAATAAAATCATTATTTTATTCAAGGATGATGACGTGTCACAAATTTTTACATAGACTTGAGTTCCGCTTTATACTGTATTATAGTAGATAAGTTGGATTTGTTCAAAAATTACTTTAGGATAAATATCACGTTTTATTAAATAGTAATATTTATCAGAAGATTATAACTAATTCTTGGTAAGTGATAATTCATAATTTTCGGGATAATTATAATTTTTGGCAAATCTTAAGCAATTTTTACAAGATAAGATTATATCAGATTCTAACTACCTAATTTGTATAAAGAGGGATCCGACTGATTATTTTATTATATAAATGATACGTGGCGCAAATTTTTATGAAGACATTGTCTCCGCTTTATACGGTAGGTAGTATAGATTTATTTGACAATGATATTAATGATACAAATGATGTTCGAATTAGAGCACTATACACTACGCTACACCTACTCCAGAGGCTCCCTTGAATTCAATTCAATTCAAATACTATATCGTACCTTTTTCTGTTGACAACACAATCCATAATCAAGGATACAAGCGCATGTTGCCCCCACAAACATTTTAATGTTATCGTTATCCTCTTTAAGTAATTCATACTATCATACTAGTATTATCTTCAACCGAAAACAACAATGTAGTAGTATTTTGATGATTATGTTATCAATATGTACATGAATGAAATAAGGACAGGTTAAATCATGAAACTTCTGCAAACACAAATCTTGGGTCATTTTTATCTTGCCAAGTCAAAACCAAATCACACCCATTTTCACCTTCAATTTTGACTGTTATTAATCGATCTTCACGACTAAATATCAGTTTAGCTTTTGAGTTAAATATCTGGAAGAATCTATCAACCCTTTCCTTTAGGCCCGCGTGGTAGTTCTTCCATCAAATCCTGTTTTCCCAAGAGGTAAATATTACCCAATATTTTCAAACTTCATACTGTACAAAATTCAAGGTTTTACCACTCTCACTTCTGAGTTCTGAGGTCGGAGTACTTTTTTTTAGCTATGTAAAGTAACTTTCCTTATTTCTTCAAGGGTCTTCTCCAATTGAACATACTTCCTTCAAATCTAATTCAACGCTCAACTTTTTTCCTTGTGCAATTAATAGTAAGATAATAATAATGCCGGTGAGAGAAACAAAAAAAAACAGAGAGGGGAAACATAAATCGTCGTCTTCTTCTTCTCTAAACCTCTCTTCTACACATACTAGCCGTTGGAGCCCAAACAAAACCCTCCTCAAATTCAGACAAAAGGGATCAATCGCCATCAACCCCCTCGATTTCTCCGCATTGGTTCTGTTGCAAATTTGAACCTTTTCTCCCATTTTTGAATATTTCATCACATTTTTCTTCTGCTACTCATTCTACTCCTCTTCCATAGCTTTATTCCTCTTCGCCCCAATTGATTCAAACCATCGTTTTCTTGCCGACATAGTATTCTTTCAGTTTCACCCACATTGATTTTTTTTTTTAATCCTTTCTCTTCCCCCAATTGGTCTCTGTGTTTAGCAATTTGAAACCCTTGTCAAGCTGTACTTGTACTCCCCATTCTCTCTCAGGGGGTTTTGTTGTTATAAATTGGAGAGGGCTTACACCATAGATTTCCCCTTTCAACCTTTCTAGTGTGAAAAGGAAAGATATCGCCTTTATTTTCGCCCACGTCCTAAAAACGCGTCCCTCTCCTGCTAACGATCTCGCCCACTTTCTCAAGTTTCAGAAACCCCCAATAAAAAAGATATCACCTTTTACCTGTTCTTCTAAGAAATAATTTTCCCTTGCACACCCACATCAACAACATGGTTAAATTTTGTTGGTTGATGTGTTTTGTAGCAGTAATGGGGATTCAAGTAATGGTGGTGGAAGGTCTTGGGTTTAATTGGGGAACCCAAGCTATCCACAAATTACCCCCGAAAACAGTAGTTGAGATGTTGCAGGCCAATGGGATTAAGAAGGTGAAGCTGTTTGATGCGGATCACAACACTCTCGATGCACTTGCTGGCACCGATCTTGAAGTTATGGTCGCCATTCCTAATGGGGAAATGGCTGCCATGGCTGATTATGACCGAGCTCTCAAGTGGGTTCACAAGAATGTTACCCGTTACAGTTTTAAGGGAGGTGTCAACATCAAGTATGTCTTTCTTCCTCATTCTATGTTTCAGCTCCTTTCGGTTTAGAAATTGCTAAAACTGTGCTTCATTTCCTGAATGTCATTGATTTGAGAGCTTGTGAACATGTTGGGTTTGTGAAAGTTTCTGGGTTGTTTGATCCAATGCTGAAAGAATGGGATTCAGGTACTAATGGTTGCAGTCCGGAAATCAAATGGGGAATTGATCAAGTTAGTCCACCTTAGGTGCTTCATGTTTGGATTTGATCCACTTATTTTTCTCAAGTTGGTATTGTTTAACATGTTTGTAATGATGCATTGTTTATGTTTTGATCCAATGCATTGTTTATGTCAATCATTGGAGTGTTCAAGAAATGTAGGTAGCTTCAACACCTCATAAACTACTCTTGTGATTATTCTTTACAATGCTATCCTTTTCAAAAATGCAGGGATTTTTCTTAAAATTGTCTTCTCTGGTCTGTAGCTTCTTCAATTGGTACTGTCAAAATGCATTGTTCTTTCATCACAACAATCTGAACTCCCTTTTGCAGATATGTGGCAGTTGGAAATGAACCGTTTCTAACCGCATACAACGGCACCTTCATAAACATCACTTTTCCAGCCCTCCAGAACATTCAAAAGGCACTCAATGAAGCTGGTTTAGGAGACTCCGTAAAAGCAACTGTCCCTTTAAATGCTGATGTCTATGGCTCCCCATCCACAAACAGCGTCCCTTCAGCCGGAACATTCCGCTCAGACATTACCGACCTCATGACTTCAATTGTCCAGTTCTTGTCCCAAAACAACGCCCCTTTCATGGTCAACATCTATCCGTTCCTCAGCCTCTATGGTAATGACGACTTCCCATTGGACTACGCCTTCTTTGACGGCGTCTCTAACCCACTCAATGACAATGGCGTTTCTTACACCAACGTCTTTGATGCCAACTTTGACACGCTCTACTCGTCCCTCAAAGCCATTGGGTACCCAAACATGACAATCGTTGTTGGAGAAGTTGGTTGGCCGACTAATGGAGATAAGAATGCAAACATTGCCATGGCTGTCAGATTCTACAGAGGCTTATTGCCACGGCTAGCCAATAACGTGGGAACTCCTCTTAGGCCTGGCTACATTGAAACTTATCTTTTTGGACTTCTTGATGAAGATGCTAAATCTGTCGCCCCTGGAAATTTCGAAAGGCATTGGGGAATATTCAGGTATGATGGTCAGCCTAAGTTTCCCATGGACTTGAGTGGGAAGAATCAGGATCAGTATCTTATTGGAGCTAGTGGGGTTGAATATCTTCCTAAGCAATGGTGTAAGCTGAATCCTGATGCTAAGGTTGATAATTCCAGTTTGTTGGCTGATAACATAAACTTTGCTTGTACTTTTGCCGATTGCACCCCTCTTGGGTATGGGTCGTCTTGTGGAGCATTGGATGCGAATGCAAACGCTTCTTTTGCATTCAATGTGTATTATCAGACACAGAACCAGGGAGAAGACGCTTGTGATTTCCAGGGGTTTGCTGTGACAACTAATGAGAATATCTCACAGGGGACCTGCAATTTTACTATCCAGATTGCTACATCATCTTCAGCAACAACGAACATCGGCTGTTCTTTGTCCATGCTACTGGTTTTCTTCTATTTGGTTTGGTTTAGGATTTGAGCATCATGGCTATGGGCGCTGATGCTGTCATGTTTTGTAGCCATTGTCATGTTACCATGCATTTATGGTCTTGTTTTGTTCTTCACCAGCCTATTCTTCCTTTATTCTTTTATAAATTATTTTCTCATTGATTTTGTTAATTCATGAGACAACGGATTTGTCCTGAGGAGCTCCTTGACATCAATGACATTCTTTCTCATGATTGGAAATTAGCTTCTATATTAGTCTATTACGAGGGCCTAGGCCAGTCAACTGGAGAAGGCGAATTGGAATCTATGACCTGAAAGTCAACAGAAACATAAAATGGTTCTTGTAAGCCAACAGAAAATGAATAAATTTAACAAACAATCGTAACTTTGCTGGTATATTAGCAATTTCAAAGATAGACCGATTTGTGTTATTTTTTCACGGATAGACATGTTGTTGGTTTCAGTGGCGGACCCAAAAATATTTGTCAGAGGGGGCAAAATAGTAACTAGTAAGGCGACGAAATAAGAATAAGTGACACATATTACTGTTAATGATAAAATATTTTAAAATATATATATAATAAAAGAATAATTTGAGTAACTAATTAAATACAACCCTTCTTCTCCCAACGTAAGTAATCAGTTTTTTTGATGTACATATAGCTCGTTGAATAAACTAAAAAAATATTATATAGCATTAAGAGAAAATAATGGAAAAAAATTGGAGGGAGCATTACGAAACGGAGGAAAAATTATTTACAGCTACTCTCTCCGTCCCATAATGTTTATCCCTTTTCTTTTGTAATTTGTAAAGAAAAAGGGACAAATATTATGAGACGGAGGGAGTATTACGAAACGGAGGAAATATTTTACATAATATTTAAAAAATGTAAAATCTGAGAGGGGGCACGTGCCACGTGCCCCCTCTGGGCCCTAATTGGGTCCGCCCCTGGTTGGTTTGTATCCATGCTTAGATTTCACCTCCTCTTACGGGTAACAAACAATCACATCCACATAAATTGGAGACATCCCATGTGTATGTGGTGTAAGTCTAACCCTATATGGGTAACAAACAAAAGTTACTTTGCTTCCATGCTTAGTTCAAGATGGAAGATGTAAGCAAGAAAATTGGAACTCCAACAAAACGTTTTCTTTGGAATCAACCTCTCACATAAGGCTGCGACTTGACGACTCATTGGATATGTGCAACATAAACAAAAACTGATACGTTCCAGCTTCATGTAATTCAACAGAAAAACCAACTTACAATAGTACTAAAGGCACAATGGTACATATGATGGTGGATACATTAATATCAGATAGAATGTTTCAATGAGAATCATGCTAAGTTCACTACTACAAGACTACTATACACACGCTTGAATCTCATTCATATACAACTCTTAAATTCCCTCCCTCTCCAACAACCTAAACCTACCCATCCCTCTAAAAATGCAAAAGATAAACCAACCAGATAAGCTGACGTGAAATCTGGAAAAAAAGAAAAACAAGAACCTGATGTAGCTAATTGGACTGATGCTGATTGCTGACCACCTACTAAACCACCCAAGCTTTTCAGCTACTTTTGCTAGTCTAGTAATCAAAGAATCCATTTCAAGCACTCTTCTTCTCCATTAGATAACTGCAACACATGGGTAAGGAAGAAAGATTCTTCCTTTTTCATGTTATATTTTTCTACTGCTTAAAAGAAGTGGAAGAGGAGAGAAGTGACATTCTCATCTGCAAGACCTTCTTGTGAGAGTTTGAATGCTTAAAACTCACAAAAGTAGGGCTCTTAGCTGGCCTGTACTCAGGCAACAATCTTCCAGACTTGAAATACCTCATCCCACATGCATTGCACAGTGTTTTGGGGCCCATTGGACCTGCTCTCCATTGTGGGGTCTTTTGTGCTTGGCAATGACTACACCTCCTTGCCTGTTGTTGTTGACCTTCATTGTTCTCTTTCTCCACTTCTTCCATCTTCACAATCTTCTCCTCTTCCACCTTAATATCTTCTTCCTCCTTCTTAGGCATGGTGAGAAGCTCACTGTCTGCTAGCCAGTAGGTCTGTTCAAGCAATGGAGGGTCACAGAAGGCAGATTGAAGGACTTGGCCTCTTTGTTTTAGTTGGTCAGACCATTTGGTGAGTGGGTTTTGGTGGGTTTTTGGACAGGCCACTTTTCTTTTCCTTTGGCTTCTGGGTTTGGCAGGAATTGCAAGCCTTCTAGGAATAGCTAATTTATTAGTGTTGTTTGGTTTGAGAAGTTGAGGTTTGGAAGAAATAGGCTTTGTGGTGGTTGTGGTGAGAGCTTGCTGGTCTTTGGGTGGTAAAAGGCAGTTTCCTGCACTTGATAGACATTCTTCAACAAAATTGGACAGCCATTCTGAGCTCACATCTACTTCCTACAATACAACACAAAAAGAAAGAAACTGAACTGAAACACTAAAAGATCTAAGCTTTTTGAAATTAGCCCTCCATTTGTAGGATATTGCTAGCTTTGGAAACAAACTCATGCAGATATGATGAAAGCAAAGAGAGGGAAACTAGCAACTATGTAAGACAAATGCTATCTTTGGGAAACAAAAGCATACAAACAGATAAAGCAAATTGAGGAAACTAGCAATTTGAAGTGAGCTTTGGACTCTGAACAACAGAAAGTGACTATCCTGCATAAAGGAGGAAACTTACAGTGTATTGGTCCAATAAAACCTCAGTGAGAGCACTTCCCTTTGAGTCCACAAGCAAAATTGGCATGGGCAAGCGCTCTGGCTGCATAACTCCACCAACTGGAACTGAAGCTTCTGGGTAGGACTCCATTAACACGGACTCTGAAAGAGAAGAGTTAGCTGAGGGAAGGCAGAAGAAGGAAGGAGTGTTTTGGGGGGAAACCGTGAAAAGAGTAGTGTGAAAGAGGGGACAAAATTGTGAGAGTATCAGTGGGTAGCTTGGCGTTTGTGTCGGCAGATAAAGCTATCATTTTTACTGCATTTTAAACACAAACAATGCATTCATAAAAAAACTCAAAGTAAAGAAAGAGATGAATAAAAAGAAAAAGCAAAAGAATTGAAGTGGTGGTGGTGTAGTAGATGAATCATTCAAAGGAAGCCCACACTCATCACATGGCCCATCATACGCTACGCCCCATCCTTCTCAAAAACTCCCAACTTTTCAAAATTCAAAAACAAATTAACCCAGAAATCTATACACAAAGAAAATATTGATTTTTGTAATTAAGTGGCTAATTTGAACATGTAGTTCAAGAAACTTGTGTACCCCAGTGCTGAAAATTCATGTGAGGTTACAAGAGCATTTGATGCACTGATAATTTGTGAGCTGTTGCTTTAAGTGCACCTGAACTTTTTTTACCCCCTTATTTTTTTCGAAAATGGACATCATCTTTTGCAATAGACTTGATAGGTCAAAACAAATGAAATGAGGCCCGTCATCGTCCACTTTGAATTCCACTATAAGCTTTCTGTGAAACAAAAAACACAACAGTTTCAGCTGTGCTGTAATCAACTCAAGTTGAATGTTTCACCCTCAATAGTTCACCAGAATATCAATACGTCAAATGTCAAACTCTAGCAAAACAATTTCACTCTATTTAACCCAGGAAAAAGAATCACTTTGTTTTCCCTCAATTATTGCCTTTTTCTTGCTGTTTATAAGATAGAAATGTAACTTCTAAGACAGAAGAACATGCAGATTTCAGGCTTCCAAAGGTGGGATGAAACACATGAATAAAATGGTGTACCCCATGATTTATAAAATGGTGTACCCCATGAGTTATAAGCATGAGTATATCATTTCCAATGAGATCAAAGTAGAGTTCTTGACACTGGTAGTATACTGGACAAGCTCGAGGACTACAAGGTGTGAAAAACCTCTCAAGACATGATTTTCATGAGACTTGTCCAGTGGAACAACCATAAGATCGGTTAGATGTATATCCAGGTTCTGTACAATAAATAACCTACTGAGCTGTAAAGTGCACATCAAGAATCCATGGCTGAGTTCGGCAAGTACTGGCGCCACTCGATGGGAGTGCCTTTCCTCCTTAGCATTCGAATTGCTTCTGCTGTCAACGGTATGGCCAGTATATCGAACTCTTTTGGAGCCTGCAATATATCCTCGTCAAGTGCAATCCATAAGATGAACCACATGTAAGGGGCGTGTAAATAAATGTGAAATGAACCTTTGGAACCCTTGCAAGGGTCATGTTTGCTTCCTCGGGAGTTTTGTGGCCTTTCTTGGAATTGCATTTCGCGCATGCAGTTACCTGTTTAACTCTCATTCAACTGATAAACCATGTCTTTCAAAGCCAATGTTTTGTGGTGGTAATGTAAGAGAAAATCAGTAGTAGTTCTTTTCTTGAGATAAGCATACCAGGTTTTCCCAAGCCCACTCTCCACCGCGTGCCAGTGGTAGCACATGGTCTATAGTCAAGTCACTTGGTGAAGAGCAGTACCTATAGATAAGGCAAGAAGCCTAATGAGTCAAGATTCAATAAAAGATACAATTTAAGACAGAACTACAGATTGAGCCGTTCAAGAGTTATTTGCCACAACTTACTGGCAAGTGTAATCATCCCGGTATAAGATATTCTTCCGACTAAGCTGGTTTCTGATTCTCTTTCTTTTTACAACTTGAAGTAAATGTGGAACCTGTAAGAGAGAGAGATTGCCACCATCAAAGTTGTTAAGAGAAGGATGTAAGACAAAGGAAAATGGTAAGTAAGTAGGATAAAAAGACAGAAACAAGCGATCATTGGGAAAATTAATCCTCCATCAAAGATTCAGAGAACTCAGAATCTCTTGGCTAATTACCCTTAAAACAGCTGGTATGTAGAAGGATCCACTAGCAGAGTTCACTGTTTGATCATAATACTCTAAGACATCAGCCTACAGAAGACACCAAAGAGAGTTGAAAATTGAAACACACATTCTGATGAAAAAGATAGAAATAACACACACCATTCTTTGTATATGCGTGTATGCTAGAAGCCACAGAAACGGTAGCGGTACAATGTACACTGAAAAAAAAAACCTGAAACGGAACAAACGGATGCATAACACCTCAACACTCATTTAAGTGTTTTGTGAATAAACAGCCAAATTCAAAGAGTTCTGTTCTTGCAACTCAAATGAAATTCTTCTTACATATTTTGCAAGACATCCCAAGCCAACCTGGGAAAAAACCTGCAACCAACTCTAACAAAATCCATCCTAGATTCTACAATCTGGCCCTGGTTTATTTCCGGATGTTGCTAAGATTCCCATACTAGCCTAATATAGGACACAACCATCATACAAATCGAAAGCAATACAGAAGAATCAGATCATTCACACCTTTTCCATGAACTCCAGACAAATGGCACGCTTCCAGCATACTACATTGACAGGTCTGCCAAAAGAACATTTTGGAGTTATTAAACGCAAACCTAATCCAACACAGAGAAGGACAATAAACGAACAAGCTCAACAAATGGTAGTCGCTAACTCAGATTGGCAAAATTCTACAAGAACTTCAAGTAGCAAAACTGAAAAATTCAGATTATTGATATTGAATAAGATCTCTCTGGTAAAATAAACCTCTTAGACAAAGCATCCAATTCAGGCATTTGTATGAACTCCAATTAATGCCTCAAGAGGTTAAATTTAACCAACACTTCTCTCCTTTCAATAATGGTGGATTACATTCTGCCCAAAAAAGTGGTGGATTACACTTTCCCCTTCTGGGATTACAAGCTTTTGTTGGCAACATTCAGCCTTCCAATAAGGAGAAATGCACATGAGATTAAACCTAATATTTAAGTACTTCCTAATTGCACAAACCTATTATCATAACTCACCCACCCAATCGGAGGACCCTTTCTTATATGGTCTGTTTGCTCATGTTAATCCAAGTTCATCACCTGTAAGCTAGAATATATTACTGGTTAATCTATACAACAATCCCCGAATCAAAATATGTTTTGAATTTCAATCCTACAGTAGTCATCGGACAAAAACCAGTCAACCAACAAAAAAATCAGCCAATTCTGCCCCCCACTGAAATCACTCAACCTATCAAACCCCAAGATTTGAAACCCTCAAATGAAACAGCCATTCGAAAGAGCAAAATCAGACCTGTAAGCAATATCCAAGACCAAGCCTCTGAAACAGGAGAGCTCGTCGTTGTCAAACTCCTCGAACTCATCGTCGTCGTAGTCGTCGCTGTCGCTATCCCGACGACGGTTGGTGTTGCGGGCGGACGACGAGGCCAAAACCCTAAGCGTAGTTCTTCTAGCTCTTGGTCTTTGGAAGCCAGGGGAGCAAACGCCGACCAATCTCAGAAACCCGCCATTAAAGCTGAGCCTAAACTGAAGTGGATTCATGGGGTCGCTTAGTCCTCCATTGTTGGTCTTAAAGTGCAGCTTCAAGCGTCCTTGTGATGTGATCTGAGCCATTAATAAATGGGAAACCGGCGTCGTTTCTTTCTCGCGCTCTTGATCGAACGGAGAAAGGAGAGAAGAGTAAAGAAGAGAGTCTGAGAGTGTGAGCTCCACGGAAATGGCAGCCACCACACATTTTTTCTGTTCCCTCTCAAATATCTTCTTCTCCTTGTGGGTCCCAGTCTCCTTCTCGAGCCTCGCCTCCGTTTGAATTATACGAAAGATTAGAATTTCCTGCTATTTCTTGCACGATACTTGCATTTCACATGCGATTTTGAAGCACATCTATCATTTTGGTTATAGAAGATAGCGACTCTCTAGATGTTAGAAATTTGATCAGTCTATCGGGATTTTTAATCAGTTGAGGAATACCTCTCAATGATTAGGGTGAATTTTGGAAGATATAGGCATCTATGCGCATCGTGACTATAGTTAACCAAAATTTATAGGGTAATACGAGGCGCCCTGCTAAGGCTTACGAGGCATCCCGGTTTTTCCATTGGTGGTAGTGGTCAAAAACGTTTATGTCGTTTTTCACATAAGTTATACAAGTTCACGAAAGTTCTAGAGCGGAAAACTTGGAAAAAAACGGAAAAGCTCATCGGTCAAGATGACCTATATAAAGCTTTATAAAAGCAAAAAAAAAAGCTCATCAGTCAAGGTGACCAATGCAAGTCATTCAGCCTGGAAAAACCGGGACGTCTCGTAAGCCTGAGTTTTATTTATTTGTGTTGAACCATTTGATAGTTTTTAGCTTTTCAGTGTGAGAAATAGGCTCGGATCAATGATTAGAGTAATTTGTGGTTTGAATGTGTTTTTTTTCAATAAGTAATTCGTTGTATGAGCATACACTTGGCCAAGCCTAATTAGATCAAACAAAAGGACGAAAGAGATAGTATACCGACACATGACAAACCGACAAATCATTGCAAATCACAACAGTTCAATCTAAATGTCAACAATTAGAACAACAATCATATTTTCATCCTAGACGCTAGTCAGTCCTTAAGTTTTTTAGAACACTTGATATCTTAGTTGGCCAACAACGTAGGCTTGGCTGCCCTAGACATGTCTACATATATATATTCCCTTGCGTTTCATAAACGCGGCAAGAGAGTGTAAATCTAATGCATGCATGTAGATACGGTTATTGATGATAAGATTAGCTTAGAGAAGACAATCTTCTCATTACAGAAAAGTTATTAATAAATCTTGCCGATACGGAAAGAGAATATTTCTCATTAATTAAAGATTGTAATTTGTGACAAGAAGCCTTGAAATTATAATTCTCATCTAATTTCATAATTATTTATTTATATAATATAATCAAAGGACTAATTATTTACGGTAGAATACTCCGATCCGTATTTATCCTTGTCATGCCTAACTTTATTAGTAAGTCGTACTTAACTAATACGGATTATACGGAGTACAAAAGTTCAAACGTAACCCCCATTGACCCGAATAATCTGACCGTTGACCCACCCACCGGAATCGGTGGCCAGAAACCCTACGACGGGCGCAATGTCGGTGGTCTCCGCAATCCTCCCCATGGGATTGACCTCCGCTAGCTTCTCCACCTGCTCCTCCGTCTTCCCGGCAAAGAAGAGATCCGTGGCCACGGGCCCGGGCGCCACGCAGTTGACGGTGATCCCGGTGCCCTTAAGCTCCTTGGCCATGATCTTGGTCAAGGCCTCCACGGCCGCCTTGGACGCCGTGTACGCGCCGTAACCGGGCCTGAAGACCACCGCCAGCGACGACGACACCGTCACGATCCTCCCGCCGCCGCCCTTCCTCAGCCGGGCCGCCGCCTCCCGCAGGCACACGAACGTCCCACGCGCGTTCACCGCCAGGGTCCGGTCGAACTCCTCCACCGACGTGTCGAATATCGGGGAGTACGTTGCGTCGATCACGCCGGCGTTGGTGACGAGGATGTGTGGCTGGGCCCCGCCGAAGGCTTCCTCCGCGGCGTCGAATAGCGCCTTAACTTGCCCCGCGTCGGAGACGTCGCAGCGGACGGAGACGGCGCGTGGGGAGGAGAGGGAAGCGCGTGGAGGGGAGGAGTTGAGGCGGGCGACGAGGGATTCGGCCTCGGCGGCGCTTGTGGCGTAGTTGACCACGACGCGGGCGCCGAGGGTGGCTAGGTGCTCGGCGATGGCTTTTCCGATGCCACGGGATGCGCCGGTGACTATGGCCACCCTGTCCAGCAACGGGAGTGCGGCGGCGGAGAACGGTGGGGTAGCGTTTTCGTTGGCCATTCTAGTGCACTTTCAACCCTAAAAATATACTGCTGTGCTGTATGCCTGCATATATATACGACTCATGGAATTTTTTTGGTCGCTTTTATTTACAGAGTGAGGCACGATAATTTTTTATTTATTTACTTTGGGCACAAGAACTTTCGCGACCGGATTTTGGTTCGGAATAGAGACTGTGGTCCGGCCAGTGCTTCAAATGTATAATTTTTCTTAAAAAAACATTATGTATACCTAATTATTTAATTAGTTTTTATAAACGATAACTTATATATATTTCACCTGAAAACGGTGATTATATATGTTCTAGATATCAATATATATAAAAGTTAAATTAACTAATCAGATTAATTTTTTTTGGTCTAAACAATTAACTAATCAGATTATATACTTAAGATCAATTACGTTGTATCGGTCGATCAACATATAATAAAAATGATATATCATCCCACATAAATATGTATTTATGTATTAATTTTTTATTAAAGATAATTTGATTTATTAAAAATAAAATCTTGAACATGAAAACAGTTCATATAAATTAAAATAAAAAGTTAACAATAATATTATTGTTTAACGAGAATTAAAACTACTATAGATTAACCATCATTGATCTTCATTCAACGTCCTTATCATCTTCATTGTCCTCATCATCTTCACCTACATCGATCACAGTCCTCATCCCGTCCTCTCCATCGCCCTCGTTCGGTTCTATAATACTTGACAAAGGCGGGTCGAAGGCGACACGCCCATGCATAACATCCCTGGACATCGGCTTAGTGGGGAAATGTACTGATGCGAACCAACCGTAGATATATTCCCCGAAATATCAACAAACCTCGAGAAATCAGTAAACCCCCAAGCTAGCAATACCTGACTCAAAAGCACTATAGTACCTTGAAGAAGTACCCAAACCCAAAGAAACACCTAACCCTAAACCACCACTAAATCCTATACGAAAACCTGACCTTAAAGCATCCCCATATCCTGAAGAAAAACCTGAACCCAAGGCATCACCATAACATGAACCATCGCCATATATACCCTGATCGAATTGCCACCATATCTTGAACCACCGCCGTACCATAGAGAGACACCTAAACCTAGCACCACCGCCAAACCCCAAAGAAACATCCGACCTTGACGTACCACCATACCTTGGAGAAACACCTAACCCCGATAAAGGTGGTTGCAACATATATATATACACATTGGTGGCTACATGAGTGTCGATGGGTTTGGTGGTTGCGACATATATATTGGTGGATGCATGGGCGTCGATGGATTTAGGTGCTTGCGACATATACATTGGTGGTGAGATGTGTGTCGACGGGTTCGTAAACGAGTTATGATAACCTGAAGTAAAGGACGACGCAGTCGTATGTCATGACTGCCAAAAAAAATGATGAGTCAACAGGCACGAGGTTAAAAAAGACATTCCCTCCAGTAGGCAAATATTGTCCCTGAAAAACAAAGTAAATTTCAAAATAGACAAATGTGAAAGGTTAGATATTCGAGTAATTTAAAGCCTATTAGATTGCATACTAACAGCCATATACATTTCTGATGTCACTAGTTGGTATTGGCCCATTGTTGTCTAAGTATGTGGCTAATAAGTCGACGCATGATGTATTGGTACCAAGCCATATAACGTTGCTAAAGACTTGATTTATCAAGTTCATTAGCAAGCGGGGCAACTAGCAAAGATGCTTGTCTATCCCACTGTTCGACAAATTTCTTATAAAACATAGCCCAATCAGTGTCATTCTTGCCCCTCCTATCTATCTCATGTAGTTTTTTTATCGTATGTGCACCGAGCTAATACCTCTTGTGGATGTCCAAATTGTCGCATCACACGTTCCGGCTGATGATCGATGCTCAACTATATCAAACCAAATCAAAGGGACTGGTGTCATCCACAGATGGACTCCCATTCGACCAGATAGGATGAAAGGAAGCCAATACATAATGAGAGTATGGTTACTATATAAATTGCAAAAAACAAGCATGTTTTTATAGCATGAAACTAATCAAGACATAAAGAACATTCGCTTTTGTAGGAGAACAAACTTGCTCCTGATGCATCATGTCCACGGCATATCTATAATATCAAAGCATAACAGATGCATCATCATACCTATAACTACATCTCAACCACCTAGGAATAGTGAGTAAAAGTGGTAACTATTCAAAATGACCAATTAAAATAAGTATTAGAGGGTGGATACACTTACTTCGAAGCTAACGAATCGTGTTCAGTTTGAAATTGTCTAGCTAATGAAGGACGTTGTGAACCAGCGGATCTTGTTGACCTAGCCAACCTCCTTACCTCTATTCTTCTTTTCACTGGATCTTGTTCATCTGTCGAAACACCAATGCATTTTGGCCTTCCGATTGAGAAATGCTCCCATGTCCATAACCAAATGAATGTCATATATAAATATCACAAATTATTTGCTCAAAATATGAATAATAAAATGTTGCATACCTGAAGTATACGAGTAAGGGCCCCGTGATTTCTTATTTATTCATTTCAGAAGCTCTACATAGTTGTTGATACAAATATGCCAAGACGGCACCCCTAGCCTGACCGTATCGTCCAACATCGTCTAGGTCTTCGAGCAATGGCAAATGGATCGATCACCTGTACATCTCCCTTGCTAGAGTCAGCGAATAACAACCCTCCCATCATCATCAATATGTATGCCCTTGCATAACACTGCACTATCTCCTCACTCGATGACTCTAGTAACTCCATAAAGTTCTCTGTTAACCAGCTCATAAATGACGAACCCTTTACCATACGTGTTTCAGGAGGTGGGCATACACCAAGGAGACGTTGCACATCTAATTAAGCATCACATAAATATTTCTAATATGCCCAATAATGTCAATTTAGAATATTAACTACTTCTTTAAATCAATTAGATTAAGTATCACCTATATAATTCCAACTCTATCCTGATATCAATTAGTTATGGATAAATTTTTGACTTAAATTTTAACTACTCTTTATCCATCGTAAAAGAAATTAGGTCCATTTTTTAATTTGAATATATATGTAACAACATATTTTATTTCAATTAACGAAGGATATTTTTTTTAAATAAGTAATTACATCTATAATTATCTATAAAAAAATTGTCCAATTTCTTAACTACATGGTCACTACAAGTCTACAACTACTTAACGAAGGATATATATTGTTTTAATTTTGTTTTCATAGTCTAAAAAGTATAGATGGATAAGTTGTTAACATATATGTAACCAAACTAATACAAGACAAAGGTTACTTACCGTGAAATGTCTTAGTCTACATTGATGTTGGGACCATCCTGTTACAATAACTGAGTTATAAACTTTGCTCAAAAAAAAAAAAAAAACTGAGTTATAAACTTATAACTCACTACAACAATCATATTTTCTAAGACATTTCCTAAAATATCTTCTTATTCCAAATGACAAATTATCCTCATCCCAAATAGAAGCGCCCCGAATCACACATATCCTCCATTGACCCGGATAATCTGGCCGTTGACCCACTCAGCCGAATCCGACGCCAGAAACCCGACCACCGGCGCAATGTCGGTGACCTCCCCAAGCCTCCCCATCGGATTCATCTCTTCAAACATCTTCACCTGCGCCTCCGTCTTCCCGGCAAAGAACATCTCCGTCGCCACCGGCCCCGGCGCCACAGAGTTCACGGTGATCCCGGTCCCCTTGAGCTCCTTGGCCATGATCTTGGTCATCGCCTCCACCGCCGCCTTCGACGCCGTGTACGCCCCGTACCCCGGCTTCAACGCCGCCACCAGCGACGTCGAAACCGTGACGATCCTCCCGCCGCCGCCCTTCCTCAGGCGCCCCGCCGCCTCCTTGGCGCACACGAACGTCCCACGTGCGTTCACCGCCAAGATCCGGTCGAACTCCTCGACCGGCGTGCTCGATAGCGGGGAGTAGTTGGCGTCGTTCACGCCGGCGTTGGTGACGAGGATGTGGGGCTGGGCGCCGCCGAAGGCTTCCTCCGCCGCGTCGAAGAGCGCCTTCACTTGCCCCGCGTCCGAGACGTCGCAGCGGACGGCGACGGCGCGTGGGGCCGAGAGGGAAGCGCGTGGAGGGGAGGAGTTGAGGCGGTCGGCCAGGGATTCGGCCTCGGCGGCGCTTGTGGCGTAGTTGACCACGACGCGCGCGCCGAGGCTGGCTAGGTGCTCGGCGATGGCCTTTCCGATGCCACGGGATGCGCCGGTGACTATGGCTACCCTGTCCAGAAGAGGCAGCTCGGAGGCCGAGGACGGCGGCTGTGGGGCAGGGTTAGCAGTGGCCATCTCTAATTCTCTACTAGTCTATAGTGATCGATATTTAGTAGGATTGGGATGTGGTATCAGTGAGCTCATCTGTATTTATAGTTGGGCTGGAAAACGGTTTTGGGATGAAAAATAGCCGAATGATATAAGAGATGACGTCGATTTTGTTGACAAATTCGAAATTACAATTTTCCAAGAATGTAAAGACGGGTGTTGTGCCCGGAACTACACTTGTCGTTTTTTTGACCGGAAATGTTAACAACGGTGCAAAAATTTTGCTTGCTTAGGAAGACAAATTGGCACACAAGACACAATTGTAGATAGGGGTGTTCATAAATATCCGATCCGTTCATTCCGATCCGACGATCCGATCAACAAAAATCCGAGTCCAACGGAAAGTTATCCCAATCCGGTCCGATCCGAGAAAAATTAGTCGGATAATAAACCGGATATAGAATAGAATTTTACCCCTAAAATCCGACGGAACGTGATCCGATCCGATAAAATTATACATTTTCTTAGCATAATGTCACATTTTCGTGTTTTAAACTTAAATTTATTTGAAAAATACATGTCAAATAGTAAACCGGATATCCGATCCGATCCGAAATAAATGGATTGGATATCCGGATATATCCGGATCGGATAACACTTTTGAGAATTTTTATCCGGTAATATCCGATCCGTTTAGGCTAAACGGATCGGATATCCGACCATGAACAGCCCTAATTGTAGCTATTACACGTAAGCGTCATCTGGACCAACTAGATCCTGCACAAGTGTGTGACTATAGTGAGACGGCGTGTTAATACTGTTGTTGTAAGTTATGTTCGTTAGATATTTGGGTTGTGTAGCTCTTACTCCCCTCTTTAAACATCTCCACAACCCAATCTTATAGGCTTTAACATCGCCGCCTGTCCTACACATACATAAGCATGCTCGCCATACCATTCGTGCCTCGAGCCGGGACTAAAAATGTATGCTTCCTCGAAACCGTTCCTTCCAACGTCCACCGAGTTCATCTTCCCCTATTTCATCCAATTACGTTCATCTTTAGAATCACACGCAAATGAGTAGTTGAGTGGTATCGTATAAAAATGTGACAAGATCTTACCCTGTCTATGATTGTGAAGTTCCTAGGGGCACTTGTGTAGATCCTGCTCATCTCATCGGTCAGATGCTTATAGTTATTATTCTCTTCGCCTTCTTCACTTCCTTTTGCTACGTCTCGTTTAGAGAAGATGCCCTTGAATATGCTCGCCTTTTCGTTGTTCCTGTCGTCGTTTGGAGGGACGATGCTAAAATGCGATGAAACTGGAGGTCTCTCGAAGAAATTTGACCCTTCTAAACCGACTGCATAGGTGGCATCAGGCGTGCTCACCGTAAGATAACTCCGGACAGATCCTCTTAACTCTAACATGGAGGAACCCAAGTTGGATACTTTCAAATCTGAGCTCATGCTATCCTCTTCTAGACTGATTGTGTATTGTATTTCAACTTCATTGTCCGGGTGACTGGGTCCCTTGAAACTTCTCTACCTATACACAAGTTATAGATTACATTCAATCATGAAAGATAACACAAGAATGAACAGACTAATAGTCTCAATAGTCAGTATGAGAGACCATAAATAACACATAAAAAAAAAAAGCAAAACAAAAAACAAAATTAATTAATGGTCATTTATTTGCCTCTTAGGATGTGTTCGGCAAAACAAGGTTTTCTGGGGAGGTGAAAGTTTTTAAGAAGGTTTTTTGGTAGGTGAAATGTTTTTTAGTAGGTGGAGGTTGTCTTATACGAACCACTCAAAACCTTATAAGGTGTTCGGTATTGCAAGGTTTTTAGATAAGTTTTACTTTAAACTACCAAAAACAATATTAATTAAAATAATTAATAAGAAAAGTTGTGTTAACTTTTTTCACAAACCTCCTAAAACCTAGTTACACCAAGGTTCCTATTTTCTACTTTCAAACCTCCTCACAAACCTACTAAAACCTCCACCTCCAAGAAAACCTGATTGTGCCGAACACCTATTTGAGTAGATTTTAAATAATACTTTCTAAAACCTATACCGAACAAGGCCTTAGGACAATCTTTATAAGGAAAGAGATTAGATCAGGGACGGACTTATTGTGTTCCCAATGGGGGTGCCCCCATTTGGATTTTAAAAAAACTAATATGAAAAATACTGAAAATTGCAATTGGATTTGGGAGAATAGCTTTCCCAAAGGGCCAAAGCTTTACAGATTTGCCATCCGCCTCCCTCCCTTGCCCTCCCTTAGTCGTCTGTGTCGCCAGCCCACTCCGTTGTCGACCCGGGCCGTTTGCTCCGTCGGTCCGCCGGTGCTGCTCGTTGTTGTCTTCCACTCCCCTCCTCTTGCGCTCCTCGTCTCTCCACGACGAGCGAACGACCCTCCTCCACGACGAGCCCACGTCCCTCTTCCACGACTTCCGAGTTCTGACCGCCGTCAACCTCCTCCACGGCTCTACCTTTGTTGTTGCACCGTCGACTCGCCGACCGGTGACCGCCTCCTCCACTTTGTTACGATTTTTTTTTTCTTATTTCTAGAACTATTATAATAATTAGCACAAAAACTTGATTTTTATTTGTTTATTTGCTTGTTTTTTATTTTTTTCTTAAATCAGGATTAATTTAGGTTTTTATTCAGGTTTTAATTATTAAAGATTGAGAATTCTATTGACAGAATAAAGAAATTTTTAAGAGACGGTAAATCGAAGAATTTCTTTATAAACGAATTAACATAATTTCAACATTTTATATATTTAGTCTCCTCTGGCTTGAATGTCTGGGTCCTCCACTGGATTAGACTAGGCCATTTACAAAGAAAAAATCACTCTCCTAGAGTATCTTTACGAATGAGGTCCCGAAAAACCAGATCAGATCTAAGCGGAAAAGTGGAAGCGTAGTGAACAAAGAGTCCACCACGTTATCAGCAAGGACATTAGCTTCACGGGGCATATATACTATCACCTAACTCCGAAACTTTCCAAGCAAACCTTGAATATAGATTTTTTTAGATCTGAACCTTGAATATAGATAGATATAGATGAATGCAATTGAAAGTACTAGTACTCTATACACATATACTACCTATTAGAGCATCTCCAACAACTTTCCCATTCCTCAAATTTGGAGAATATTGGAGTGTTTTAAGGTCCAATAGCTTCCCCATCTCATTCTCTAAAATAGGGATGAAGAAAAAAATAGAGTCAATCTTTCTCCAAATTTGAAGCAAGGTTTCCATTCTCCAAAATCAAATTCTTCCTATATTTCAATACAAACTTTACATATATAGTATATAATCTTTTTTGTTTTAATATATAATTAAATATATATATTCCTTTTTAGGTTTGATTGATCTCTATCATAGAGAAACTCTTGGAATTCAAGCATAAATTTTTTGGAGATATTGAACTTTCAATTCTCCATTTTAGAAAATTTTAGAGACTATTGTTGGAGATGTTATTATTAATGCACTTTTAAATATTAAACATTGTAAATTTTCAGCTTAAGCCACCTTAATTATTTCATTCAATCATTTCATCAAACACCCAGAGCGCGTGTAAAACAAAGAGATCGAGTGCCTTCGGGCATTTAGTCAAAACGGTTAAGCCTCCAAATGTAGTATCCAAATGTCACCGGTTCGACTCTCATGAACAGTGCCCTCAATAAAAAAACAAAGAGATCGAGCTATCTTGGCTTTATAATCTCTTTTTTTTTCTCAGAGTAAAAGGGTAAAACACGAGTGTCACGCTCTACCCCGAACAAAAAAAAGAAAGTCCGTCTCTTCTTATTGGACAAAACATCTTCATCCGGAATAAAACCGCCCGCCACGCATCAGATGAATCCTCCATTGACCCGGATGATCTGGCCGTTGATCCACTCAGCCGCATCCGAAGCCAGAAACCCGACCACCGGCGCAATGTCGGTGGTCTCCCCGAGCCTCCCCATCGGGGTCACATCCACCGCCATCTTCACCTCCGCCTCCGTCTTCCCGGTAAAGAACAAATCCGTGGCCACGGCCCCGGGCGCCACAGAATTGACGGTGATACCGGTCCCCTTGAGCTCCTTGGCCATGATCTTCGTCATTGCCTCCACCGCCGCCTTCGACGCCGTGTACGCCGCGTACCCCGGCATGAACGCCGCCGCCAGCGACGACGACAGAGTCACGATCCTCCCGCCGCCGCCCTTCCTCAGCCGCCCCGCCGCCTCCTTGGCGCACACGAACGTCCCACGCGCGTTCACCGCCAAGATCCGGTCGAACTCCTCCATTGGTGTGACACCTATCGGGGAGTAGGTGGCATTGAGCACGCCGGCGTTGGTGACGAGAATGTGGGGCCGGGCGCCGCCGAAGGCTTCCTCCGCGGCGTCGAAGAGCGCCTTCACTTGCCCCGCGTCCGAGACGTCGCAGCGGACGGCGACGGCGCGTGGGGTCGAGAGGGAGGCGCGTGGAGGGGAGGCGTTGAGGCGGGCGGCCAGGGATTCGGCCTCGGCGGCGCTTGTGGCGTAGTTGACCACGACGCGCGCGCCGAGGCTGGCTAGGTGCTCGGCGATGGCTTTCCCGATGCCACGGGATGCGCCCGTGACTATGGCCACCCTGTCAAGAAGTGGCAGCGGGGCGGAGCACGGTGGCTGTTGGGCAGGGTTATCGGTGGCCATTTCTTAGTGATCGATTCAATATATGACATTAGGATGGGGTAGCAATTAACGAGTATTTATAGTTGGAAAAATGTCTGAATGATATAGGCGATTACGTCTATTTTTGTAGGAGTGCAAATTTCCAAGAATGTAAGAAGGTTGTACCCGGAACTAGACTTTTATCATTCAACAACGTTGCAAAATTTTGCTTGCTTACGACGACAAATTGGCACACAACACACTATTGTAGCTATTACACGTAAGGGTCATCTGGACCAACTAGATCCTGCGCAAGTGTGTGACTATATAGTGAGACGACGTGTTATTACTGTTCGTTAGATATTTGGGTTGTGCAGCTCTTGATCCCCTCTCCAAACCTCTCCACAACCCAATCTTATAGGCTTTAACATCGCCGCCTGTCCTACACATACATAAGCATGCTCGCCATACCATTCGTGCGTCGAGCCGGGACTAAAAATGTACGCTTCCTCGAAACCGTTCCTTCCAACGTCCACTGAGTTCCTCTTCCCCTGTTTCATCCAATTACGTTCATCTTTACAAGCACACGCAAACGAGTCGTTGATTGGTATCGTATGAAAGTATGATAAGATCTTACCCTGTCTATGATTGTGAAGTTCCTAGGGGCACTTGTGTAGATTCTGCTCATCTCATCGGTCAGATGCTTATAGTTATTATTCTCTTCGCCTTCTTCACTTCCTTTTGCTACTTCTCGTTCAGAGAAGATACCCTTGAATATGCTCGCCTTGTCATTGTTCCTGTCTTCGTTTGGAGGGACGATGCTGAAAGGTGATGAAACCGGAGGTCTGTCGAAGAAATTTGACCCTTCTAAACCGACTGCATAGGTAGCATCAGGGGTGCTCACCGTAAGATAACTCAGAACAGATCCTCTTAACTCTAGCATGGAGGAACCCAAGTTGGATACTTTCAAATCTGAGCTCATGCTATCCTCTCCTAGACTGATTGTGTATTGTACTTCAACTTCATTGTCCGGGTCCCTTGATACTATCTCTAACTATACACAAGTTATAGATTACATTCAATCAGGAAACATAGCACAAGAATGAACGGACTTATAGAAATGTGTCTGAAATAATAGCGTAACAATTCATTCTCTCCTTTCCTAAATCCAACATTTTAATGTGAAGTGTTAAATTACACACTTATAGTCTCAATATGGGAGACCATTTTGGATTGCCAATCAAGTTTAGGCAATGGTAGAAAAGCCCAGAACGATGTATTCTTCAGAATTTAGTTTCATTTAAAACAGAGGACATACATATTCTTCTGTCCATTTTTATGTAAAATCTCTAATTTAACAAAACAATTTTCTCACTGCCCATGTTTAACCAAACACAAACCTTACGAATCTCATAAAATGATCAAGAAAGAAATACAGTATGATTTAGAACACAAACCTGGATACCATCAATTCTGTTTCCTCTGACATCTTTCAGAGTCCAACTAGTGGGAGACCATGAAAGCCCACCTTCGCCTTCGCAACCAAAGGCCAAAGACACTCCACCTTTAACAACAACTTCATCACCGCCCTCTCCGCCACTTGTAACACTAGTGTGGAGCACCTCCTGTAAACCGCCATGCCAAAGCCGAGGCTTGTAGGATGTGATCAGCCCCGAGGGCAACATGAGCTTAGCCACACTTCCATTATCCACTACCATGTTGACAACACAGCTTTCCCCGAGCTCAGTGAAGCTGACCCCATCGCTGCCGAATTCCCTCTTGAAGTAGTCTACATTGATTGGCGTGATGGGTGTTGAGCTCACTGACGGTGTTGGAAAACATCTTATGGTGGGTTTGTGGTTGAGAGGGAACAAGGAGGGTGTTTTGGAGGGTTTTGTACAGAATAATAAGTGGGTGAGTTTGGATGAGAAAGCAAGGCTGTTGGCCATTGTTGAAATGGCTTGGTATAGTGATGAACTGCAGTTCAATGTTTTCAAAGAGAAAGAAGGGGCAATGAGGGGTCCATTTATCCTTATCTTGGAAAGCTATTTGTTTGGGTGATAGATGGCGTTTCAAATAACCTTGCACTGCAGATATTTTAGAGCACAAAAGGACATTTTGCCCATTTTTCTTTAGGTATGATTTTCTGGTTTCCTTGTTATAGAATACTGAAATTGTCTGATAACTGTAAGGAAACTTTTTTTGGTCGAATAAATGTAAGAAAACTTACTTTCATAGTGAAGGGGGTTTCTTCATTCAAATGAGAAACTATTAACAGTTCTAAGACATTCATTACTGTCTTTTGATCCACATTGTGCAACTGGGTGGTAAAACTATGAGGCTGTGGTGAAATCAATAGCATACTAGCATTAGCAACACATGAATTCCATTTAGAATAGGGAAAAAAAAATAGACATTTTGTGACATATAAACATTGTTCTTTTAACATGTGGAACAAGTTACAGATTATCATGCTCAATGACTTGAGCTCCTCTCCATCCATCACCTGGGTTCACAGTCACCGGCACCATCATTGAAGCCGAGCCTGCACAGATGAAGTAATCCTTTCCATATTTCTGAGAGAAGGATCCCGGGCTAGACACATAAATATCGTCGAAACCCATCCTTATGATCCGAAAAAAGAGCTCTCTTCCCTGAAAACAAGCTCAAATCCATCAAACCCCTATACTTCTAAAACAGAACCATAAAGATAAGAAGTTCTGAATTCTGATCAACCCAACTATGTTTTGATGTACATTCTATGATACCTGATCAATTGTCTCAAACTTTGAGGGAACAGTTCTATGGAATGCCTTCCCTCTTTCCGACGGAGGAGTAGCATAAACCCTGCTGAGCTTGTTCTTCAAGACAGTGACGCGATCCTCCTCCTCAGTCCACACACCCGGCTTTGCAGGATCAGGACCAAACGAGAACAATCCGGCGTCATCAGCCTTCATTGCTTCCGCAGGAGACAGGATTTCAAAGGGGGAAGACAAAGGAGGGTACGAGCAATACGAGCAGCCTTGCAGGCCCGTAATGGCGGTTCTGCCACGCTTCTTGAACCTGAAATGGCCAAGAATGGCACTAGTGAGGCTGACCGCCTTACGCCCGTTGTTCTTCACTATAACCGCTGTTGCCATGCTCAGTGGATACAGAGAAACAACATAGGTTATGTCTAGGGATCCAGAGGTGCACCCTAACTCAACCTGCACAAAAGATAGGCATATTTATCCATTGCAAAGGGAACTTCACCTTTCAATTTCATCATTGCAAATCAACTAGACCTAAAATTCGTTGACAGTACATTTCTATCATCAGGATCTTCTAACCTAATCAACTAAAACGAAACAATCAGCCACCAGAGCAACATTTGAACTGGAAATTGGAAGCCGATGGATACCTGAACAGCGTCAAAGGAATCGGAATCGACGTTCTTGACGGACCAATCGGCGCCGGAGAGAAGAGATCCGGTGGGGAGACTACCACCACGGACGCCGGAGCTCTTGGCATTCGAGTCAGGAGGAGCTTGGTTGATGACCAAGCCGATTCCGCCTTTCTCCCCGGGAGGCGAGGGTTCGGGGCCGGTGGCCGGAGAGGGGAGGGAGAAGAGGACCTCCTCGAAGCCGTCGTCCTTCCAGAAGACCTTAGGCTTGTAGGAGGTGACGAGAGCGTCGGGGATGCGGAGCCTGACGGAGCTGCCATTGCGGACGGAGAGCTCGACGGCGGGAACGTCGCCGAAGTCGGAGAATTTGATGCCTTTACGGCCGAATTGCTGGTCTAGGGATTCGATGGTGGCTCGGGTGTTGGTGGAGAGAGTGGGGAGAGAGGAGAGGGGAGAAGCGGCCGCCATTGATGAGGAAAAGGGCGGGTAAGGTGGGATGAGGTGGCCGAATGCAGCCTCTCATTTTCTTTTCCGTTTTTTTTGGTTTTGGCACTTTTCGTGTAAATTACATCAAACTACCACAAAATACATATATTTCCACATAACAAGCCAATAGAAATTTCTTGACCATAACAATCACATTACCTACAAAGGGATAGGGCATTTGGTCACATATGTTGTAAACGGCGCTTATAAAGCCTGGTAAAGATAATGTGATCATGATTTACACAAGCCAAGGACTTTTAATGTACATATACCATGGCACACATTAGAAAAATAGAAAATAATAAGTTACAATAAATTTGAAAGAATTGAGACTGCACTTCACAATATACATTCATCCGACCAACTATAAAGATAGAGATTATTATGGACATTTTGGAGAGTAATTCATGAGCAGAAAATATTTGACTGAGCGTAAACAAGTAACGAAAATCCTTCTCACTTGAGTTCAACGTAGGGCCTATATGATTTGAATGCGTAAAAAGTAATTACCGTAAAAAGTAACCATTAAGCCATTTACCATTTGACAAATTGTAGACAACAAAGATAAAACAGTGTAAGAGCCAAGCTAAACAGAAAAGCTCACATCCAGGCGACAGATCCAGAAACAAAACAGGGTCCTGTAAACGCATTTTACAATTGCATTGATTGAGAACAACCTATCAAAACTTTCTATCGTTTATGTTGCATAACTAACAGAATAAAAAAGCGCAAGCAAGAAAGAAAGGAAACAGAAAAAAGCTCCCCCCACTCGAAAAAACCAGGTGGATGATGAAATTTCCATAGAAGACCATACTTGAAACAATATCAAGTATATCTCTAGTCTTCATCCATTGCTGGAGGTGCCTGATCTCTCCTGGGGCCACCAGCTGGTTTTGCCATTATGATCTGCACGGTATATATAAATGGCGGTTATTCAATGAAGCAATATGACCATTTACGCACATCCAAGTTACTTGGTTTCAAATTTTGTAAGCAATGATTGAATATCATGAAAATACAAAATTCTAATTTTGGAGGATAGGAATTAGGAAGCTCATTTCAGCCCTTAATAGATCAAGGGTCTGTTTAGTATTAGCAATGGAAATCACATGTCATATCTGGATGCTTTTGTTGTATTAGCTACCATATCTTCTACTTATTAACCTTTATCATCTAACAGTACCCATTATCTAGGCATGCCAAACAGACCCTAGGCACAGTCTAGTTTACAAAAAATATATGGATGATAGATGCACTAAATAGTAAGTTTCAGGACCACAACGGATGACAAATTACCTGATCTACTCGAAGAACAGTGCAGGCAGCATCTGCAGCATATTTGAGAGCGAATAACCTGCACACGAATCCAAATAGTTTTAGGCGCCAACCCTAGATGCAAACAAGACAAGCAAACCATGCTAAAAAAGTACCCTTTTCACTCTTGGAATACAATCAATACACTTCATAGGAAACTTTTTTTTACCAAAACCAACAGTATTGATTCTTAATGTTTACCAGGCAAGCAACAAAGAGCAGTTTCATAGAACATAGGGTCACATGTGTTTCAACTGCAGTATCATAGACGTGAATGCCTAAACTTAATGAATGCCTATCAATGGTTTAGCTAGATGTGAAAATAAACAAATAAATAAAACCCAGAAAGATAACGGTAATCTGAAGAAGACAAGATCAAACTGATGAAGACAAGGGTATCTTAAAGCTCATATTACTTGGTGATATGGAGGTCCCACACAGCCATGGTTGATGCATCCTTGCATGCACCCTCCTCCAAGTCAATACCTACTTTTGTGTTACCAGATGAGTGTGCAGCATATAAAGAAGATATAATCTCCATTGCATCAAGTCCGGCATTCTCGGCTAAAGTTTTTGGGATCATCTCAAAACACTCGGCAAACTTTGCAATAGCGTATTGATCCAACCTGCATGACAGACAGGCCAACTTAAATACATTAAAAAAAATTACAAGGTATGAAATAGATGCAAAGGTAAGAAAAGTGTTATATAGTGATATAAAATGATTTCTCATCATCTAGGTTCACTTTTGAGAAAGACCTAAGCTCACACATAAACAAAATGTTCATATAGAAATAGCCCACAAGTAGCCTACGTCAGATATAATAGTTCAACTTCAAACACCTATTCCAAAAGGGCAAAAAACAACTGTTCATTTAATTCATTGCCCAATACTGAATAGTTGACACAGATTATGAAAGAATATGACAGATAACTACAGTAAAGAGTAAAATAAACACCATGGCTTACCCTGTTTCCTTGAAAGAGAACTCCTTCAGTTTTCTAGCCAACTCTATTTCAGTAGCTGCAGCCCCAGGTACAATACGACTATCCCTGCACATTGACTGCATATGAAAGACGACAGCAACATTAACTATCTTTTTCTAGATTTGCTTCAAAAGCTGCCAAAATTGAACTCGCACAATGCTTCTTTAAGCAATCACAAGAAAAACTAATACCTTGTAGGTATTAACGCCGTCATCTACTGCTCTTTCAAGGTCATCCAATATACTATCAGTACTACCTCTTAGCACCACAGTAGATACAGAGTTTCCACCTTCTTCATTCTTCACAATAGTAACCTACAGAAAGTAACAATGTAATATGAGAGAGAACTCCACAATATCAACTGTTAACCTAGCTTGGAATCCTGGCTTAGCACAAAGAAGAAGAGTAGGAAGGATCTAATGCATCTATCATACATACTTGTACAAAATACAAAAATCAAATGAAGAACCAAGACATTCAAATTATACCGTGGCACCCCCTATTTCCTCAACGGAAATAGAGTCAGCATATCCAAGATCATCAGGGTTAGGTTGGCTGAGCTTCAACTGTCATACAAGATACAAAATATATTAAGAAAAGTTAATCAAGTATACCTCAATCAGATAAAGCACAAGGAAACAAAAAGCATGGATTCAGCAAGCTACGTACGATGGCAACAGCACCAGTTGTACGGCAAAATCTTCGCAGCTCAAATTTGGAACTAATCCTGAGGACCATAAGCCTGTGGAGACAAAGATTTAAAAAAAAAAAAAGGTTACAATATGCCAAGGAAAAGTCAATAGAACAGTGCTGAACAAAACCAGCATTACAACACTAGATTGACATATAAATAATATAGATAACAAAATCATACAGTTAATCTGATAGTATGCAGGTTGAAAACTACCCATGCAGAAGGTAAAAGTGTGTTCTAAGTAGAATAAAAGCCATTATATACTAAATACAAGTCTCAAAAGAGAGAAAAAATTATTAACGTACAGTCAGCAGTTCAGCATAGACTAGTTGTATTTATATACAGGTTGTGGATATAACACAATTGCACATAATCGTGTTGTAAGGGTTGCAAACTAGTACATACATGCTGATTCAACGTAGGATTGAAGTGGTACATACATTAATACATTTAAAGCATTTTCCCTCACCACACTCGTGAAAAAGGCATATCAAAAAACAAGGAAAATCCATTATACACTAGGAGGCATACACAGACCACTCTATATCACAATTCATAAAACACTTTAATCATTTTTTTTTTCTTAAAATGCCGAAAGCAAGAGACAAACCAGTAGCAAAGATTGTGATAAAAACCTTCAAACAAATATAGCAAGTAATAGCAGGATTGGAAAAGGATGAAACTTCTGATAGGGAGAGACAAAGAAAGCAATAACATACTTGTAACGCTCACAGAAGTGCATTGCCATTTCCCCAACTGCCCCGCCACTAACAATAACTTTGGCACCACTTTCTGCAACAGATTTTATAAGTTCTTCAACCTTTGCTTCTTCAGTTTTTGCATACGTTTCTAGCTGCAAATTGACAAAATAATCTGTCAATAGGAAGAAATAAAAAGAGCTCAATGGAATAAAAATCCAATTTAAGTTCAGGTCAGGAATTTGTGCTAGAATAGTTATTACTCTAAACCATAAATATGTTGTTCCATTAACAAGAAAAAACAATGAGTCAACCAATCACCTGCGCTGCACTGTGAATCAGAACAGTGCCTTTTGTTTCAGTGGCGGTGGTATCAACTCCAGAAGCAAAAACAGCAACCTGTACAAACATGGTAATGATTAAAGACCAAGGATGTTCACTGGACTAGTAGTTGCAAAGCACTACAATTGAGCAAAAATTGCTCCCCATGAGAAGAACAGCATGCAGGCATGGCATGATTAAATGTAAACATATAAAAAACCAATAGTAGAAAAGAAGTAAGAAGCCTTACTTTGGCCTTTTCCACTCGCTTGATACTTCCAGCAGCATCATTTTTCAGAACCATGCCCCTCACTACTGTGCTGTTATGCAGACCTCCACCCAAAAGTTTTGCAATACGGACATTATCCACATTAAAATTCACTGGGTTCTTCGGACAGACTTGTATGCATGCCTATAACACCACAATTGCAACCATTACATCATAGTACCAGATTATTGCACAATTACATGTGGAAAGACAAAGTGCAGGGCTACTTACATCAGCAATAAGACTGCACAGCACCTCTTCCTGCCCAAATTGCTTGCTAGCAACAGCTGCTCTCATTCGAGTAATAACTTCTTCCTTGTTCCTCACATCCATTTTATCAGAATCTTTTTCTATCATCTCTTCCAACAAATCAACTGTCTAAAGCAAACATCACTAGCTCAGTACATACATTCTCTAAGAAAAATGAATGCAAAAACCTTCACACGAGTGTTAAAAAATTCGTGGACAAAGGTGGAATACCTTATTGATCGCTTTTGTGTACCCGCTGATGATTTCACTTGGGTGCAATCCCATCCTAATTAGCTCCTCCGCACCTTGAAGAAGCTCCCCAGCAAAAGAGATCGTCAAGTTAGCTCCATCTCCGATCTCTTCCTGTTGAGCCTTGCCCGCCAAAACCAAGAGCTTGGCGGCCGGGTGCTGCACCTCCAACTCATTAACAATAGTTGCAGCATCATTGGTCACAAAGAGCTTGTCCAAGTGATTGATAACCATCTTATTCATCCCTGAAATGCCACGAAAAAAAGTAAAAACAGAAGTTTCAGAACTCAAGAGAGCATAGTTGTTGCTTTTCATCCATACGAAATACTAACCAAAATAAATGATTCTATAAAAACTGCAATCCTTACTCCCCCACACACATAATTTTCTAAATCACAACAGAGAAACAATCAAGCCGAATGCCAGTTAAACCCTAATGGCCCAGAAGCAAGCACAACCCCTACACAAACCCGTTGCTGTTGTAAAATCAATCAACCAAGATAAGTCTTGAGCAAAATGAGTTCCAGTGAGTTCAACAACAATGACCTAGCTAGAAGCAATTGCGAGAAAATTATGGAAGAAACTATGAAGAGAGAATGACGGGAATAACAATGACGAACATTTGATCTAACAAAGAGTGAGGAGAGTGGCGATACCATTTGGACCGAGAGAGGTACGGGTAATGGTGGAGAGCTCCTTGCAAGCATCGATGTTCTTGAGAACGGCTTCATCGAGACCAGAGAGGTGTTTGTGGCCTTCCTTGAGCATCGATTGTATTCCATACGGATGGAACCCCATTTTCTTTTCTCCCAAACTCGAACGCAAGAGTAGAACAGAAGGAACTACTGAGCAACTGAGCGAGGGAAGAGAAAAGAGGAAACCCCTAGAAGCCTAAAGAGACTCTTCTTTGTTTCGTTTTTTCCCACATTCTCAAGAATGTTCGCATGATAAATTGCTGAACCCGGTTAGAGAAAACCGGGTATAGTAGAGTAAAGCGACCAAGCAAAGTATTGTACGCGAATGTATGGGCAACAAAATAATGCCATTTTGTTTCGTTTCTAACTTGTGTTCATGGACGATATGGTTTGGCGACTGCGAGAGGTATTTTGTGCGAGGTAATTGTCTGGAAGGTTTCGTCCAAAGTATTGGCTCGTGTTCGGTTCCAACGGCGGAGCTTTGGGATGCACTTAACGGTCTTAAGCTTGCTTGGGACATGGGATTCCGTAAGTTGATTCTTGAGCTCGATTCTCAATTAGTTGTCCTTTTAAATTCTAAAATGTGTAAGAGTCACATGTTCTTTAGCTTAGTGTCTCATTGTCAAGGCTTGATTAGTAGGAAGTAAGTTTAGGAATTGGACTATCGAGTACTGTCATATATATTGAGAGACGAATACGGTTGTGGATTGTCTCACGTCTATTATTTTTTCTTTTCCTTTAGGATTGCATGTTCATGTTCTCAGTGCCCCGCCGGAGGGGATTATTTACTTTTTAGCTGATATAAGGGTCAGGCTATATCTCGCTTGCTCACTATTTAGCCTGTTTTATTACTTGATAAAACGTCTCCTTAAGGGCCCGGCAAATGTCGTCTCTCCTTCAACCAAAAAAGACATGTGTTCATGGACCTCGCTATATGAGAGCTAAAATTTATGCTTAAACAACAACTTTATAAACCCTAATCCTTTGTAGATCAAACCCTAACTACTAAACCATAAGGAGGGAAAATTTGACCTGTTGTCCGTGTCCTTTCTTTTCTTCCTCCTCTGTTTTTTTGTTGTTGTTGTTGTATTAAGTGACTTATCTTTTTGGGTCAAGAGCACTGTTATTAAGAGTCCAATCGGAAACATTTAGATACTACTCCTCTTAGCTGTTGACTTAACTTGAAGAGTACATAGTACATAAATGCCTTATTATGATGTATTTATTTATTAATTAAGTTTTTTTATCTTCCCTTGCATTTTTCCCCGAATCCTTCAAAAATCTATTTTTTTTCTTCCAGGTAGTTACCATCATTTTCTTTGGCATGTCAATTTTTAGAATACCGATCAATTACAAATGGACTTTTTAAGAGTAATTATCCTTGACACTTGAACTTGTGCAAATTGATTAAGCTCTATTCAGCCGGGAACATTAATTCCTAGAAGAGATCCTAAGAATCCCTATCCCAGAAAATGACATTAACGACAAACTGATTTGGGCCCCAAGCAAAAATGGATGGTACTCCACGGAATCGGCAATAAGTCTAATAACCAAAGAGGAAACCATGCCCTTGAACCCAAACGCATGGATTTGGAAGCTGGATACATACCCAAAAGTAAAGAGCTTCTTATGGAAAATTGACATGAATGGGTTACCCACTAAACAAAGACTTAGTGAAAAACATGTTGATGTACCACAAGGATGTCTCATGTGCAATGCTACACACGAGGACTCGGTCCATCTGATGCTTAAATGCCCTCATACTCTCGCAATAGTGAAGAGTATTAACGATAAAACAGAACGAGTAATTAGAGAACTTAACTCAAATCAAATGAACCCGCGAAATGTGTTATCCCAATTGAACAGTAAGTTAAGGAAAGAAGAACTTATTGAGCTAGCAGTAACTTGGTGGGGCATCTGGCATCAGAGAAATAAGGTACTCTTTCAGCAAACGCCCAATGACATCATACAAGATCTTAGCATGTATGTCCGCAATCAATTAACACAATGGAAAATGGCAAAAGACTGACATGATGATGAAGAAAAGAGTCTGAATAAGCGCGTCGGCCCTACAAGGAGATCGCGAAATAAATTGCAAAGTTGGAAGAAACCGGCAAGAGGAAGTACAAAATTAAACTTTGATGGGTCTAAGCTTAGCAATGGTAATGCGTCCGGTGGTTCAATAATAAGTGATGCTGATGAAAAACCAATTGATGGATCTATTAGAACATATGGAAAAGTATCAGTTCTAATGACAGAAACATTAGCATTATGGGATGGCGTAAGAAAAGCGAAACAGATGAATTGTAGGAAGTTAGAGATAGAAGGAGATAATATAACAGTTATCAAAGCACTAATGGGGCAAATTCGTTGCCCATGGGAAATTGAAAGATTAGTTGCCGACATTCTCGTGTCCCTTCGGGGGTTCGAGTCAGTCCGTTTTTATCATGGGAGTAGACAGTGTAACTCTGTGACTGATAAAATTGTTTCTTTGGGTCACAGTCTCTCATGGGAATCTATTTGGAACCATCACGAGCTTTTAGCTCTCATCCGAAAGGATGCTCTAGGCGAGACCTAATTTTCACCGTTTCAAAAAAAAAAGTAACACAATTTGACAAGAAATAAAAAAGGCGAAGAATCCATTTTGCATTCAATTCTATTTTGCAACTTGCAATTAACAAACAAAGTCAAAAGAATGAAATTATGGAAGATATTAAAGCCAAGACGACGAACGAGACTCAAGAAGATCGAGCAGTCAACAACGACGACGTGGACAAATCGTGGAGGCGTTGGTGTCGACGTCGGTCGATGTTGTTCTCTGTTTTGCCTCTGCTCTGCAATCTGATCGTGGCTTTTGGGTAACCCCTAATTGCCTAATGTGGTTTTCTTTTTCATTAAAAAAAACTTTAAAATTCCTAAATTGCACTCTTCTGTTTCTTTTTTCTCATGGTTGAAGGTATCTTCAATAGAACACCGTCGGTAACTAATTTTTCAAATACCTCCTTCTAACACTAATTCCGGCCAGACGGATGTGGGGGCACCGCCCCCTGGCCCCTACCCCCATCCGTCACTGCTTAAATTCTATTAGTTCGTATATAATAAAACTAAAGTTAAAATTGCTTTTATTTGTATAGAACTAATTTTTGTAACCAATAAGATTGAAGGGACATAAAAATAGGATATAGAGAGGTGATCAAAGATTCAGTTCGAAAAATGCCTACAGTAGCTCACAAGTAGTGAATGATTAAGTATATAAGGTGGGGATTGGGGAATGATACAAAGACATCTTGACAGGAAATGATGGTAAGGAGAAGAAGACCACTTCGATCATTCGATGCCCACCTTAAGGCAAACCATTATAACCATTGTGCTTTAGCTGGTATATTATGCATGTTGATGGCTTGCATAGTTGCATTATAGACTTGAAAAGGGAAGTTGGCACACAGGATTCTACTTATTCCTGATCCAAAATCCAAATCTGAATCGTCTACAAATGAAGCAAGATTCAAGTAGATGCCACGTGTTTTACAAAAACACCAAAGAATAACACAAAGGACAGACCAGTACTATTTGCACAGTAGCCGACTAACTCAAAGCATTATTTAAACTCAATTAATCGCAAAACTCACTATTGAAAGCACTTCAGTGTCTACATCAGCCATGAAAACCAAAACACACCTTACAAGAACATCAACCTCCATAAGGCCAGAAAAGAAAAGGAAAAAAAAATAGAGAGCAGAACAAATCTATAAAACCAGGTTCATTTTCCATGGTACTCTTAATCAAAGGTGGGTGCATAGAAGAAACGAGTAGAGAAAGCTGCAAAGTGTCCATTTCACAATCCACTATCAACCAAAAAAAGATGCTACTAAGCTAACGAAACCTAAACCTATCTATAGCCACATAGCCGGTGGCTGGTTGGCCATCATAATCCAACAGATGAAAGTTTGCAATGTAAAACAGCATCCAGGCCAGATTCAAGCTTTGCCATTAATCTTCTGGCAAGAGCTTCACATCAAACTTCAAATTTATCAAGCCTCAGTGGTGGAGCCATTCGGGACAACGCCATTCTCCGGGGCAACTGTTTTAGTGCTTTTGGGAGCATCACCAGGAACTGAAGACATAAGCCTTTCTTCGATCGTGTTGTTAGCTTCCCCGTTGGCTACAACGGGTGTGTATTTAGCATCCCTAGCATCTTTCAGCTGCATTCATATAAAAAAAACTCGGTTAGTACACAGCACACTTGTGAAAGGCGAGAATAAACGTATCATACAAATAAATCCTTTCACTAATTCAAAGAACTGTATCTAACTTTTGAAAGATGTAAAAGTGTTCAATAACAATCCATTCCCCAGAATCAGAGCAAATGCAAGGCTCTTCTTCTCCACGGGATACTAACAAGACTGGTAGGCAATATGAAGTCTGATGTCATGTATGAAAGTGGAACTAGAGCAATATATGAAAGGATTGCATGAACATTGCTCACAAACTAAAGCTGCAAATCACACTATATCTTCAAATGTTCTTGCCTGTTTTTGGTAATGCTGTCGCTTTGCCTTCTTCTCCTGCATAGAAGTCTCACGAGCCTCATAGAACTCAAAATCATCAAGAACACTTTTCTTGCTAGCGTGGACTTTAAATATTTTGAGCACCTGGTTTCCCTGTTCTAGCTTAACCTGTTATCAGGCATCAAAGAGTATATAAGAACGCATACACTACGACCTATAAATGCAGTATCGATATCAAACAGCATTTAAACATACAAACCATACCTCCTGTGTATCACGGCTATTCGTCACAGGCTTATTATCATTGTTCTCAAGCTTAATATGCTTTAATAAACTGTTAGGCACATCCTTAACGATATGCCACTTCACAGGAAAACAACCAATCCACTTGTCCTGCTGCCAGAAGTCCACAGTCTTGTTAAAATCTACTGGACCAGCCATCTCAGCAAGACCAACAAACTGCCCACTGCTATTTACCTGAAATATCATCATAAAAAATGAGCTATACAACATTAAGGTAGCTATATATATACAAGTATGCATCAAGGAGGCTCAAAATTACTTACAGAGAATAACAAAAACACAGGACTGCCACCAGGCTTTGCCTGGGCTTCTTGATATGCTGCATCCAGCTTTTTGTTTCCATTTGGGGTACTGGACCAAACATTGTACTTGATACTTTTATGAACATCATCCTCGCTGTAGGATTTGATGATAAAGAACTTGGCTTCAGGATAATTTTCGGGAAACTCTCCTTTGTTGTATTGACTTCTGTCTGGAATTGCAGGCACCTTTGGCTCAGTGGCATTGACATTCACAGGTAGATCCTGCCCCTTCACAGCCAATTTAAAAGAACCTGGCACTAGCTGATTGTTCAATGTGTCAGCTCTAGGCCCCTTACTCAACTCATTCAAACGGTCCTTACTATCATTTGGGTATCTGAAGAATCCATTGCCCTGGCCCTTAGGTGTGTATTTACTGCCAACCGGCTGCCAACCGCCATTCCAGCTTGCCTTGGAGTTATAATAGTTCAATCCATAACCAGTACCAGAACTGTATGTGTTCCCAAAATGACCATACATCTGATTGCTTGGATGCAACCTGTTCATGTATCCAGCAGTATGACCTACACCAGAGTTAAGATTCTGCTGCTGCAAACCCTGTAATCAAATTATACCATTTTGTAAGAATTATCAGAGCTTTGAAGTATCCAACATGAGATGAACCCAGAAGATTCAAAACATAATTGTCTGGAACAGCGACCAAAACCAGCATATACTGGCTTCATAAAAATAAATTAGGTTGGGGCTTACACTTTGGGCATCAATCAGATCAGGATTCATGTATCTGTAATCACTCCAATCGTTCACTGATCCATCATATCCTGAAAGGGCAGAAAGCAGATTAGTAAGAAAACAGTCGAATACATATAACCCTGTGCAGAAGGATTTAAATCTACCAGAACAATCAACTTTTCAGCAACGTAATTGGCTTACCTTGATAGTAATATGGGTACCCATGAGGTGCATAGTAGGTGTTCAGATTACTGAAATCCTGGATAGGCGGTGTAGGTGTGAACCTTTCAAAAGGTTTGGCCATACCATTCACCATGTTTGTAGAACCACCTGACCCAAACTGTAGAGAGAACACACAGATACTGTAAGTATGCCAAACAATAGAACAGCAACAGAAAAAGGCACTAAGAGCATCCTACTATTCACAGGATTCAATCTAGCGATACCTTCTTGGTGGCATCGTGAACTTCCATAGTCTTGGGCTGGGAGTCCAAAGACAGCTTCTGAAGCAACTCTGCAGCTTCTGCAGCAAAAAGGCAAACTTTTAGTGTAACCAAAGTAAGCCTTACTAATCAAGAAACGAGCTCATATAGAAAGCAGGGCAAAATCATTAGGTCAACACAAATCCCAGGTAAACTTCTTAATTTCCCTCCAAATCGAAGGATTCAATCTCCCTAAAACAATAAACTAGCTCGTATAACACAAAATCCCGGATAAAGATTCTTTCTTGCACGATCTCCTACTATGAAACCTAGCAAAAACCATGAATCCTCGTCGCCAAAGCGAATAGCAATCTATTCGTGCGAAGACAATCCCAAACACAGCTCCACATCACAGATCTCCATTGATTTAGTCCCCCCAGCCACACAGAATCACCTAATCCCCAAAAGCAAAGCGCAAGAGACAAGAAACAAGTGGAAAAGAACAGAGAGGAAACGGCAGAAGAGAAGCATACTGTCAGAGGAAGCCGCTACCGCCGCCATGGTCAAATCCGTCGAAGACCCAAGTCTTTCTGGGGAAGAGGCTAGGGTTTAAGATGGAGCTTGGAAGAAATAAAGCCCTAGCGGCTCAGAAGTTTGGGTTTTCGGCGGAGGGAAAGAGAGAAAGAGAAATAGAGTCGGCCACGAAAAATATAAGAGGGAGAGAGAGAGAGAGAGGAATCCGTTTGGGCGAAGAAAATTGAAAAACCTAGAAGGAACGGGTAAATTTAAACCGGACCCCTACAAGAAATTAAGATTTAATAAAAAGAAAACAAAGAAAAGATATACTGTACTTAACTTTAATAAAAAAACTTATTTATAAATATCTCCTCTTTTATTGCTCTTGAATTTTATGCAAACGTGCCCCAACCATGCCCATTTATATCATCATCCAGCTCTTTTTTTAGATTGTTGTCTATTTTCATTAATAGGCGGGGGAGGGGGTCTATACAATATGCATATAGGTATTTGTTAGAATCGAAATTATCCATCGACCAAAAAAAAGAATTGAAATTATCTGTTTCGAAAACGGGTCCATGACTATCTATTCTATTTTTTTAAGAAGGTAAACATTAGACGTCTTATCTAAAATAAGGTCATCATAGATCATCCTTGCAGATGATTGTACTAACCTCCCTCAAGAGACGAAGAATATCTGGACTTCAGGATTCCGGGTGTGGGGTTGGGGTATTACCATAGCAATAAGTGCTCTAGTTTTGTGAAGATTGAAGAAAGTGCATGGAACAGTGTTTCTTGCTAGAAAATCCGCAGCTTGATTGCATTCACGAAAATAATTAGATACTTGACTTCCGAGAAGTTTCGAAGAGTAAGGTAGATATCTTGGATAATGGGCGTAATTTTCCATGAGACCTTCCAGATATGCTTGATGTTATTGATAATCGTCATATTAACGCCATCAACGACGATTTTGTTTAGGTCGAGAATGGTCGCTTGCTTTACAGCATCGAGGAGGGCAAGCTCCTTTGCTTCCAGAGTTGTATGGGCACGACACGATCGTCTAGATAGGGCAAGCACCTCTCCATCTGGCATCTGCAGAGCGAAAGACAAAAGAGGAGAAGGAACTCCGGCCCATCTGATCTTACTGAGGTGTCAATATTGAATTTTATCCATCCAATCTCTGGTTTGTGCCAGAAATAAGGCTTAGGACGGAACCTCTTAGTTTCTCTTTTAGGCTCCTCCAAAGAGGATTTCCAAGTGAAATACATTTGGAAAATGATACTACTTAAGGAAGCCGGGTCTTTTCCAGTTTCATTATGAGAGATGAGAGCGTTACGTTGGATCCGTGTTTGCCACCAACAAAGCACATAATATCAAGGCTTTTTTTACCGAAAACCACCCTTACAATAGGTCATATTCTCCTAAACCACTCTTTCAATGCCTAATTACCACAAACCACCCGTAATAAGAATTCCGTTACCCTAATGCCACCCAAGCACAATTTCCGTCCAAATTTTCCGTTAAATCATTAAAAAATCTTTTTTCCCTTCATTTTTATTACACTTTGATCAATTATTAACTTTTTTCTTTTAGCTATACCAACTTTATAATATAAATATGTATAATAATATTAATTACCATAAAACTAATAAGTATATGGAGTTCACAATTTATAATATAATTATAATGTAAAAATATACTTATATACACTTTACAAATGAAGATTAGGGGTATTAATACGCCAAACATAATAAATTATTTAAAATATTGATTTATAAATGAGTGGATCATGGATCGAGTAAATCTAAAATTAAAATCTTAATCTACAAAACTATCAATACCTCTAATCTTTATTTAATTAATTATTCATAAGGATATTAATATGTTATTCTTATATTATAAGTTTTGAATTCCATATAAATGATTATTATCACAAATATTAAATTTTATATTTGTTAAATGCTATCACAAATTTTGAAATTATAAATTTGTAGTAACTAAGGGAAAAGAATTATTTCAAATAATGATTAAAACTTAATAAAAAAAGAAGGGGAAAATGCATTTTCTTATAAGTTAACGGAAATTTGGACGGAAAATGAGTTTGGGCCGGGTGGTATTGAGGTAACGGAAGTACTATTACGGGTGGTTTCCAGTAATTAGGCATTGAAAGGGTGGCTTAGGAGAATATGCCATTTGTAAGGGTAGTTTCCGGTAAAAAAAAGCGTAATATCAAATTTGTCGTTTGTCGAACGAGTCTGGTTCATATTGTTTCTTAAATCATTATGAAAGATGGCAGGGGTTGAAATCTTGAGCTTGTGTTCTATCTCATGCAAGAATGAGTTAGTGAAAGGGCAGTGGAAGAATAGGTGGTTTGAGTCTTCTTCTGCATCACCACAAAAGGCAACACTTGCTATAGACCGAGTGATAATACTTGTTAAGTCTTTCAGTAGTCGGAAGCCCATATGAGCAAGCCTTCTAGAGGAAGGATTTGATTTTTGTCGGCAGCTTGAGGCGCTAGATCCAAGAACAGTCAAAGTTGTTGTGGGGTCGGTGTTGGTTTAGAAGTTTCGTTGTTGTCTTGATTGAGGAAGTCCCATCAATAGCAGGGGTTCAGATGACTCGGTCTGTGGTTTTAGATACCGGGATGTGGATATTACTAATCCTAATTACTATACCCTTTGGCAGGGTTCGGAGAAGTTTCTCAATGTCCCACTGTTTCTCTGGAGTGATGAATTCAGAGACTAGGGAGCTAATGTCATCAGTAGTGTAAAAAGGTAGCAGAGAAGCGTCATTGACCCATAGATCGCTCCAAAAATGAATGTTGTGACCTGTTCCTAGCTGCCAACGAAGGCCTTTCCTAAAGGTATCACGTGGCTGAAGGAGACAACTAAATGGCCACGAGATATTTTGTCTTTTATTATAATCCATGATATTTGATGTGCGAAGGTATTTCTCAGCAATTATCCGAACCCACATGTTTCCATATCAACTTTAATTGGAGGGATATGTTCACAGTTTCCGCCGTTCTAAAATTCAAACCACCTTGGTCTTTAGGAGAACAAATATTCTTCCAGGAGATTAAGGGGCGATAGCCTGGGGAGTGTTGTTCCAGAAGAAGTCCTTATTGACTTTGTCTATATGATCGAGAACTACTTTGGGAAGGAGGAAACATTGCATAAGGAAGTTTGTTTTGGAGTTTAAGTTTGCTTGAATTAGGACACTTCTTCCATCTTGGGATAGAGAGCTAGGTTTTCATGACTACCCTATTCAAAATAGGAAAAATTCATATGTGGTGTAGTCGTGGTGATCGAGTTGTGTATTTTGATAAAGTGGGGAGCGTCTTCTTGCATGTGTTACTTCCACCATTCTAAGGTATCAAATTATCCATAAACTGAAAAAGTACAGTGATTAGATAAGTATCGAACTCCGTATGTGAGCTTGTATATCTCGATCTTTTGATAAGGTCTAAAATAGAACCCAGATTTAGGCCGGGATGAATGAGTTACACCGTACCATAGGATGAGGAGGAAGATGATGGAGGTAAGTTAGGGGAAGCAGGAGGGTCATCACCACTTCGTCTACTGTTGGGACGATATTAAGGACGTCAGTCATTAATATCTAAACCAATAATGATCGTCCCTTGTTTTGATAATGACAAAGTCAAATGTATTTGATAAGTTGTCCAAGTGTTGATCTCAGGTAAGTCCAGTGGACGCACATGAGCAAAAAGGAAAACAAGTGAACAGCAGTCCCTAAGCTGTAGGAACGCATGTTACCAGAACTTCCAAGGCTAAACGTAATTGGCGGAGTCCCTGCGCAAGATAGGACGGATTCCTCATCAAGAAGGGACGCGCGCCAAAATACGGACGAAGTTCAAATTCAAATCAAGGCCGCCCCAACATGATTACATCATCGTTCGGCCTTAGTCCTCAGAAGGAAGCTTCCTTTGTCTGGGCACGTGTAGACAATGCCAAAGACGTCGCTTTCACAGCGATGGTCCCCTAGCCACGCGGAGGCTTCCCAAGCGTCAACAGAGTTGACCTCCTCAAGAGGCTCATCGCACCGTTGATCAAAGGTCAAGGATCCTGCAAAGCCTCAGAGGACGCTAGAGGACAAGAACCACTTCCGCTATAAATACCCCCTCAAGGGTATGCATAGCGGTGTGGACTTTGAAGACTTTCTCTCAAGCTCTCCCGAAGCATTCAAGAACAAGAACGAAGATCAAGAAGATCAAGTGAGCTTGAAGCAAGAGAAAGAAAGTCCAACCACATCAGATCCAAAACAAACCACAAAATAGTTAGAGTTGTAGTTTGTCTCTCTCAACGAACCGAGAGAGACGTGAGTGATAGCTTCCTTATAAGCTAAGAGAGTTAGGTTACCTGTTAGGTGGAAAGGAGTGTTACTAGTGAGGCTAAGGACGAACTCTTAGCTCAGAGAAGTGTAACGACTCGCCTAAGTTGTAAGGACTCTCTCTTAATAAGATAAGGGACGGCTATTGAAAATCCTCCAGGCGGAGGTAGAGGTTTACCCATAAGACTAGTTGGTCTTAGTGGGGTTCCTCTATAAATACTCGTGTCCAATATCTCTCTGTATTTCCTGTTGAGTCTAATTTCCGCTGCATATAAGGACGCCCTTAACCCAGTTAAGGACGCCTTTACTAACAGACTTACGATCCAACAATTGGTATCAGAGCAGGCGCTCTAGATTAAGTTTGAGTTGCAGGAAACATGGAGATGGAACCTATAGGTATCTCAAGTGCAAAACCACCTCGCCTGACGGACGGCAACTTCAACAGGTGGAAGACAAGGTTCGAATGCTTCATGCGTAGTCAAAACTACCAATGCTGGCTGGTGATAAAGAACGGCGACCTCGAAGTTCCTGCCGCCAAGAAGGACAAAGAGGCAGATTGGGGTCCCGAAGAGTTCAAGCTTATGGAAGCAAATGCAAAGGCCATCTGTTTTCTACAAACGTCCCTCTGTGAAAGGGATGCCACCCGTGTGAGCAATCTCCCAACTGCTAAGCTTCAATGGGAAGCCCTGGAGAAGTATCATGTTGGGACGCCTGAGATGAAAGAAGACGTCCAGTTGGAAGCAAAAAGGGACTTCTACAAATTCAGGATGTTCACAAATGAGACCATCACCGACTACTCCTTTCGCTTTGAGGCCCTTCTAACTAAGTTGAAAAACTTGGGCGTCAAAGAAACTGAAATTACTTAGAGGATGAAGGTTCAAGTCTTGATAGATGGACTCACGGGACCATGGAACTTTGATAGGATGACGTTCAAAGAGAACCAGGCCAACAAGGGACTGTCCATGGAGGAAATCTATGGAAAACTCAAAGGGTACGAAGTAAGAAGAAACCAAGATCTGGCTGAGATGGGAAAGAGTCCCCAGAATGAGCTGGCTTTAACTCTCGCAGCTAGGACGCCAGAGTATGAGCAATACTATCAAAGGCAAAGAGAGATAAACTCAATGCTAGAAGCCAAAACTCAAGAGCACCAAGAAAAACTTCGTCTTCAAGCTTCAATGGAACGCAAGGGAAAGACGGAAGAACAAATCTCTGAGGAAGATGAGCTAGCATTGTTGCACAAATCTCTTCGTGCTTGGTACAAAAGAGGCAAAGTCCCAAGGATGAAGATGCCCTACAAAAAGGAATCTCGCAAGCCTTCAGAGGCAGAAATGAAGGAGATAGTGTGCTACAAATGCAACAAAAAGGGACATATGGCCAAGAAGTGTACCACAGGACTTTCATCAAAAGAAATGAAGGAAAAGGCGCTGGTTGGTGCATTTGATAGCGCATGGGACGATCTTGACTCAAGTGATGAAGAGCCAGAAAATCAAGTGGCCTATATGGCTATGGAAGACGCCCCAGAGGACGTCTCTGAAACTGAGCAAGAGGTAACCCACGAATCCATGCTAAATTCTCTTGAAAAATGCTCAAAACCAAAGCTCATTAAGTTGATCACTCAAATCATGCAAGAAAGTTATGCCATGAAACAAAGTTTTGAGGAAATTGAATCTGAAAATATTATTGTGGAATGTGAAAGTTGTTGTACCACGTCTCTTCAATTGGAGTCCTCTCAGGAAGAAGTCAAGTCCCTTAAAAGTCAGATTGTGTGCTTAACGCTCGAAAATGCTAGTCTTAGGGACGAGGTCAAAGTTCTAGGAAAGAGTCCGATGACTGAGACTGTTAACCCAATAGTTTTTGTCCCAGCTAGAAAAGGTCTAGGGTATGAATCGGGATCAAAGAACTCTCTCCCTGGTGACTTTGAAGCTAACAAGACTACTGAACTAGATCTTGAGAGGGAAAAGACAAGGAATCTAGAAGAGCGCATTAGAGTTCTAGAGAGTGGTGAGAAAGGATAAAAGGACTACTATACAGATTCTGTTAGTCACAAAATCTACAAGAATATTGCTAAGGGAAAAGGATCTAAGGTAGCGGACCCTGAGAAAATGAAAGAGAACAGAATTCAGCGTCCTAACAAAAAGTACTATCTTGGAAACTATTATAGGGCGTGCTGGCATTGTGGCAAAGGTGGTCACTACCAGTATGAGTGTCTTAAGCTGAAACAAGATCTTGAAAATGGAAAGAAGGCTAGAAATGGGCGTGAAAACGCTAAACCTAAAACTCGATCTCCTAGGACGCATGCTAGAAGATCAAATGATGTGAATGTTTATGATCATTTGCCTATGAAGAAGTTTTACCCATGTAATGAACCAGGTAGGGGTCACCTTGCCTAGGTCGCAAAGAACTAACTCTTCGTTTCAGGTGGAAGTGAGAGGAAGCCCGTGGATCATCGATAGTGGCGCGTCAAATCACATGACTGGAAGCCAGATCCATCTCACTTCTATCCAAACAAATGCCACGGGAGGAACTGTCTCGTTTGGCAACAAGGGCAAAGGAAAGATCAAAGGGACGGGCACCGCAAAGCTGAATCAATCCATCAGTGCGTCCAAAGTTAGTCTTGTCGAAGGACTAGGCTTCAACCTCCTTAGTGTCTCTCAAATGTGTGATCAAGGTGAAAACCTAGTCACATTTGACTCTAAGGAATGCCTAGTCATCAACAAGAAAACAAATCAAGTCATTCTCAAAGGGATTCGTGAAAACAATGTATATATCTTCAATCAAAGGTTCAAGCCTGCTTCCAAATTGTGCTTATCCGTCTCTGCTGTGGACGCCGATCTCTGGCATCGACGTCTAGGACATGCAGGACCTAGCACAATCTTCAAGCTTCATCAAAAAGATCTTGTAAGAGGTCTTCCCCGAAATAATCCTGAGCAAATTGAACAATGTGAAGCTTGCATCAAAGGAAAGCAAACAAGAGCGTCCTTTTAATCCAAAAATGAAGTGAGCACAAAGAAGCCTTTGGAACTGCTTCACATGGATCTGTGTGGACCCATGCAAACCCAAAGCTATGGTGGAAAAAGGTATATGTATGTCATTGTTAATGATTTTTCAAGATTCACTTGGGTTCTCTTCTTGGTGTCAAAAGCAGATGCTTTTGGAATGTTCAAGATCTTCATCAAACAAGTAGAAGTTGCACTTGGGACGAGCTTGAAAGGCCTAAGGTCAGACCATGGAACGGAGTTCAAAAACTCAGAGTTCCTTGATTTCTGTGACCAGCAAGGAGTGTCCCACAACTTCTCTTCTCCGCGTACTCCACAGCAAAACGGTGTAGTTGAAAGAAAGAATAGGACGCTGGAAGACATGGCAAGGACGATGCTCTTGGCTAGCGGCGTCCCCAAACACTTCTGGGCGGAAGTCGTTGCCACCGCAACCTACATTGTCAATCGAGCTATGATTCGTCCTTTGCTCAAAAAGACGTCCTATGAACTCTTAAATGGAAGAAAGCCAAACATTTCACACCTCAAAGTCTTTGGGTGTAAATGCTTCATTCACAACAACGGCAAAGACAACATCGGCAAGTTTGATGCTAGGAGTGATGAAGGAATATTTCTTGGGTACTCCCTCACAAGCAAAGCCTATAGAGTCTTCAACAAACGGACTCTTAAGCTTGAAGAAAGTATCCATGTGGTGTTCAAAGAAAATGCTTCTCACAAGAAAGAAGCAAGTAAAAAGGAACGTCGCTCCTGTCTAAGGGACGATGATGAAGATGATGAGGAAGAACCAAGAGGCTCCTCCGACAAATATTACGTTCCTAGGAACGCCCTTGAATCTCGCGATGAGGTTTCAGTGGGAGTCCCTAGTGAACAACAAGAGCCCTCTCAAACTTGGTCGTTAAACCAAGTGGAAGCCGGTGAGTCAAGTCAACAAAGAGAAAGGCACAGTGTGGACGCTCCAGCTGAGGGGGAACACACTGAACCAACCAATGAAGATGACAACTTTGACTCTGATGAGTCTGATTGGACGGACCCTAGGTGTACTCCTTCAAGAGACGCTACGCATAGGGGATCCAACCTTTCAAGACTTCATTCCACAGATCAAATAATCTCAGATATGACAAAAGGAGTTCAAACAAGATCAGCTGTGAATCAATCCCTTAACGCCAACATAGCCTTCTGTGCCTTCAACGCCTTCGTGTCCTTAGTTGAACCTAAGAACATAAAGGAAGCTCTCCAAGATGTTGATTGGATTCAAGCCATGCAGGAAGAACTGAATCAATTTGAAAGGAATAAAGTTTGGACCCTCGTCCCTCGTCCGAAAAACAAAAACATAATAGGGACGAGGTGGGTCTATAGAAACAAACTTGATGAGAGTGGACGCGTATCAAGAAATAAAGCAAGGCTTGTGGCTCAAGGCTATAGACAAGAGGAAGGAATCGACTATGATGAGACTTTCGCTCCTGTTGCTAGAATCGAAGCCATTCGCCTCCTCATTGCCTACGCCACTCACAAGGGATTCAAGCTTTTTCAAATGGACGTCAAAACGGCCTTCCTCAATGGCAAACTTAAAGAAGAAGTGTACGTCGCTCAACCTCCAGGATTTGAGGACGCTGATCACCCTGATCATGTGTACTTCTTGGACAAGGCACTATATGGACTCAAGCAAGCCCCTCGTGCGTGGTACGATAGGTTTGCGTCCTTCCTCTTGTCCAACGGGTACACACGAGGTAACATTGATAAAACCCTGTTCTTAAAGAAAGTCCTTAAAGATGTTTTGATTGTCCAAGTCTATGTCGATGACATAGTATTTGGTAGCACTAACATGAAACTTGTAGAGGAATTCAAGAACTTGATGAGTAGTGAGTTTGAGATGTCCCTCATAGGAGAACTCAACTTCTTCTTGGGACTCCAAATCACTCAGCTCAAAGATGGGACGCGCATTCATCAACAAAAGTACATTCGTGAAATGCTCGAGAAGTATGGAATGAACTCTTCAAAACCCATTGATACTCCCATCTCCCCCAACACTCGCCTTTATGCTGATGAAGAAGGCAAGAGTGTAGATCAAAAGCTTTACAGAGGAATGATAGGGTCCTTGCTATACCTAACGGCAAGTCGTCCCGACATCATGTTCGATGTATGCTTGTGTGCTCGCTTCCAGGCAAATCCGAAGGAGTCCCACATGCAAGAGGTCAAGAGAATCTTCAGATACCTCAAGGGACGAGATGATCTATGCTTATGGTATCCCAGAAGAACATCCCTAAACCTGGTAGCGTACTCTGACGCAGATTACGCTGGCCATGTGGTGGATAGGAAGAGCACCTCAGGAATGGCTCAATTCCTGGGATCGTGCCTTGTATCTTGGGGATCCAAAAAGCAAAACTCCGTGGCTCTCTCAACCGCGGAAGCCGAGTACGTTGCTGCTGCTTCGTGCTGCTCACAAGTCCTATGGATCAAGTACCAACTTGAAGATTATGGTACGTTCCTCAACACAGTTCCTATCTTGTGTGATAACACCAGTGCTATAAGTATTGCCAAAAATCCTGTTCATCATTCTAGGACAAAGCATATTCACATAAGACATCACTTTCTTCGTGATAATGTTGAACTTGGATTAATTAAAGTGGATCATGTTAGGACTGAGGACCAAGTGGCCGATATTTTCACAAAAGCACTTGATAGACGTCCCTTCGAGCACCTCAGGTTGCTCTTAGGGATGATAACTTTTAAATAATCAAGTCCCGTTCTATTATTCCCTCCATGATTGGCTATGTCTTGTTGAGAACTCGTTTTAAAGTACTGAACTCATTTAAAAGTCATCTTTAAAGGACGCTAGTCTAAGACATATGTTTTGCTTGTGTGTTTGAACGGTATTCATTTCGCTTTTCATCTCAAGAGTATCCCTGATCAACCTACCCTCATCATAAGCCGAAATGATGGGAACTCTAAGCTTACCTAAGCCGAGAATCTCGCAAACGCGTCCTATGAGCGTTCTTTGTTTTATCTTTACGGGACGTACTTGCTTGATTTTCAAACATGGCTCTAAGTGATCATAGGGACGCGTGTTAAGAGCTGAGAGTTGTCCGTTCAGAGTTATAATTTCAGAGATTGAGATCAGTGTCTGGGACGCCGTGGTTCAGTTCAGTGTTGTGTGTTGAAAGGACGCCAGGTCAGAGTTCTTTGCAGTTGTGAAAAGTTTGAAATTTGAAAAAGAGAAGGTGAACCGTCGCGGGATTTCGAGCGAAGATCTCGGGATATGCGCTAACAGTGCTCAACAGCTGTGTTTCTTAGCAAAGAAGAAAGCCACATGTGGGAAGGCGGGTGGAGGAAGCCGAGTGTAAAGACCCTGTTACCCCTGACCGTTCAACTTCGTCTTCTTCCTATAAATACCCACCTGTGCACTCCGAAAAACCTTCTTTGCTCCTCTGTTGTTTGCTCACTTATAGAAATCTCTCAAGATCTTCAAAATCTTCAAACGCATCCCGAAATCTCTCCTTAAACCCTAATCTTCCCTTATATAAACCCTCTCTCAAATGGCCAACACCAGAGCTTCTAAAAATTCGTCACCCTCGTCGGCGGCGAAAAACCCTAGCTCCTCGAGATCTCCTCCGGTGAAAGGCCGGTCTTTAATGGAGTCAAGGGGCAGACCTTCCGGCCGCCAAGAACCCCCTCGCCACCATTCTTCGTCTCAATCCACCCAGCGTCGCCACTCCAACACCCCGCCTCAGCCACAAAAATCCCAACCTCCATCTTCAAGGCCCCATTCTCACTCTTCCTCCAAACCCCAACAAAAACCTCACCCCTCTCAATCTAAATCCCAACCCTCTCAGAAACGGTTTTCGTTTCTCGAGAAACCTTTCGTCCCAGAGCCAGAACAAGGGGCTGCTAGCAAAGGCACCGTCTTTAGACTTCCGGCCCAACCCAAACGCCGTCCTCCTCTTGACCCCCTCATTGAGGACTGGCTTGAAAAAGAGCCAAGGACGCTCGCTAACATCTGTCTACGGGCGTCCATCAACGACCACCCTCCAAAAATCCAACGCCTCCTCCACTACTTCATGGTGACCTATGTCCGTCCCCGCCTTGAGGAAACCAACCACACCAACCCCCCATTCATGGGGCCATGCATCATTTCCGACTCGTTTGGTGGAACCGTGGACGAGCTCGCCAAATTGCTCCCTGATATAATGGAGTTTGTCGTGGCTCCTGCGGGTTCCGTCCCATCCCAAAAACGCAAAAGGCCTTCTTCTCCCCCTCCTCCTCCAAAGCTCCAAATAAAAGGCCCTTCCTCCTCCTCCCAAGTCTTCCCGGTCCCTTCCTCCCCCCCACCTGCCCCAAAGCGACGCCTCAAGACCTCTGCTCAGCTTGAGGGCGTCACGGATGAAGAAATGGCCGCCATTCGTCTCTCCGAAATTCAACTGGAAAAAGAGGAGAAAGCGCCAAGAGCAAGAGCAAGCAGAGAAGGACGCTGTTGAGAAGGCGATCCAAGCAAGTCTGCAGGGAATTCCTCAACTCCCTCCACCTCCTCCAAGGGTAAAGGACGCTCCTCAAGTCCAGGCCAAGGACGCTACCCCTGCTCAGCTGATGCCTCCCCCCCTGCTAAGCTGACGCCTCCTCCATCTGCTCCACTCCAAGTGAAGCCTATCTCAGTGGTTCCGCCCAGCACCTCATCTGCCCCCCCCCCCACCAAAGCTAAGATCAGAACTCCTACTCCCTCTCCTCCTAGAGCTTCAACTCCTCCTCCTCCTCCGCCCGCTAAGGCTGCCGAGGAAACTGCTAAAGTCCAAGGGACGCCTACTTCAACCGTCCTTACAGAGTCCTTGGCACGGACTCCAGCGGTGGACGCGCCCCCTACAGAACAGGCGTCCGCTGCTGAGGACACTGAAATGGTTGAGTTCCAAGAGCAACGGAACGAAGCCTCAGATGAAGAGGACGCTCCTACCGAGGATGAGGAACCTGAGGACGAGGAGGGAGATGGAGATGAAGAAGACGCTGGTGATGAAGTGATAGTAAGCAATGGCTCCAAGCAGAAACGCTTCAAGAAAATCCTTTCACCGCTCCTCTTCACCGCCCCGTTTCTGGAAGAGAATCAACGCCAAGAATTCTTGGAACTACTTGAGTTCCAGGGATGGACGCACTTAGGCGCTGAGGCCGCAGATGTTGATCCTGATGAGGTTCTCCGTTTCTACTCCAAGTTCGAAATCACAGAAGTAAACGGGAAGCCTCAAGGGACATTTGAAATAGATGGGGACGAGTACTCAGTTCCTGAGGGCACCGTCCGCAAAATGCTAGGCCTGCGTCCTTCTCCTCCAGATGCTCTGCATGATCTGCCTTGCAAGAACTTTGCCCGCTTCTCCCAGGAAGAAATCCTCAGCAGAATATTCAATGGGAGACAGCCAGCTGCTAAGGACAGATTCGCTCATTGCCTCACCAAGACGGGCGTCCTTGCGCATCATTTCATTGTGCGCATGGTCGTCCCACGCCAAGAGAAGAAGTCGATAGTCCAGATCACTGACAGTATCTTGTTGGACGCCTTCTTAGAACGCAAGCCGATAAACTTGCCTCGGGTCATCTTGGAACACATGGGCAAGTGCACAGGAGGTAGGCACTCTCTTCCCTTCCCCGGCCTGGTCAAGCAAATTCTGAAGCAGCAAGGTCTCTATGCTCCTACACAAGAACGTTCCTTTGGCATTCATTGGGACGTCAGGCAAATCACACTCCCCCCAGTTGGAAAACTCCGGTGTGATGAGCCCCTTCCGTCCGTCAAGCGCCAAATGGAAAAGGAACGGAAAGAGGCTGAGAGGAGAGCTAAAGTTGAGCGGAATGCTGCTGCTGCTGCTGCGACTGAGGAAGGAGATCCTGACGCTGAAAATCTTCAAGTAGTAGGGACGCCAGCTGAGGACGCTGCTGATGAAGAGGACGGGCTCGATGGTATGAGCGCCCCTAACGAAGCCGAGAAGCACTCTACAAAGTCTCTGATGGGTATGATGATCGAGAACCAGTGCATGATGATTGATCTAATTCAGCAGGTTCATGACACCCTCCATACCCACACAGAACTTCTCGAGTGCAACAACGAGCTCCTTGCACAGAACAACTACCTTCAGGAGCAAAATCTCAAGGCTCTCGGCAAGCGTCCCCGAAAATGATCACATCCCCCCTCTCTAACCCTGAAACAATTTATCTTTTCTTTTGTTTTTGTTAAGACAATGGGACGCTGTCCCCGTTTTGGAACTCTTGTTGATTGTCTGTAATGATCGTACTCTATCCTTCTTGAATGGCGTTTATTACATTTGTGATTCATTTTGTCTGAGCGTTCTTTACTTTAGTTACGACTTTGTGCTTGCATGCTTTTCGACTTGTTCTCCTTTTCGATGATGCCAAAAGGGGGAAGTATAGTTTTGCAGAGATGCGATTGTCTTTAAGTTATCATAGAAAGCATGTGTTTAGGGGGAATTTCGGCCAAGTCCAAAGGACGCTAGTTAGGAATAAAATAGAACGCACTTAAAAGAATGTGTTGCATGCCAACCTAAGCCGAAAAGAAATTCAAGTGTAGTTCCTTTTGCAAAAAGCTTTACTTCTGCGCCTATTGTTTGAAAGAGTTTGTCATCATCAAAAAGGGGGAAATTGTTGGGACGATATTAAGGACGCCAGTCATTAATATCTAAACCAATAATGATCGTCCCTTGTTTTGATAATGACAAACTCAAATGTATTTGATAAGTTGTCCAAGTGTTGATCTCAGGTAAGTCCAGTGGACGCACATGAGCAAAAAGGAAAACAAGTGAACAGCAGTCCCTAAGCTGTAGGAACGCATGTTACCAGAACTTCCAAGGCTAAACGTAATTGGCGGAGTCCCTGCGCAAGATAGGACGGATTCCTCATCAAGAAGGGACGCGCGCCAAAATACGGACGAAGTTCAAATTCAAATCAAGGCCGCCCCAACATGATTACATCATTGTCCGGCCTTAGTCCTCAGAAGGAAGCTTCCTTTGTCTGGGCACGTGTAGACAATGCCAAAGACGTCGCTTTCCCAGCGATGGTCCCCTACCCACGCGGAGGCTTCCCAAGCGTCAACAGAGTTGACCTCCTCAAGAGGCTCATCGCACCGTTGATCAAAGGTCAAGGATCCTGCAAAGCCTCAGAGGACGCTAGAGGACAAGAACCACTTCCGCTATAAATACCCCCTCAAGGGTATGCATAGCGGTGTGGACTTTGAAGACTTTCTCTCAAGCTCTCCCGAAGCATTCAAGAACAAGAACGAAGATCAAGAAGATCAAGTGAGCTTGAAGCAAGAGAAAGAAAGTCCAACCACATCAGATCCAAAACAAACCACAAAATAGTTAGAGTTGTAGTTTGTCTCTCTCAACGAACCGAGAGAGACGTGAGTGATAGCTTCCTTATAAGCTAAGAGAGTTAGGTTACCTGTTAGGTGGAAAGGAGTGTTACTAGTGAGGCTAAGGACGAACTCTTAGCTTAGAGAAGTGTAACGACTCGCCTAAGTTGTAAGGACTCTCTCTTAATAAGATAAGGGACGGCTATTGAAAATCCTCCAGGCGGAGGTAGAGGTTTACCCATAAGACTAGTTGGTCTTAGTGGGGTTCCTCTATAAATACTCGTGTCCAATATCTCTCTGTATTTCCTGTTGAGTCTAATTTCCGCTGCATATAAGGACGCCCTTAACCCAGTTAAGGACGCCTTTACTAACAGAATTACGATCCAACATCTACCATAACATCGATTTCAGGGCCAGATCTTAATCTGCCGTCCTCAACAAAGTTATTGCCAAGATGATTGTAAGAGGATTAAGAATGTCCTTCCCAGAGTTGTAGACAAATGTCAAAGAGCAATCATTATAGGAAGGAGAATTAAAAGTTGTTGTTTGTCAAGAGATAATCAAGAGCTACTCAAGAAAGTGGATGATCCCAAGAAGTACCCTCAAGGTTGATTTGAAGAAGGTATATAATATGGTAGATTAGAACTTCATAATTCAGGTTCTTATTAGACCCGGTTTCCATCCAATAATGGTGCACTAGATCAAAGAATGCAACATGAACAATTCTTTCTTATTGAATATTGGAGGTGATTTATACTACTAGAATACTGTAAAATAGCAACGCCTATAGTCACGCCTAGAGCAATGGATTTAGCCACGGATTAAGGCTAGCCACGACCTTAGCAACGCTATTGCTAGGTCATTGTTAAACGTTGTGTAGCTTTTAGCAACGTTAAAATAGCAACGAACTTAGCAATGTATCAGAGCTCCATAGTATAAATCGTTGCTGATATTGACGAACTAGATGTCATACATCCCAACATTTTAGCGACATCATTAGCAACGATCTAATAATTTGTATCCACTATTGTCGCTATGTTCGTTGGTGTGCCTGTTGCAATAGTGGTGGCTATAAGGATGATGATTTCGTTGATGAATCGTAGCTGGAGTTGTTGCATTATTTGTTGCATTACCGTTGCAATGTTCGTTGATATAGGCGTGGTTGAGGTATTTCACTATACTTGTTGCTAGTTGTACTATTGCTAGATGCATAGCTAATTCAGAAGCTAATTTGTGGTGCTAATGTAGTAACATCGAGTTATGTTGAGATGCTATTGGTATGATTATAACTAGTGTCATAGCTATAAGTATTGCTATTTTATTAGTTGTATCTATGTTCGTAGCTAACGACATTGTTATTTATATTACTTTTAAATTGATCGTAGCTACAAGTGTGCTAATTTAATGATCGTATCTATGTTTGTATCTAATGTCATTGCTATATTGAGCATTTGATGCAATGATCTTAACAATAATTGTTTTGCATCTCATGTTTCTTCTTTCATCCATGATGATTTTTCCCATTTGCTTTCACCCTTGGAAGGACTTGTCTAAGGTGGTCACCAATTTTGTATTGAAGATAGGAAGAATGGCCCCCTCAGAAAATTGGTTCACATTCCATTGATACAATCTCTGTAAAGCATACAAGTGAGATGTACAGTATTTACAATATACCAAAAAGGGAATATCAAAAAAGAATATATCAATACATATGAAGCTATATCTTTTCTAGTTAAAAACAATACGCATTAATAAACATGCATGAAACACATAACATCGCATAGATTACTCAATTTAGATTAAACTAGTTGTTTAACCTAATTAATCAAGGTTCTAATTCTCATAGAAATCCTATAACACTTGAGAAATTACTAGAAAATAAATAAATTGATTAAAACCCTATAATAGCTAGCAATCAATAGATCCAGTCAAATCCTAAAGCCTTGGAATTTAACATAAGGAAAAGGATTATGGATCAACACACAAAAGTAGAGTATGGAGGCACATACTTGAAGGCAAGCAAGAAGAGAGTCAAGATTAATTTATGGATCAATATACAATTGTAGAGTAGAGAAGTACGTACCTGGCAAGCAAGAAGAGAGTCAACTTTGATTTTGAGAAAGATGGGGATTGCAAAGTGAGGTACGTTCGAAAGCAAGACGGCATTACGTAGGGATTGAAGGCCAAGGGAAGATTTGAGTTAATTAAGGAGAGTGATAAGACAATATATGAGTCTAATATGGAACATAAATTTAAATTACCGCCAATAAATTTTTGGAAACTGTTAGGAGGGTTTTTCAATTTTAAGTTTCCCTCTTCTTTTTTTTTTGAGACATCAAACTAACAAGATCAATATAAAATCATTGTGAAAAGTCATGATTTCCATATAAATAAATAAATTAACTAAAAGAGCAAAAACAAATTAATATGTTGTAGCCTATCAATCTTATCAAAGTTTACAAATGTACGTATGTTAGTTCATATAAATAGTTGTACCTTGTGACTTGTGAGTCTTATCAAAATTTTAACCCAAATTAATTGGCAGGTGGACTTGATCAGGTCTATAAATTAACAAAATTGGAATCATGATATTTTATTAATTTATAGAGATATTAACTAAATAATATATTAATATTTATTAAATGTAAAGAAATTAGGTCTGTGTAATTTTACATAATTGACTTTAGCGTTAAGAAAATTCAAGCACACTAGAATTGTATTCCACTAAATTATCTTAATTATGTCTATGTAATTTACTAACTCTATATAAATATTAATTTATGATTTTATTATGACCTTATATTTATAATTTATATGGTGGTTTTCCAATATTTAATAATTGAATTTTTTTTGACCTTGTTGAATAATATCTATTCAGTAAATATATTATATATTTATTTTGAGAGTTTAGACTTTGGATCATATACAAAACAATCATTATATATTTTATAGATTATTTTAATAAAATCTTTCTTCAATGAATGAACTTTCTATATAAAAATATTGTTCTTATCAATATGCCTAGATAAAACATTTTTTAATGAAAAACCTAAATATATATCTATAAATGATGTTTTATCACGTGTGTAATTATAAAATAAGCAATTTTTAACGTTGAAAATGGATTATTAAAATATGTACAACAAGGACATAAGTTGTGACTCGCAACGAAAACAACAATGGCACGACACTAGTACACATCGCCAACCTTGTGAAAACAACTACTTATGTGCATATTGCGACTATGTTAGCGACGGACAACATTATGTGCATATTGCGACTATGTTAGTGACGGACAACATTAGTAAAAAATTTCAAAAAAACAAATATTATCACGAACATGATTTATGCAACAATATTGTCGTTGCGCGCAATAGCAATTAACACTATATTCGTAGCTAACATTGTCACTATATAGAAATGAATTTAGCAATGGTGCAATTGTCGTTTCAAACTTAGATATTTACAACTTATTTTGCAATGATAAGCAACACACATTGCTAAAATCATGGGTAATAGCGACAAATTTACATTGATTTACTTCCGTTGCTATTATAGCTATGAAGTTCTAAAATCATCGCAAATGCTATGGCTAGTAGCAACGACCGTTGCCACAAAACTTGTTGACGTTGCTATTTCCGACAAAACTAGCAACATAACTAATTTCGTCGCAATTATCAACGACTTTTGTGATAGGCAAAAACACTTTGTAGCTAAAATAGCCATGGATGAGATGATTCGTTGTTACTGTTGTAGCTATTATAGCGACAACAAAATTCCGTAGCTTATATCCATCGCTAAATCACAGTTTTCTAGTAGTTATGTGGTTATTTTAAGGCAGAACCAATCCTTATGGAACATGATTCCCTATCACCCTACATATTTGTCTTAATCATGGAACACCTTAACAAAGTCTAAAAGAAATTGGGCAATACAAGAGCTGAAGTTCCACTTAAGCTTTGAAAACCCAAGAATTACAAGTCCGAGCTTTGTAAAAACCAAAAGCATTCATGTTCCACTTAATCTTTAAATGTCCATATTGGTCGATGATTTCTATGCAACAGTAAAGATAATGCTCGATGATTTCTATGGTAGATCTATTTTGATCAATAAATCAATCAAATTCAAAGATTTTTTGTGTTGAAGTGGATGTAACAACAAGAAGGAATTTTGCTAGCATAACGAATATAGAAGAAGAGGAAGTTCAGCTCATGTGATATGCCTAGGGATCCCTATTTGCAGTTTTGGAGCAACAAGTACAGATTACAACCCTTTGATAAGGAAAATTAAAGGTACGATAAATTTATGGGCAACTCGTAGTCTTTCATATATTTAATATTTTTACTATTTATATTTTTTTATTAAATAATCTAGGTCGGGCAGGACCAACCAACATAGATGAGCCAAATAGTCTGTCCATTACCGACCCACTTTAAATATGAACGGGGTGGTCCATTAGGCCTAAACACTTGTTCAAGCCCACCTTATTTGCGGGCGGACCAAGTGGGTCAGGCAGGCTAACTCGTTTTTGGACAAGTCTAAGGATTAAGATGTGATTGTTTGTTTTCTCGACTATCATGTCTAGGTTTTCTTTAATTTTACCAGGGTTCAAAGTTTTGTTGATCAATAGAAAGTCAAAGATTCATTCATCATTGCTAATGTTGGTATTACAACACTGGATTTTTTGTAAAGTGCTTATTTAAGAAATCAATTGTCATCTAAGAACTTAATTATTTTCCCATCAACAATCTACCAAAATAAAGCTTCCTTAAAAGGTCAATTAAACCTGCTAGCACAATTCACCAGGATGAGACTTTGTTATCTTCATTTGTACTAGTGTTGTAATCCTTTTTTAGAACTTATTTAAGATAGAAACAAATCATTTATTGTTTGGTTTTGCCGTAATATTCTAAAGAAGCTTCATTTTGGGTACCTTGTGCATATAATTGATTTTAGAATACCTAAACCACCAATGTGATACAAATCACGTGTTTCTAAGATTTTCTTTTTTGTTGTGTTGGAGAAGATAATTCTTTTGTTTGTGGCTTTGGGCTAACATGAAAATAAGCTTGTGATGTGGACCCAAGTTGATTTGTACCAGAACCTTGTTGGCCAAGGCTTGAATCAATCACGATGTGGGAGACGACTCGGTATACGCGACGGTAGAAGCGTTGGAGAGAACCAAGAGAGAACTAAAAGAGAAGTAGGGCGAAAAGAATATTATCTTGTTATGCCCCATAAAAGAATAATACATTAGTATTTATACTTAAACCCTAAAATTTAACAGTTCAAATAAAGCGTCCCGGTAGAGAACCGCAAAGAAAACCCGAGAAGAGAGATAAACTCTAGTTTATAAAATTACAATAATTAATAAAACAAACACTCCGTAATAAATAGTGTCGTATGAATTCTCCCCCGTTGACAATCGACATATCCTCAAAGCAGAAATGAGGAAAAGAAGTGCCCATAATCGACTTGCCCTTCGCTCATCCTTTGGCTTTTTTGAGTGGAGTCTTCTGCATAGCTAGGTGGCATTTGCTTCATTTGAGAATTGAAACCTGCATAGCTAGCTAGAAAGCATGTGACTTACCTCTATCAAAAGGCATGATATGTGTCATTCTCGTTGCCCTTTCATAATTGAATATGCCACCATAGTAATTCCAATTCAAAACCCCTCCCAACTTGCTCCAAAAAACATAAGATATTTGTATCATATGATCTAGCATTTCCCAACTTACTATTTGACAAACACGATTATTATCCCTCGTCTTGTCATCAACAACTAAAACGACGTGCAACAATCCACCAATCCAACAAGTACTCATAAAAATTGTCTTTACCTCAATAGACTCCAAAACATAAATAGGTAAAAATTTCACTGACAATTTTATACGGCTAATTCTTGGGTCGAAAAGAAACAACCTAGTAGCGTCGATCAATTAAATTGAATGAAACTCCACAAATATGAAACACCACCATAGAATCTTCAATATTAGAAATTAGCAAGGAGTTCTTCAACTGCATGGAGGAGCCAATCGACGCAAACCAAGAATGAGTTTGCCTTAACCCTCTTAGAGGCATTTCAACAAATACATGAGGGGCATCAACAATTCCATAGTTCCAAGAGCTTTTCTTGCATTGTCGAGTTTGTCGTATCCCTATACAATCTTCAAACATTGCAATTTCAGCTACATATATGTTAGGATCAAAAGCAATAATCACTAAGGAGTTGGAAATGGCCAATGGGCGTTCATCACTTTCGCCAAGATTAAGAACTAGTGCAATTTTCATTTGCACTTTCAAACTCCACCCATATTCAATTGCACTTGAGTCAAAAGTCATAGTCAAAGAGTGAAGGATCGCTTTCTAGACTTGCATTTCAACACTGCTCTCCAGCTATGGAGGATCGGTTTCTTCCAAAGAGTGGGTTGTGCCATGTAAATTGCCTCAGTCGAAAACTCGATCTTCTTTCAAACCCGTATGAATCAAGACTGACTCGCTATTGTCATCCGCCTGCTCGTTGTGTCGTTACCCCGGTTTCTGAACAACATTATTAAATGTCGCATTTTGGGCCACAACTTCGATCAAAGATTCAATCTTTTTAGATACGAGGATGATTCGGTCATCAAAGAACAACTCCATTTGACAACACCCCTCATAGATGTATCGTCCATTGAAGCGATTGAACGCCTTGCGGGTTGAAGCACGACTTTGAAAATGGATTCGTGAATGGAATTAATTCAGTCCCGTTATCAAGCGGTATTATGTCTTCGAAAGTTCCGACGCTTGAGAACAATTGCTCCAAGACTTCATGAGAAATCCGATAGAGTTGGGCATGGATCTTGATATACAGGATAGTGTGGAGGAGTTCCCGGAGAGCAACAACGTTCGAAACCTTTTCCTCATTATTTATGGTCACGAAGAGTTTCTAGGATAAAAGCACCAGTTGATACGGACCCGATGTGGATTCGTACCAGAACCTTATTGGTCAAGGCTTGAATTGATCCTGAGGTAGGAGACGACTCGGTATATGCGATGGTGGACGTGTTGGAGAGAACCAAGAGAGAGTAGAAAGAGAATTATGGCAAAATGAATATTATCTTGTTATGCTTGATAAAAGAAAAATACCAAAGTATTTATACTTAAATCTTAAAACCAAATGATTCAAATAAAGCGTTTTGAGAAAGAACCATAAAGAAAACTCGAGAAGAGAGATAAGCTCTAATTTATAAAATTACAATAATTAAAAAATCAAATAATAAATAGTGCGGTATCAGCTTGACTCATTTTGGAGTTGAAACGTGTTTCTTATCGTTTTTTTTGTCTCGCAACAACAAAGAATAAGCATTATTTTAATTCCACGATAATGGAGTCATCATTAGAATGATGCCTTGAATGAAAGTGTGAATGTAGAAACTTGTTAAGGTTGTAGGACATTAACTTAGGCTTGACTCCATTGATGTTATCACGGATGAAGAAGTCAAAATTTTCTCTACCGTTAAGAAAACTCATCCATATCTTTTTAAAACGTGGTTATCATCCTCCATTAAACATACACAAAAAAAAAAACTTATCCTCTTTTTTTGATAGAGTTTGAGAGCATGCATAGTAACTTTGAGTTTGAGACTCATGTTCTTGGGTGGTGCAAAGCAGGAAAGTTCGTAGTTGCACTATGAGATTCATAATGCCAAGAAACCGTCACACTACGAGGCGTTTTCAAAATTAAGGGATTGTATTCTCACTTCTACAAATTCAATTGATGAATCGGTATTTGTATTGCAATTTCTATCATTGAAATGCTTAATTCATTTACACTAATCTTGTTTTAATTTGAGTTTCGAATTTCGGTTCCTACATGAATCTCATAGAACCCCATCAAAAAGTGAACCAACTGGGGAATAACTAATCCTCCTCATGATAACTTCTTACATTATGTCGAAGGTAAACTTTGAAAATCGTCGAAGACTCTCAAGCTCGTCTCGTAGTGTTCAATCCCTCCATAAGAGAGTTGAGATCCTTTCGACGAAACATAATTGACTAGAGCTCAATTGTCCATTAAAACGGTATAGAAGACTAGATCTATCAACAATTTCTCCATTTGATCCAAACTCATATGAAGCTATTTTTTTTTCGGTCGAAGGAGGCGAGCTCCTAAAATTATTCATTCAAAGATAGGGCTAGAGTTTGACGCGGGTAGCCCAACCCATTTACATCATCTAACAAAGTTGATAGAACATCAGTAGGCGGGGAAAGGAGAACGTGTAAACCGATAGGCATAGCATGGGCAAGGGCAGCTAACTTGTCGGCAACTCGATTAGCCTCCCTGAATATGTGTCGGAATTGTAAGGACCAATTCCTACTAGTAAAGCCTTGACATTGGTGGGTCAGGCTGGAGAGTGGATGATTTGCCGGAACTTTGGACTTGAGGAGCTTGATGGCGAGGAGGGAGTCCGTTTCCACAACGACTCTACGATAACCTTTGTTCCATGCCAGCTGAAGACCGTGCAAAATGCCCCACAGCTCCGCTACGGGAACCGTGGCAATGCCGAGATTGCTAGCGAACCCCAAGACCCAATTTCCTTGGTCGTCTCTAATCACACCACCTGCAGTAGCTAAATCATGGACTTTGGAACCATCTGTGTTAATCTTCAGCCAACCAGCATCAGGTCTAATCCAGGAGATGATGTTTTCAACTCTGGGAGCTGCAACCCCTGGCGTTTTCTGATGCGCTTGATTGGCAGCAACAACTTCAGAAACGTATTGGCGAATAAATGCGGGCTTATCAGGACGTGGTGTCTTTGAGGTAAACACCCGTTCATTACGCCACCGCCAAAGCCACCAGACGGTGACTCCAAAGGTGATATCGCCAGGCAGATCATCGTAAAAATTGAAGCCTCGCTGAAGGTTCCGAGTGGCCCAAGAGACTGGGTCAAGGCGGAAGAAATCACCGTCAGAGTGAAGGAGAGCACGCCAAACCGTTGATGCCAGCGGGCAATCCCTCAAAACATGAAGGACGGTTTCATCACGGTCACCACAGTGGCTACAAGTGGGCGAGTGGGCCATATGGCGACGGTGGCGCTCGGCATTAGTCAGGATGCGCCCTTGAGCCACTAGCCACATGAAAACTCTGACACGCTCGGTTGCTTGAGTTCGCCATATGAGCTTGAACAAGGTCTGGAGACGGGCTGGCAAGTGCTGGTCCTCTGTCAAAATCCGGTGGGCGCTAGAGACAGTATAATCCCCATTTGTGGTTGGGCCCCAAGTCAAGCGATCGGGTTCCTCAGCATTTTCGAAGATGACAACACTAGCAAGTTTAAGCTTGATATCGTTCGGGAGGAGATTACCTAGGCGGCTCCAGTCCCATCCATTTGATGAGGACCAAAAATCTCTGACAGTTTTGCTTTGAAGAGAGTGATTTGCGGCATGAGGGAGGGTGCAAATAAGCGGTTTAGGGGTGATCCAGGCATCCTCCAAGAGCCTAATCGTTTTCCCATCACCAAGGATCCATTTGGTCCCTTTATAGACCACTTCTCTGAGACTCCACCTGATGCCACGCCAAAGCGCCGACGGTTGACATTTTTTGGTAGCGATCATCTTTCCTTCTCTAAAACTAAGACCATATTTGGATTTAAGAACTGCACCCCAGAGACCACCATCATTATTCAAGAGACGCCAGCCCATCTTCCCAAGGACAGCCGCGTTCATGGCTCTAGCCGAGCGGATGCCAAGACCTCCATCAAGCTTAGGACGGCAGATTTCATCCCAAGAAACTAAGTGCATTTTTCTTTCACCCCAAATGAAGGTTTTGCTGACCTTGTCACATTCAGCCCAAAATTGGGATGGGAGCTTCACCGTGTTCATGGAGTAGTAGGGGATGGAAGAGAGCACAGTCTTGGTGAGAGTAATTCTGCCTGCAAGACTGAGAGTACGAGCCTTCCAACCCGAGAGTCTCCCACGCAGCCTGTTGAGGATGTCGCCAAAGGTATCTTTGGAGATACGTTCATGGAGAGCTGGTGTGCCTAAGTAACGGCCTAGGTTCCTAGTAACCAGAATGCCACTAAGAACCTCGAGGTCATTAGCCACATCTCTGCTAGTGTTAGATGAGAGAAAAATGCGCGACTTGTCAGTACTAACTTTTTGGCCAGAAGCGGAGCAAAACCGCTCCAAGCAAGCGAGGACAGCTCACATGCTACCCACCGAGGCCTCCGCTAGCAATATGATATCATCCGCAAAAAAGAGGTGTGAGAGGTGTGGGGCGCCCCTACAGAGGGTGACGGGCTTCCACTTACCTTCTCGGGTCTCTTCGTCTATGAGTTGACTGAGTCTTTCAAGGGCTAGAACAAATAGATATGGCGAGAGTGGATCGCCCTGACGAATGCCTCGTTGGGGAGCGAACTCCCTCGTCATCTCTCCATTCCAAAGAAGGCGCATTTTGGGCGTCGTTATGCATTCTTTGACCCACGCAACCCAAGCAGGAGGGAGATTGGCTTCTACTAACGTTTCCAGCACGAAGTCCCAACGGAGCCTGTCGAAGGCCTTTTCAAGATCGAGTTTTATAAGCATCCAGCGCCTGCCACTCCTTTTGGATTGCATGGAGTGCACAATCTCATGAAACAGAGCAATGTTGTCGGTGATCGATCGTCCACTGATGAAGCTGCTTTGTGTAGGGCTGACAATACTGGGCATGAGCAGCTTCAAGCGATCCGCAAGGATTTTGGTAATCAATTTGTAAGTTACATTACAGAGGCTTATAGGTCTGAATTGGGAGATTCTTTCAGGGGCGGCAGTTTTCTCCATGAGGGATATCAGAGTGTCATTAACACCTTCTGGAAGGATGTTGGTGAGGAAGAAGCTTTCAACCAAGCGGAGGATTTGGCCTTTCACCGTATCCCAACAAACTTTGTAGAAGATCGGTTGGAATCCGTCTGGGCCTGGGGCCTTATAAGAGCCCATTTGGTTGAGGGCCTGCTTAATTTCAGTCAGAGAAATCGGAGCTACCAGTTGCATCACTTCCGAGTTGCTAAGGGTGGGGAAACAACCCTTGGGAAGAGTTGCGCGGGCGCCTTGTTGATCCTGTAGGGAGTAGAGGGCGGTAAAGTGAGCGACTGCAAGGGATTCAAGCTCTGTGGGGTTTGAGATCCAAAGATCATCATTATTTTTGAGGGCAGAGATTTTCTTCCGAGCACGGCGGATGATGGTGCTTGTGTGGAAGAAACGTGTGTTACGATCACCAAGAGGAATCCACAGTTGCCTAGCTTTTTGGTACCAAAGGATTTCCTCCTGCTCGAGCACTTTGGCAAGCTCTTCTTGGAGGGCCGCCTCAAGCTGAATCAAGTCATCTTGCGCATTAGTTTCAAGCTGGCTCTATATGGCATGGATGCGATCAAGGAGCTTGCGCTTGCGAATGTCGATGTTGCCGAAGACCGACCTGTTCCATCGGCGGAGATCCTCTCTGAGGGCATCAAGGGCTGCACATAAGCAAATATTCGGTTTCCAGGACCTGTTAACATGGTTTCTGAAATCCGGATGAGTGGTCCAGGCTGCCTCAAAGCGGAAGGGCCTTCTAGCTTTGTCACTGCGATCCAGCCCATTCAAGCACAGAAATAGAGGATTATGGTCCGAGGCTAGGGCCGGTAAATGTCTAACCACGGCGTCACCCCAACGAAGGCGCCCTGAGAGGTTTGTAAAGCACCTATCGAGGCGTTTGGCAACCCAAGTCGCCGCGGTATTTCCTCGCCTCTAGGTGAATCGGGGCCCAATGTAGCCAAGATCGATAAGCCCCAAGTTGTTGATCCAACTGTGAAATCTCTCAGTGTCTTCCGACAGACGATTCGACCCTCCTTCCCGGTCTTCGAGGGATAGGATACAATTGAAATCGCCTCCCACGAAGAGGGGTTCTCTGATCCGGGATATGACATGCTCAAGCTCATCCCAGAAATCTTTTCTGTCGTTGTGGTCCGGAGGGGCATAAAGGGTAATGAGATGGAAGGAATTTCCACTGCTGCGAATGGAAGAGTGAATGAAGTGACGGTTGAGGTTAATAACGTGGAGGTCAATTGAATTCTCATTCCAGAAGAGCCAAATGCCTCCACTTCTGCCTACAGCTTCAACCCGGATTTTTCCAGAGAAATTGAGCCTTCGGCAGACTTCATCAGCTCGGTCGCCTGAAATTTGGGGCTCGAGTATTGCTAGGATGTCAACCTTGTTACGCTTCAAGAAGTACCTGCAGGCACGACGGAAGCCCTTCTTGCCTGCGCCTTGGACATTCCAAATTATACAATTCATGGAGACGGGGAGAAGAGGCGAAGGAGAGGTGTTAAGCCTCCATCTCCTCCATTGGAGAGTCTATTGAAGAGACATCAGCGACGCCCTGCATCAGGTTGTCGCTTGGGGCAATTTCGGTCGTACCGTCGGTTGGCGCCAACGGGTCGGGAGGGTCATCATTGGTCTCTGAGGGACGAGCTTGGTTCGGACATGGGCCCCCTGGGGTACCATATGAAGCTATTTATAGCATTAGATTATAACCAATCTCTACATTGGGCTCCATCTGATGCAAAACGAGGGTCCAATCGAGCCCTACATAGTCCAGCCCACCAACTGTATAGGCCCAAACGATCCATAATCACCCACCTACCTCCTTTCTAAATCACTTTCTTATCTCTTACCAAGCCGCCTAAACGTGGATGACAAAGCTGCACGTTCTGCACCACTTGAAAAGAAAGAAAGGAAACCAACCCATTAAAAATGGCATACACCAATTTTAAATTAAGGTACAATCACCATTGACAAATGCCGCCCACGTTAGATAATCACCAGAGGCGTTAGGTGGGCATACGATTGTTAACATTGTAAATTCAATTATCTAATCCACGCGAACATTATCCGCAAAAAGTCAAAATAATCAACCACTATATTCTTTTGAGAGAGGAAAAAAAAAATATGAACACCAGCAAGAAGAAACAATCAAGATTCAAGAAAAGACACAAAACCACCCCAATAACGCGGTGGTTTCAAATACAAGTCAGATTTCACAAAGTTTGACTAAATAAGAGGATACATATACAATACAAACCTTGAATTAGGCAAAATCTTCTTTAAGCCTTCATTTTTCTTCCCCACAAGCAAAATCAAAGGCTTTTATTGCAAGGGGAAACACAGCAACAACAACCACCACCCCTTTTCCTGAGGACAACAATAGTAATCAAGAAATGTGTCCTTTGAGGTTCATTTTGGTGTTCTTCTCTGCAATCCTGGCTGGGTATTTTGCATGGAGATCGCTGCGCGATTCGCCAGAGGTCGATCTGAAGGTCACCGACGATTTTGTGCAAGACAAGCAATTGGAGTCATCAAATGATGACAAGCAAGAGAGGAACATGAAAAGGGTAATTCTTCATTTCACCCCTTTCCCCAGTTTTCTTTTGATCTTATTGCAAGATTACGCGGTTTGATCCGGGTTTCGACGAAAGCTTGAATGTGTTCTTCTTCTTGTTGTTCTTCTGCAGATGATTCAAGATGGGTTCTGGGTATTCGTCGACATGGCTAGTGGCAAGTACTTGTGGAGGAATTTCAAGGAGATGAGCAACAATGAAAACAAGGTCAAGAGTTGTTAAAGAGAAAATCTTGATTCCTGTTCTTTTTTCCTACTTGTTGTGGCTCCATGTAATTGAAGAGTGTATATTGTGTGCCCAAGAGCTCGGCCAAAGCATATATTGTAATTCCCCAGCTCTTGGGCTCTTCTTTCTATATGTGATTTTCTGATATCAACAAGACATCTACATCAAGGAGGCAGACTTCTGCTACAGATCCCTCCATTAGTGTAGTAAAGGCTTCTCAATAACACATGCAAGCTCTGATCATTTCTGATTACGTTCCTTGATTAGTTTCACATAGTTGTTCAGTGATGCACAAAGGTTTGACTACAAATACATATTAGGCCTTCCCAAACATATTGATTGAAGCCACCATAAATTTCAAAGCCCGCTTGTAATTTCATAGACATGTACGAAAAGGCGAGTATCACACCTTGTGGAGACCGATAACAGCTTGCAAGATCCTGGGCAAATGGCTACTAAGCCATATCAACGGTGTGACTGCTCGGGTTCTCAGAGGCCGAGTTCAGCAATCAAGGATGTTTGCAAGATTCCAGGCAAAGGTGGTTGTATCAAATTGCCGGTTAGTACAAGGTGCTTTGCCTTCAAAATTTCTCACCTCAGTTTCAGGGTAGAAGAAATATCTGCCTCCTTAAGATCTAATGCAATATAATGGCTTTATCTTGTGTAATCCAAATGTACCCCTAATCATGTACATCCTTGCTGATATGACTATCTGCACTAGGGGGTTTTAGTTGAACCACAGAAACCCTTGTCAAACTCTCAACTCTATGCTATATTGAGTTTTGTAGCTTCACTGGATATATAAGGAAAAGGTAATTTGTCCAAGAACTAGAACAAGAGCTGCAACATTTAACTAATAGTAGTCTGACAACAGGGGACAGTTGTGGTCTAAGATCAGTTAGAACTTAGAAGCATAAAAGGACCTGTAATGCATTGAAAATGAAACCCTGTAGAACAAGAGCAAGAACAACCAAATAAGAAGTATTGCCTTAGATCTAACAACAAGGACTGTTATGGTCTAAGATCAATCTAATGATTTCATGAGATTGAACTTTGACCCTTTCAGCTTATGATTACAAACCCAATAGAGCAAAGCTTCCAAATATACTTGCCTCTCGAACACCAAGGGAATAAGCTAATCTTCTGTAGCAACCTATCACTTCATCATTCATACGCAAGACAAAATCATTGAGTAAGAAGGTTAAGCCTAAAATGGTAGTGCAACTGATGTATCATGAAGTCCAATTATCCTAATGCTTATACAAGGAAAGCCAACTACATAAAAATGAAGGGACAAAATCGCTCATGAAAAGCGTGAACAAAGTACCACCTCCAATCCTTCATTCCGACGAGGTTGATCTGGAAAAAAATCTTTTACTTCACACGACAAGTGCTCACGATAAAGATCAAATTCCTTTAAAGCATCTAAAGAAAGCAATCGCATTGTTGAACGTTTGGTATAAAAAATGACCAAATTCCCCCTTATATTACTACGTGGGGTGTGAATTTTGAATGAGCTTTAACTCTCACTGTTTTCAATCAATTAAGAAACCGAACAAACTCATCGCCCTATAAATACCTGTAATTTTGCCGGATACATTGCAACAATCACCCCATCAAGCGATGATTCGAAGGAGTTGGGGAGAAACACAACACAAGATGTCAAATCCCTGGTGTGATGAAAAACAACACCATTCGATATTCGATATTGCAATGGGCCGGCCCAATTGCGTGCTACACGTAACTGGGCTTATCAGCCCAATTACATTCTACAGCATATTGTAAAGAGTACGAGACATAACGTTGATTTCCCATCTAAGAATTCGGTACGCATATTTGACTGCGTATATCAACGTGGAAGAAGGTAGGTGTACTCAGTGGAATTTGTGTGACAATTCAAATTGATCCATTCAACGGCAAACGGAAAAGCTAAACCAGGTGCGAAAAGTAAGCACTGAATGAATTGAACCCAAAATACAGTCCAAGTGAGAAATTTGAGTTAGAAGGGACACCAGTCACACCACAATTGTGCGTGGGCGGTGCTATTGCTAATCATTGCAATCGCGCGCGCGCGCTCACCACTAGTCATCGTGCCAGGCGCCGTTGCGTGCAATCACCGACGCCTTCAAGTTTCTATTTATTTATTTTATAGTACCCGCAATTACCCCTTCTTCTCTTTCTCTCTCACTCCGTCCCAAAAATAACCATTTTTTCGAAAGGGGCGATTTCGATTGAGGTAAGGGCGGCGATCTGTTCTCGCCAGGCACAGGTGATTGTTCTCTGTTTGTTTTGAATTGGCAATGTGTTTGTGATTCAACTTATTGCTGATTTCATTGTTGATCGGTGAATTTACATTCGAAGGTCTGGTTTAATTTTCATTGTTAGGGTTTTAGGTTTTTCCCTTTCTCATTTGAAACCAGATCCAGTTGCATTTGAAACCTTTTCACTGTTTCTGTCGCTGTTAATTGATAAGTGTTTGGTGCATCTTTTGGCTGACGTTTTCGTCAGTCCAGAGGCTTAGGTAGTACTTGAGATACTTGAGAAAGTTGAAGGTTGATGATCAAATTAGATGGGAGGAATAGTGATGAAGGTTTGTTTTGGATGTTTGTACCGGAAGATGAGTATGCAAAATTGCAGGAAAGTTTCACCTCTTCAACATCTTGCATTATAGATTCAGAGAGTCTATTATAGCTTGAATATAGGTGAAAAAGGTTGAATTGTGTGTTTGCAGTGCTGCATTATTGATCATGCTATTTTTGCCTTTGTTGATTCTATGGGTTGCTGTGAACAGGAAGACTAAGCCTTCATAAGTCTGATGTCTGTTTTGGGGAATCCAACAAATGTCTTTTGGCATGATTGCCCATTTGGGAAGAATGACAGACAGAAGCTACTTAATCAGAAGGGATGTGTTGTATGGATAACTGGTCTCAGTGGATCAGGTTTGTCGCATCAGTTAAACTCTTGAATACTTACGGTGATTTAGGAGTTTCTTTAGATTTTAGCCTCAATGTCAGGGACAGTTGTCAATAGCACAAATATGGTTGGTGCAAGGCGAGGGGTACATTAACAGTGAGCTAATTTTGGTTTCACTAAGACATGCTTGTTGACATAGTGCTCATTGTATCTGGGATAATTTATCACCAGTGACTAGAATCACTAGACTGATTGATGCAAACTGCACTTTGATTAAACATAAAGAATAATCAGATTAAAGAACTACTACAACTCGTTACAAAGTGGGATATATAATTTATGTGTTAGGAGGTTTCAGTGAACAAGTGAAATATAGCATGCTCGTATGTTTTTCATTGCGTCAGTGTCTACTGTCTAGATCAGATCTGAATGATCGTTGTGGCTGTTTAACTGGTATTCCCTGGCCATACAGGAAAAAGCACCCTAGCATGCTCACTGGGGAGGGAGTTGCATACCAGGGGAAAGCTATCCTACATTCTTGATGGTGACAATCTTAGGCATGGCTTGAACAAGGATCTAGGATTCAAAGCAGAAGATCGGGTTGAAAATATAAGAAGAGTTGGTAAGTGTGCTTTCATGTGCTGGAGTCCTTAACTCTTTTATCCAATTGAAGTCAGTTAATCCTGAATGCCCATGTTATTCTGGGAGCCATACTCATTCTAGCTTCTATCCTGATAAATATAGGGGAGGTAGCAAAGCTCTTCTCCGATGCCGGTTTAATCTGCATAGCCAGTTTAATATCCCCATATCGCAAAGACCGCGATGCTTGCCGTGCAATTCTCCCAGATGGTAGCTTTGTTGAGGTAATGTTTTCCAAAATTGCAGTTGCAAGATATTTATGGTTCAGTTAGAAGCAACCTTTAATATTTTCACTCTCAATGACAGGTATTTATGAACATTCCCTTGGAAGTCTGTGAAGAAAGGGATGCTAAAGGCCTCTATAAGCTTGCTCGTGCTGGAAAAATTAAGGGTAAATGCCAATCTCATGCCACTATTTTTCACATACTCCCTTACAACACGTACTATGGAGTATTATCTGGCCTGCTGCTTTAATTCCTCAGTGTCTTGAAAAAGTTGAATCTGTTTGTATATGAGTAAACTGAGCAAGCCATTATCATAACCGGGAATCACTAAATTATGTTACAAAATTCTCATTATCCATGGTATAACTACTAGTATCACTTATATATCTATTTTTATAGCTAAGCAATTAAAATTTTCCATTGGCAGTTCCTCTAAATGGTGGGTTTATTCACTTGCAGGTTTTACTGGGATCGACGATCCTTACGAGCCACCGTTAGATTGTGAGGTTTGTGTTCAGCACACTCTGCAATATCTATTCAGAATTCAAACCACTAGTGTGTATGTTGACCCTTCCATCCATACTGATTTTTTTTTATCTAAGCCATGATAAATTCTCCGATTACAGATAGAATTACGCTTGAAGGATGGGATCTGCCCTACACCTAATGAGATGGCCACAGAGGTTGCATCCTATTTGGACGATAAAGGGTTTCTGCATTGCCAGTAACAGAAGAATACTTTTTTACTAGAAGTGACTCTATCTATATGAAACCAACTATCTGATCATGTGAAGTATCCTAATTCCTATTAGCTAGGCTAGTGCTTTTTTTTTTGTTCCCTTGCTTGGTTGGGTTGGATTTTTATTGTTTGACTGAAGAGTTTTTTGTTTACTTGATAGTGAGGTCATGTGACAGAAGCTTTTGAGATATCAAGAAGAAATTACCTATTATGAACTTGGTTGTCGATGACAAACACTTGCCAGTGAATATGCAAATCTCCTGTCTGGCATTCGCTGGCTGCAATGAAACTATTGCCGTTATCAATACTGGCAATAGATTACCAGTTTAGCTTTCATATGGCACAGCAGTCTTTTTTTTTTAACAAAATCTGACTTTGCAACTCATAGCACCAAATCAATCAACTGATAAGTAATCTTTCAAAAATAAATTAACAGCGGTCAAATTTTGCGTGCTAGGTGATTATTCAAATTTCAGAAAATTTTACATGAACCCTAGGTTAGTGAGACTCAATAAAAGCATATCCATTCAATTCCCCAAAATTTTCTTCAAAATGAAAAATTAAAGATCATTATTTTTACTTTATTTAGAAGTTCAATCCAATAAATTCTTCATTTTAGAGTCCATAATTTTACGTAGTACTCCATAGAATTCTCTATATTTATGTGTAGATGTGTAGATGTGTATGTGTATCTCTATATTTCCATGTAATTTCTTAAATTGAGCTATATGATTGTATGCTTGAATATATGTGGACACCGTCTCAAGCTAGGAGAGATGAGCATGAGGAAGGGGAGGGATTCGAGTACGATGATGTGAATGAGGATGAAGTAGAGTATGACTGCGAAGAAGTGGAATCTGAATCACACATTACGACAGGTAGGATGGGGTAAAGTTTATTTCTAAACAAATTTTATGCTTAAGTTTACTACTACAACTCAACTTCCATGTCATTTTTGACAGATATATCAACTGAACAATAGACTTGATTAGAAATAAACTCAATTTCCATATCCTACAAGTGTAGCATCTTTAATTTTCTACTGTATAATTTAGTCAATTTCTTTTCTTCGTATTATCCAAAATTAACAATCGTATAATGTACGTACTTTACAGTATAAAAGAATAACGTATAATGTAAGTGTTGTCAACTTACTAAAAAAAACTTAAGAACATTAACAACACGAGTCACCACATAAGTGCGCATTATAATTTAATAGTCTTAACAAGTAGTTCAAGGTTTGGATAAAAAAACAAGTAGTTCAAGGGCGTACGCATAAGCTACAACACCTTAGTTCAAGGGCGCTAAGCCCATACGCTTAAGCTACAAGGCCTTAGACATCTAATTAATCCTCATACTCTTTTGGTAAAGGTACAAAATTCATACGAAATTTCATAATCCCAAAAATGACGTCATAACGAAGGAAAAAATAGTCTATCAAAAACCCCCATTATTCACTATCCACAAACCGAAAATCCAGTTTTTTCGCTTGCTCATATAGTGTGTCTTCATAACTGTCAACGGAAAAAGACCAAACAATGCAGTATCATTATACGTGTATCATGAGAGAGAGAAAGACTTCAAAGGAAGGAATTATTCAACAAAATGCAATATCATTATACTACAACAGAAAAAGAACGCCATATGAGAGAGAAAAAGGCTTCAAAGGAAGGAATTATTCGACAAAGTACAGTATCATTATATTATCAACAGAAAAAGAACGCCAGATGAGAGGGAAAAAGGCGGCTTCAATGAGTTGACGCTCCCAGTAGTTGATGCTCCCCACTACCAAAACTGTATGCTTCATACATGATGCTCCCAGTAGTTGGAGAACCAAACCCCTTTCATACTTCTAAGAGCTTCATCACAACCAACCTGTCAAGTATGTATCTGTAAGAAAAACAAAATGTATACAAAGATATGACTGAATTACAAAGACCAAAAGCTACACAATTTCTATATACAGGATTGGAGTAGGGAGTAACAAAAAATGGGATATAGGATCCATAAACGCATCAAGCATGACATTAGGAGTCCACAAAGAATGGGACTCAACAAATGCATTCAAGGAAAAGGTAGGAGAGTTTCTAGTAAGTCATACATATAATTGTGTGAATAAAACTACACACAACAAGTTCTATTGGATATAGTGCAAACAACTCATGGCATGAAAATCAAGTTACATCAGGCTAGAGCTAAATAATATTATAAACAATCACCTAGTATTATTTTTATTTGACAAGACTTATTAACAGTAGATAACATAACTTCCATACCTCACCCTCCTATCCCATATTTGGGTGAGGTATTCCATATGTAGCCACACTCGGCACACTCAAACCGATATAGACTTGAATCGTCGATACTTGAAGTCAACTCTCCTATCTTCTATCCTTCTATGAGTTTACAACGTTCACATTGCACCTTGCCCCTTGTCATGTTTATGCACAAGGGAATGCAGCGATTTCGCTTCCGCTGCATCAGCACACTACACCTTCCCGTCCATCAACAGGAGGATAATCCTTGGTAATTCCCTGACTTCATCTATAATACGCGTCATGCGGGGGGCATATGATAGTGGATCTCTTTGGCTGTAGTGATTCATCTATAATCGTCTTCTTCGGTGTTGTGGCAATCGTCGGGGTTGTTAGGGTTGATTGTGGTTACTTTGGTTGTGGTTATGAGACTGATTGTTGTTTGTTTATATACAATTTTGTGGTATACTTATTTAATTTACAGTGAATTTACATACAACTTTGTGGTATAATGATTTAATATACATTTGAATAAAATTCATCTTGTTTTTCCTTTTATTTTTTCTCCTTTTTTAGCTAGTTTCTATCTATTTCACGTGACAACAATTGCAATGGAGTTTAAGTTTTATCTCCGAAAGAATATAAAAGTGAATCTCTCCGATCAAGCCCTTAATAACAAATTCTACACATGGATCCACAACTGCAATCACGTTGGCACCTCTTCGAAGGTTTTTAAGGAGCATTAACTCCCAAATGGTCCAAATGATCACTACTTGCTAAAGAAATTTAAACCTAATCAATGACGTAATCCAAAATACACATCTATATATATATAAAAAGTTAGGTGGTGTCCTCATTTATTGCTCCATTTAGTTATGGCTGCAATCTCCCCTATATAATAAACACCATGCAATAATAATCAAAATAACTACAATAGCATAGTGGTAAAGCCTTCTTATAATTATCCAATGGTTAGGGGTTCAATCCTCTATAGCAGCATTTTTGTTCAAATATTTTTTAAAACCTACGGCATAATTATCAATTCGAGAGTAATTTTTACTTTCTTACTATGAACGGGATTTACATTAATTCAAATTAGATCCCGCAAAAAACTTATGTTAAAAGCTTACATATACATAATATTACGTAATTTTTGCGTACATGAGATTTGTCAACTTTGTCAATGATAATTCACCATTATAACAAATCATTTACATATATATTTTGTGATAAATGGATTACATCAACAAAGATTGTACCTATTCAATTAGTATGGAGTGAATTAAAATCATTTTTGATATTTTCCACCGAGTCCAACCATTCTAACAAGCTTCATCTTTCCATATAATTAGCACGGGTCATGAATTCCAACAAGCTAAGTATATCAAACTAGAATATGTTTTTTTTAACAAGCTTAGGGGATATTTTTTTTAACGTAAATCATAAAATATGTTTATACCCTAAATCATAAAATATGTGATTTTTTTAAACTTTCATATGTTTTTTATAGTTTTCTATATTTTTCATATGTACGTAATTGACTTTTAGATGCAAATAATGAGTGTTTGTCTCGCAAGTGAATTATATTTTCAATTGATTTATTCCATATGGAATATTTATTTATTTTATACTTAATATAGTATATTATATTTCATATTATCATACCTTCGTCCATTTTTCACATTCATGCAATTTTTCAATTAAAGTTGATTAATAAAGCGTCAAAATAGTTCTTAAACCCGTGCGTAGCACGGGTCATGAATTCTAGTTGATATGGAAGATGGTAGCTCAAAATCAGGGGATGCCACATTTGAGGGGTCAAAGGTTGATTTTATTCGGGCAACAATGGGACTTAGTCGTTTGCAAAAGGTATGTTATATTTTTCTTAATAAATCTAATTGTTGTTCACGGAGTTAATTAAGATACATACAATAAATTTTTACTTTCGTGTATACATAAATGTAATAAATTATAAGAAAACACAGGAAACTTCTACTTTTGTGTATTCTTACATTTTTGTTTACAAGAAATTTACATGCGTGGTCCTTTTGACCCAGTTGCTCACCAGTTGAATCACGTTGTTGTATTAACCGATTGTGAGATCTCTAAAAACGTGTCAACTATTAAAATGTTTCAAAATAATTGGGCATTAATCTGGGGGTTAAGGTTGTTGAAAAATTAGTTAGAGAAGTTAACACCGGTGATATATGAACAATGACTTTCTACCCAGTGCTAGTTAAGGAAGATAAAGTGGTTGACGTTTCTCTCAAGAATCGCAAGAGACAAGATTTGAGGGGTCAAAGGGTTGAAAGAAAAGTAAATTTAGCTTCTTACCGGCTTTTAGATGGGACCGATGGAGAGAAATGCGAAGAGATACTTTAAGAGCAAAAGGTTGAGAAATAGATGTCCTATTCACTTGATATGGTGTTGGTTTTCTTGTCAATATTGTGGTATAATAATCATTTTTCTACTTGTATCTTAATTTCCTAATAGACTTAATAGTGGGTAAATTTTGCAGACTCCGATTTTTTATTTGTATACTCCAATTTTGGGTTAGAAAGAAAAGTTTTTCATGCTTGAAATGTTTATATGTAGGGTGATAACCTACATCATCCATCATTGGTTGTAATTTGCTTTGAAACAAATGATGCAACTACACCACCGGTTGATGTTATGTGAAGAATTTGATGACAATTGCCTCTTATCTTAAAGTATATTTATTAGACTTTATCTCTTTTCTATTGTTTTGCTCTCAAAGCCTTAATGGTATATTTATTAGACTTTACGTCTTTTTCACTATTTTGCTCTCAAAGGCTTAATGTTAGCACTAGAGTCATTTAATTTTCTGGTGTTTCTCAACATGACATTTGTTTTATATAATCTTTGTCAAATTCGATCTGAGTTATTGTACTTGGATGTCCTCCTGTTGATAAAGTCAAGATTAGAGATAATGTCATATTTTGATAGAAGAGATAATGTCATATTCAGTGACAAAGAATTAAACAATGAAGTCTATCAAACCTATTTATGTAAAGAGTTGATTAACCATGATGTCAAGGATATTGATATTTGGATCCTTCTTTAGAAGGTGGAGAGAAGAAGAGATGACAAGATTCTTATTTCTTAAGGCAAGTATCTCAGTAATTTTATAACGATATAAAATCAAAGAATCATATTATTGCTAATGATATTTGTAAATGTAAATATAATTTTATTTTTCTTTTATAGTGATGAGATATACTTGTCAACCCATGGTTGTGAGGTAGTTGTGGATGAAATTTTAAAGGTAATTAAAGAAGCAATGTGGAAGCCGAACTTGCATAGGGTTTAGGGTTTAGTGTTTATGGTTAAGGGTTCAGGGTCGAAGCTTTAAGAAGGTAAAAATACCCAAGAGTATACAAAATTTTTAGAAATATGTCAAATATAGTCAAAGTGGATGTCAAAATATAGGGAAAAAAATCTTGACTTATTCTAAATTGTTAATATGTTTATATTTCCTAAAACGGCATTTGTTTTAAATTTAAACTAATCACAGGACGACATGTGGCGTTTTTTCAGCATATTCAGCAAAAAAATGGTCCTAGCTTTTATTGAGATGCTCCATTTTGTAAATCCATCGACAACTCTTTTAAACTAATCCCTTTAGGGACCCCACCAATCCACTTTCTACAAGCAATTGTCCATTCACATTCTACCATTTGCTCAAACAATGTTTTAGGGTTCTTATCCTCGGTAAAAAATGTCAAACCCCACCAATCCAGTGAAACCAACGTGGGTAGCAAAGACTGCAGCATCTGTTGAAGCTGAGATTTGCGATTTATTTCAAAGGTCTCGTACCGCTTTGAACGATATCTTTACACCAGGTTCGTGTTCTTTGAACTTGAAAGAAACCCTTCAGTGGCCATGTGGTCCGCATTTGTTTATTGGATCTATAGTTGTAAAAGAGATGCCAAAAGAAACGGAAGTCCACAAATTAGTGCATGGGCAATTTGTAGAGCAGAATATTAACAATTTGAGTGCATGTTCTCAAGTCCTTCTACCACAACGATCGTTTTCCTACACGAGAGATGGAATCCTTAATACGGGGCTTATATTCATTCCAGACCATAAAGGAGTATAAGGCAGATCTTTTGAAACAGAGACAAAAGGAGGAGTTTAGGGTTGATAATGCTGGTTTTAGGAAATTCCAGAAGATAGTAAAAGATTTCATAAAGGGCCTCCTTTATCTATTTCGTTCTAGCGTTTCATATGGTACGCATATATTGGTGGTTCGTAATACTCGAGGAGACAAAATTTGAGGGGTCAAAGCCTGCTTTTAGATGGGGATGATGGAGATAAATGCGAAGAGATACTTTAAGAGCAAAATGTTAAGAAATAAATGTCATATTTAACTCGATATGGTGTTGTTGTTTTGTCAATATTGTGGCATAAGAATCATTTTTCTACTTGTATCTTATTTTCGTAATACATTTAATAACCAATAAATTTTTGCGCACTCCGATTTTTTATTTGTGCACTCCAATTTTGGGTTAGAAAAAAAAGTTTTTCATGCTTTGAATGTTTATATCTCAGTATTACAAAATAAAACAACAACACCAGGTTCGTGTTCTTTGAACTTGAACGATATCTTTTCACCAGGTTCATCCCGCTTTGAACGATATCTTTCCACCAGGTTCGTGTTCTTTCAACTTGAAAGAAACCCTTCAGTGGTCACGTGGTCCACATTTGTTTATTGGATCTATAGTTGTAAAAGAGACGGCAAAAGAAACGGAAGTCTACAAATTAGTGCATGGGCAATTTGTAGAGCAGAATATTAACAATTTGAGTGCATGTTCTCAAATCCTTCTACCACAACGATCGTTTTCCTACACGAGAGATGGAATCCTTCATACGGGGCTTATATTCCCTCCATTCCAGACCATAAAGGAGTATAAGGCAGATCTTTTGAAACAGAGACAAAAAGAGGAGTTTAGGGTTGATAATGCTGGTTTTAGGAAATTCCAGAAGATGGTAAAAGATTTCATAAAGGGCCTCTTTTATCTATTTCGTTCTGGCGTTTCATATGGTACGCATATATTGGTGGTTCGTAATGGTCGAGGAGACAAAATTTGAGGGGTCAAAGTCTGCTTTTAGATGGGGATAATGGAGATAAATGCGAAGAGATACTTTAAGAGCAAAATGTTAAGAAATAAATGTCATATTTAACTCGATATGGTGTTGTTTTTTTGTCAATGTTGTGGCATAAGAATAATTTTTCTACTTGTATTTTATTTTCCTAATACATTTAATAACCAATAAATTTTTGCACACTCCGATTTTTTATTTGTTCACTCCAATTTTGGGTTAGAAAGAAAAGTTGCAAAACAAGTTGAGGGCAAAGATTAGTGACAAAAGGTTTCTCCTTATTACAGATGATGTTTGGGACGACATTCGTGAACAATGACTTGATTTAGAACGTTTGTTGTGCCCAAAAGACCCCCTTGCAATCAGGATAGTTGGTAGCATTTTATACGACAAAGACAAGAAGCAGTAGTTGGCATCTATAGATAACGAGTTGATAAAAGTATTGCCTGATCGCGAGAATTTTGTTATGCAAGTGTTGAATATCAGCTACGACGACCTTCCTTCTTCATTAAAGTTGTGTTTTGTCTGTTGTTCCCTCTTTCTAGAAGATCATAAACTTGTTAAAACTATTTTGATCCATCTTTTAGATGGCTTGGGGTTTGCTCGAGACATCTGATAAAAATACATGCTTAGAGGAAGTTGGTGAAAGTTACTTCTTGTATTTGGTACAAAGAGGGTTCTTCCAAAATCTATATATAAATGATGTTGTTGAAAGAATCAGTTGCAAAATACATGACTTATTTCATGATTTGGTTGTTGAGATAGTTAGAAATGAATGGCAATCGACGTTGAAAGTCACTGATGAGTTAGGGAGCAAGGTTCCTCGACATTTGGTTGTTAAGGACATCATAGAATCATAGCTCAAATGTAAGGGGTTGCGAAGCTTGGTGTGCTCAGTTATGGGCTTTGTTGAAAGGGGGTTGACGGATGGTGTGTTTTTGAATTTGACCAGTTTGCGAACATTGTACTTGAGAGAATTGGACGTAGAGGAGATACCATGTTCCATAGACAAGTTGGCTCATCAAGCATCCAAATGCTTTTTGCAAGCTACAAAATCTGTTAATAATGAATCATGAAGGGTGTATGAATCTCATCAAGTTGCTAGATGATCTGCGAAAACCAATCAACTTAAGATGTCTAACACTCATAAAATGTGATAAGTTGGAAAACATATCTTCAAGATTGGAAGAGATGACTTGTCTTGTTATGCTTGATCGATTGATTTTGCATAAAGACCATGGTGGACTAAGGTGTTTGAAACACCTGAATAACTTGACAGGCCTTATTTGTATCGAGCTTCCCGGTGTTGGGTGGAAAGATTGTGTTGCCGATGCAAAGGAGTGTATGCTAAGTAAAAACACAAAGTTAAGTAGGTTATCTATATCATGGAGGTCTTCAACAAAAGGGAAGCAGTTTCCTGAAACTGATATAGTGTTAGATAGACTTCAACCATCCGATAATATCACTGATCTTGAGTTCAAATGCTTCCCAGGTGTGAGACTTCCAAATTAGGTTTCTTCTTTACATAGCCTGGTTGACTTGAGTATAAGTCGTTGTAGTCGATGTTCAAATCTTTGAGAACTAAAGCACCTCTTTCACCTTAAAAGAATGCACCCCGCTCTCAATTTCTTATGTTTAAATCGAGCCTATTTTTTCCTAGATAGTGTATGTATAACCCAAATCTAACGGACCTAAATATGGACTTATTGAACTATATATATATATTATTATAATTTAAATTATGGAATCTATTATTTTAATTAATTATTTAGAATCTTTATAAAACATAAAAAACCATTTTACGAAAAATGAAAAGGGCTTTAATAATTTAAATGAAAATTATATTTTCTTATGATAACAAAAATAAGTAAGATATCAAAGATAATGAAAAGTTTGATAAGATATCAAGTGGATATAGTGATAATATTTAAAGGATACAATTAAAAAAATAAAATGGTTATTTTATTCAGGGTGCATAACGTGACACAAATTTTAACAAAGACTTGAGTTTTGCTTTATATTGTATATAGTAGACTTTACCTCCAAAAACGATGTGATTTGACTTAAATACTCGTATCAATTAGTTATTTGAAAAATAGTTTATTTAAAATAGTATTGCGTATTAGTTAATGATATTGTGGATAATTGAACCACTTAATTATTAAGGAAAATATATTGAAAAATCCAACCAAAAAAGGATAATAAGGAAAGAAGTTGTCAAAATATTTTCATATTTTTTATTTAGCAATTATGGTAACTATCTATTGGAGTCATTCATTTAACAATGATTTTGATATTGAACAATGTAATACGTAGTTGTATCCATATATATCAAATTTTATCCAAATCAAAACATACTAAAAATAACTCATACATAGATTTATTTTGTTTTTATCCATGCACAGCAAATATCCTAACATCCTAAAAACAACTCATAATAGATTTTGTCCTTTATCCATACATAGCAACTAAAGAAGTAAGCATTACAATAAATATTCCAATTAACATAGCAACTAAAGTTGAGCAATTTATCGCTACAGACAAAACATGGAAAATAAATGAACTACTACAATTGGTTCCTAGAGAAGTGGTAGAGAAAATAAGGGAAATCCCAATCCCAGTAAATGATATTGACGACAAGTTAATTTGGGCCCCAAGCAGGAATGGTTGGTACTCCACAGACTCAGCAATAAGCTTAATAACCAATGAAGAAACCATGTCTCTTAGCCCCAATGCTTGGATCTGGAAGCTGGACACATTCCCAAAAGTAAAGAACTTTCTTTGGAAAATTGACATGAACGGGTTGCCCACCAAGCAAAGACTTAGTGAAAAACATGTTGTTGTACCGCAAGGATGTCTCATGTGTGGCGCTACGCAGGAGGACGCGATACATCTATTATTGGAATGCCCACATACGTTAGAAATAATAAAGAGAATAAATGTCAATACGGAACGTGCACTCAGAGCACATAACCTATCACAACGGAACCCGCGAATTGCATTAAGCGATCTAAATAGTAAAATATTGAAAGAAGAGTTTGTTGAGCTAGCAGTGGTCTGATGGGGAATCTGGCACCAGAGAAATAGGTTACTTTTCCAGCCCAACGACTTTATTCCAGACCTTAGCCTATATATCCGCAATCAATTGATGCAATGGAAACAAGCGAAAGATTGGCAGGAGGATGAAGAAAAAAGTCTGAACAAAGGTGGCTGTCCAAGGGCTAGATCACGAATCAAACCACGAGGTTGGAAGAAACCGTATCAAAATTATACAAAATTAAACTTTGACGGATCTAAACTTAGCAACGGTAATGCATCGGGAGGTTCGATTATAAGGGACGACAATGGAAACCCAATTGACGGGTCAGCCAGAAGATATGGAAAAGTGTCGGTTCTAATGGCGGAAACAATGGCTTTATGGGATGGAATACAGAAGGCCAAACAGATGAATATAAGGAAACTTGAGGTAGCTGGGGATAACAACATTATTATCAAAGCTATCACAAGACAAATTCGTTGCCCATGGGAAATAGAAAGGATTATTTCAGACATTCTCGTATTCCTTTAAGGTTTCAAGTCAGTCCACATTTATCATGAGAATAGGCAATGTAATGCTGTGGCCGATAAAATTGCTTTTCTGGGCCACAGCCACTCATGGGAATCTATCTTGAACCATCACGAGCTTTTAGCTCTCATCCGAAAGGATGCCCTAGGAATTCCGCCCTAAGACGGAATCCTAATTCTCACCGTTTCAAAAAAAAAATAAAAAAAATATCCAAACGTACCAAAAAATTCCTCTCACACATCACTTTTTCTTCTCTCCTTCCATTTCCTAAAATTTTCAGCAGCCCAGCAAAATTCACTTCATTATTTCAATTTTTTTTCAAAAACACAAGAGCACTACCAAAAAGCTCTCCTCTCTGATCCGTACATGGCGGACTAGTCCACCGGACTCGAAGAAGAAGATGGTGCTGAGCAGCCAGGTGGCGGTCTCGGTGGCGAACGTGTCGGCCGACCTCTGTCAGTACATCGCTTGCAATCCGGAGAGGCTCAGCAGCGATGAGGTTCTGGATCTCGTCTTCTGCTTCCCCTTCCAACATTTCCGTCGCTTCTCTCTCTGTCTCTGGACTTTCTTCTGCTTCCCCGCCGGCGATATCTTCTTCACTCCCGACGACGATCCTCATCCCGATTAGCACTTGGCCGATTCTAATTGGTTCGATCCGTTCGCTAATCTCGTTTCCCTCCTTTCGCTAATGTGTTCCGCTGTTTCAATTGTGGCGGATTAGCGCATTGCATGTGAGTTGAGAGATGAGATTGTTGCGATTCTGGTTCGGTTTTGAATTTTGTGCTTGATCATCTCCATTGTCATTGGATAGACATCGGCAAGAGATTTGTGGAATGTAGAGTTATTGCAACACTGGAAACCCTAACTAGGAGCATTCTCTATGATCTCAACCATAGGAAAAGGGGAAAACGGCTTTTCATTTTCATATGTGGTTTGATTTCATCTCTATGCGTTGAATTGCTCAAAAAAGTAATGTAAATACGCTCTTCTTCTGTGCAGGTATGAAGTTACTACTACTACTACAAACTTGTTGGTCAGACAAGTCATTTTCCTGTAAATCAAGCTTGAAGTTTTGAATAAATAAAAGTTTGTTCCCAGGATATGCTGATGATTCTGTCCATCATCTGCTGAATGTTAGGGCACATGTATATTGATGTGTAGATTCAAGACATGATAGTATGCGATCCATGTTTTCTGATAGAATCCATAAGTGTGATGGAGAAGTAATCACTCAAGTCATTTGCAAAGTTTTGTCATGTACACTACATTAGCCCTTGATGAATAGTTTGCACTTTGCAGGGGATTTGTAGTTTTGCGACCTGAGTGATTACTTCTCAATCACATTTGCAGTGAATTGGTAGTTTTGCGACCTGCCCTATCAATTTGGACGGTGTAGAAACTAGAAAATGGTTTTGTTTTGTGACTGCATTTTCTCCATCACTTTATGATGTGCTCTGAATCATTAAATGCATCATAATTACCTATTTACTCGTAAAATTCATGCTGAACTTGCTGTATTGTGCTCCATATCTGGTGGGCAAGAGGAAATTTTAGCACCCTCAGATAACTAGATGAATTTTCACCAAGAAAAGATAGATGAATCAGAAGTTATGGATTTTTGCTTGAACTTATTGTAGTACTCCAAGCATTCTATTTCTATATACAGATGATATCTACATTTGAATTTTGTGTAATTTTTACTCAATACAAATGTAAATTGGAATATTTATTGTAATGCTTACTTCTTTGCTGAACTTGACTAGTCCAATTTGCGATTTCTTGAATAGTCCAATTTGAGATTCATAAATTAAGAATATAACTTGGAATAAGATACCTTCAATCTTAAATTGAAGTTATATAACAGATTTCGATTTCTTTTTCAACTGCTTAATTTAAATCCTTATTTTTGTGAGGCTGTGATAGATGGATAAGTATACTAAACCAATAATAAAATACGAGTACAGTACAAAGATTAAAATGAAAACTTTAAAATTTTATTTCTATTTATGTTGCTTTGTTTTTTTGGTGGAAATTTACCAGTAGACTTTAGTATTTTAAAAGTTGTCCAATGCCCTCTTCCTTCTTCCTTGTTCTTTCTATCGTGTCCTGCTCAGCGACCTCCCCCGTCTCGAGTCTGGACTATCACACAGACGGACTGTTGTGAGGTCAACACTCAACCTTCGAGCCTCTGAATTCGGAAACAATTTTTAAAAATCCGCAAAAAAGAAAAAAGGCAAAACCAGCGTGAAGATGAAGAGCATGGCGATGCCAACTACTACTCCCCTTCGATGGTCAATCCGATCCATTTCACCAACTTCCCCTCCTCTCTCTGCCTTGCCTTTCACGTCTCCCTTTCCTCTCCGCAATCTCTCCTTCTCATCTCCCCTCTCTCTTCGTCGCTCTTTCCCCATGGCTTCTACTATCCAGCCTCCTCCTCAGGTTCCGATCTTCCCCCTAGGGTTTCATTTGCGCTTAATTTGGTTTTCCTCTGTCGTTAATTCTAACTTCGGTGATCGAATTTTTTAAAAACTGTCCTGCCTCGACCTTCGCAGACTATGGAGGCTGAAGATTCTAGCTCCAACGTCTTTCAGCTCATCCAATCTCATCAGGTACGGTGGCTTTTTCGGTTTTGATTTTGAATTTTATTTCGATTAATCTCGTGCACAATTTGGCTCTCAAATACCGCTCCTCTTACTAGTATATTGATGGCTTGTGAAAAGTTGCTGTCACTTAAGTGTAGTAGTGTTCTGGTTGTAGGAAAAAGCTGCCAGGCTTCCACCTCTGGAGGAAATCCGAACGGTGCTTGCTAATAGTGTTCGGGGAATGCTTTCTACCTTCTCTCAGGTGTGCTTTTGTATTGTTTTGTTGTAGCATGTATTGCTGTTGTGATCAATCTCTGTGCATTAGTCTTTTGCTGATTGCATTCCATATAACAAGTAAGAATCTTTCTGGATAGAACAACTGTGGAAGTGAATATGATTAGAGGCCTAAGTCGTCAATATAAGAATTACTCAATTGCAGATAGTGAGTTTCTGCTGTCTTCTGATTAGGGCATTCACCATGTATCCAATTTATCTTTTGCTCATTGATTCATTTTCGTTTTAATATCAGAAACATGACGGTTATCCATCAGGATCAATGGTGGACTTCGCTTGTGATGCGAATGGATCTCCTATATTAGCAGTCAGTAGTCTGGCTGTTCATTCAAAGGTTTGTCTTTATTTTTACTGTTCTCCTCCTCCTCCCTATTATGCCTTTTTAAATCTTGAATTACATCATATGCTGGAGGCAACTGAGCATTTCTGTAGAGTGGCACTCTTACCGGACAGTTTTTCTCATGATCAGCACTTTGGCAATCATATTGACAGGAAATATGCTCACAATGAATGAATGATGATAAGATACTGCTATCTATAATGTTATAAGAATTACTGAAAGTTACTTTTGTATAGCCATGCTGATTAGTACTTCTACATTTATCTTTTCATTCTTCATTTTATCTATCCTTATTGATTGTGGCTTAGTGATCTCTAGTCCTTTATATTTCACATTCTTCAATCTTATGGAGTACATTTTCAAATTTGATTTTCACAGGACCTGCTAGCTAATCCGAGATGTTCACTTCTTGTGGCAAGGGACCCTGAAGATAGAACAGATTTAGTTATTACCTTACACGGTGATGCTATATGTGTAAGTTTATGGCACCTTTTCCGGATTACGGTTTGAGCATTTTCTTTCTAAGTTGTTATTGATAGGTATATTCCATTTCTATGGTAAAGAAGTCAGCTAACCGTCAAATTGCATTTCTGTGTACCTTCTTTTGAAACTGTACTACAGGTACCTGATGAAGAGAGGGCTGCTGTTCGTACGGCATATCTGGAGAAACATCCCAATGCCTTTTGGGTATCCTACTCTTTCCCGTCTGTGTAATGTGCACTAAAATGTTTTAAAAGTTCCTAAAATCAATGTTTGAATCTGAAGGTTGACTTTGGTGATTTCCAATTTCTGAGAATAGAACCCAAAGTGGTCCGGTATGTGTCAGGGGTTGCAACAGCATTACTGGGATCGGGAGGTTTGTTAACTTATGTAAAATAGCTCGTAATTCTATATTACTCCACATAAATAGATTCAATCAAACTCCTACATTACTGTTAAAGCTTTTTGGGAGCTCTTGATTGATGGAAGATGTGACACTTCACACTTCAGTCATTTTCCATGTTTTTCATCATTTCCTCCTGATATAGCTTGTGTAATTTCACTTTCCTTCTAGAGTTCAGCAAAGAGGAATTCAGTGCATCAAAAGTAGATCCAATATCTCAGTTCACTAAGCCTATAGCGGTATGTTTCTTTGTTGAGAAACATCATTTTTTAGCACTTGAATTCTCATAAAATTCTATCAATCATTTGGTATGTAAACAGTATTCTGGTATGTAAACACTATTCTGATCATTGATGTGCCCTGCAGTCCCACATGAACAAGGATCATGGGGGTGATACAAAGCTTATAGTGCAGCATTCAACATCCATTCCGGTAATTATACTGTCTTGTTTGCTCAAATAAGCGAGTGTGGCTATAGTTCAATTATAGGAGTAATTCATTAGAATGTGATGATTCTTTGCACTGTTTACCTAAAATCGAATTCTAAATATACATATAGGTGGATTCTGCGTATATGCTGGACGTGGATAGTTTGGGTTTCAATGTTAAGGTAATCTATTTATCACTGGAAAATTTTACCTGAAACTAGATTTTGCTTGTTGTTATTCCATTGCCGATATCAGAAATTGGCTAACTGAAGTGTGCTTGATTTGTTCCATCATTTCAGGCTGTCTATCAAGGAAGCACTTACAAGCTTCGCATCCCCTTTCCCAGACGAGCGGAAGACCGAAAGTAAGTTATTTTGATTACCCTATTGAGACAATAGGGCTGACCAAGCCACACTGTTTGCTTTATGAGTTCATCCCTAATACTTTTAGAGGTTTTATTATTATTATTATTATCTGATGCTTTGTTAATTTTGAGAGAAGGGTACAAAGATTGTTTCACTCACTAGCTTCATTAGCTGGATGTTTTTTGTTATCGCACAAAGTTCAGGAAAGAGATGCACAAATTGAATGCCTTGTTTCTTCTGTTTTGTCGTCAGGGATGTGAAGACATTGATAGTTGAAATGCTCCAAGCGGCGAGGTCAAGCACAAATTGATCTGGTGAGGGAGGAGTATAGTGAAAATTCCCGTCTTCAGTGAACACTGAACACAATCCTCTTGTACATCTATACAGTAAAACTGTAATCGTGTGGAACCAAACAGCATTGTCTTTGCGACCTTTGTTAATTTGGAAGTTTATTATTACTAATCTTGTTTTGTTCCTTTACACCCTCAATATACAAGTTTTAGTTGCATTTTGTACACGTTTATTGTGCCCAGTCATAATTCCATGGCCTTGACATTTACACTATGAAACTCCTTACTCGAGAAGCAAACATAAGTGGACACATCAAAACTTCAAAAGTGAACGCATTAGAGAAGTTATGGTGTAAAAACAGGACACTTCTTCCGATTGAAGTCATATACTATATCTAGTCATCTTTATTAGGATTCCTGTGCTTCGCGTTGGCATCAACTTTGCATTCACTATTTTCCTCTGTAATTTTATCCTTCCTGTTTTGCATTCATTCTGATTCCTTGTGTTTCCTATTCCTATACGGCCAAATGCAGAGTTGAGAACTTTGAATTCAGTCAATACCCCACACACGCTTAGGGTACTTTGTGTAAACCCTAGGTTTTTAGGGTTTTTTCTTGGCCTTCTTTCAGTTGTTCACATAAAAAAGAACACAAACCCCTTCTTTGTGTTCACATTAAACGTCATGAAGGCAAAGACTGGTTCTTCTACACAAGGAACTGCGAACTACTAGAGAATTCATATAGGATTGGTGATTGATCGCATGTCGAATTTAGCAGCTGTTCCGCAATGACCTATTTCGAACCAATTTTTCATCTGCTCAACACCAAAGAGGTGAACAATTACAGGCCCGATAAAGTACTAACTCAGCTTGTAATGGAATTTGAGCCTCAACCGAGTACGAGTTTCCAGTTGATACCACATGACATGACACCAGATAATTAAACCACAACACAAGAGCTTCAACATCGCAAGCAAAATTCTAACCCTTATGAATCATGGAAGTCGAAAATATAGCGCAAAAATAGTTCATAGATCATAAAGAGATAGGTTCACACCTCTGGAATATACAGAGAACAAAGAATTCAACCAGGATACATAAGATGCGAACATAGTCAAATTAAAATTAAAGAAACACAAAAAAAAAACAAATCCCGCTCCCCATCACAAAAAGCACAGCCTCTCAACTCCTTGCTCTCATCCCAGAAAGAAACTGGGAGAGAACGGTACCAACTTTAAATCATCAAACTCAGCTCGCTCAGAAGAGGAAGCCGAAAGCGAGGGCCAGAACGGAGGCGAAGGCAGCGGCGGGGCCGAAGGAGGCGGCGTCGGAGACGGGGCCAGGGGCCGGCGCCGGAGAATCCTGAGCGGCGGCGTTCTGGACGGCGAAGACGGCGACGAGCATCATCACCACGGCGGCGAAGAGTCTGATTCTGATGGCCTCCATTTTCTTGAAGCTTGGAAGTGAAATTGACGAGGAATTGAAAGGGATTGAGAGCGAGAGGGATTGCAGATCTGAGTTGTGGTGGTGAAGAAAGGGGGAAGCGAGGTTTTATAGTGGGAGGCGGAGGGGAAGAGAGAGAAAGGAAGAGGGGTGATTTACGGGCAGGGGAAGAATATTGCAACGGTCATGTTTGTTTCAATTTTGTTAGCGCTTGATATGATTCGATTTTTTAGCATTAATTATAAAGATTTGCTTGATTGTTGATTCCCTTGGTTTCCAAGGCTAACAATTCATTTAATTTGGACAATTTAATTGATGATTATATAATTGATTAATTTGGCAATTAATTATGGGAAAGAGGGGGTGCCCGGTTCGGCTGCCCGTGAGCGGAAACAGGGTGTGAGTGGGGTGGAGGGCAGCTGTCTCCAACGGTACAATTCCAAATGGGGTCCATCAAACATCATATGCTCTCTACTGCCTTTCCTCGCATTTCACATTTTTCTGTTAGCCCACTCTTTTTTTTTGGGTCGAATTTTCTTTTAGAGAATTGGTATCCACTACTTATTTCATTTTGAAAAAAACGAACGTTATGAATTCAAAAGAAAATGGCATGTCACTCAATAATTTCATGTGGAGAATATAGACAAAGGAAACATAAAAATATAATTTTTCTAATGTGGGAGTGGGGTAATAAAATACTAGTAAAAGACTACCAAAAAAATAAAATATTAGTAAAAATATGCTTGTTTTCCTTCTAAACACAAAAATATTAGATTCTCAAACCTAGAGATATAAGTGCGCCCGATTCATTTTCTTGTTTAACTTTCGTTTTCATAGTTGGACGAATGCCGTCCATTTGCGTGTAAATTCTCTAAGAGTATGCCCAGCCATAGACAAATTTTTGGGCTTTAGCCAAAAAAATTATTATTTAATACTCCCTCCGTTTCAAAATACATGACCATTTAGACATTGCACATATATTAAGAAAAAAGTGTTATTCTTATATTGCCCCTATCAAATGTAGAGTTAATTATTTGATTAGAAAAATATGAAAAAATGTAATGATTATGATAAGGATAATTTTTAGGGGTATAGATGGAAAGAGATGGAAAAAAATGTGAAATGGTCAAGTATTATGAAACAAGCAAAAGTTGCTATATGGTCATGTATTTTGAAGCGGAGGGAGTAGTAAATTGAAGAGGGGAAAAGTTAAATATTGTATGGCCGGTCATCTCTTAGATCAAAAGCTCATTTGGTCTTTTATCCCTAAAATGGCACGTGTACAGAATGAAGAATGAATTTTTTAATATTTAAGTAATTCCACTTTATGGAAATAAGAAAAAGGAAGATGAATATTATATTGCAGTGGCCAAAAAATCTGGTCTACGGATAACTATGCTCTAATATGACTTGTTATACGTTTTTCCCTCATATTTTCTTCAAAAAAAGACGTGTTATACGTTTTTTGCCCCAAAATAGTTCTACTTTGGAATTTTCTAATAAATCAAGTCGGGTGTGCTAATATTGTAGGAACGTAGAATAGAAGTAGAGATGGAAATTATCCATGGGTGTCCGAATTACCCGATCACCCGACCCGAATATACGGACGAAAACCCGAAGAAAGGTGGATGAAATGCGGGTGCATGGGTGTGCGGGTGTGCAAATGGGTCGGGTTTGGGTGAAGAGCTATCCGATCCGCCACCCGATTCATGACCCGTTCATCCATCCGACCCATTTAACCCGAATACATACTTCTTTTGAACTTGAGTATAAATTTCAATTTCCATGTTTTTAATCTTGCAATTAGGATAATATATCGCACTTTCTTTTGTACTATACTATTAGTTTTGTTGTTTTGTATTGGACCTTATAAATTAGTACATTTTTATATGATTTATGTGTGATAATTATGTGAAAGTATAACTTTAGCATAGAATCTTGGTAGGTTTTGCGGATACCCAACCCACCCGATTACCCGATGGATGATGGACGGGGTGGATGTGGGTGAAGAATTTTATGGGTGGTGGATGGATCGGGTGGAGTATTTTTTTCATGGACCGGGTGATGGAAATGGCTCATCCACGCATGACCCGATCCATTTCCATTCCTAAATAGAAGCCCATCAGGTCCATATTGCAAATAAGAGGTTAGCCCACAATGACGTCCATTTGCGTGTAAATTCTCTAATGACTTCTTTCAGCCTACGCTGTACAATTAACAAAGAAACACGTAGTTCCCACCAAAAAAACACAAAGAAACACGTAGTTCTACTTGTTATTAAAAACTTGTCCTTTTTCATATTTGTTTGGTACAATTGTTTGTAACCGTGATGATAAATTCTTCAGCTATTTTCAAAAATCTTATTGCATAACTTGGGAAATGTTTTGGGTGAATTAACCACGTAAACGCGTTACTTCGCTACAATGAGGGAATCCCAGTCACAAAGTCGCCACAACGCGTTATAAGTTACGAGTAAGATGTAAATCAAGTAAAAACAGCAAGCATAAATTGAAAAACGTAAGGAAATGCTAAGAATGCTTAGGATCGTTTGTATTGCTCGTGTATATGTATATGAACTCCTGGATTGTTACAAAAGATCCTCTTTCTCCTTAGAACAAAAGAAATAGGTAGAACATATGAATTTGTGAGTGTTTTGGGTGTGTAGAGAATTGTCCAATCCTTTGTATGATTCTCACCTTTTATAGTGCTGCCTATTCTTTCCTTAATCAAGCCGTTGACAACCAATGAGGCAATCCCTAAGATCTCGCCTTTGACTTTATGCTTCCAAATTTGCCGCTGACAATTAATGAGCAAATCCCTTGATTTTCGCCTTTGTAGTTATGACAATCTTTGAATATTACCGTTGGAGTGGGCGAGATCTCTGACCATTATCTCTCAAAATATACTGATTTATGAGTTTCATTAACTCCTCGTGACCTTGATTTTGTGAGGCCCAACAGAAAATAAGAATTTTGTTTATTTATTCATTGTGATCTTCGATTTAGTGGCCAACGGGTGTTAGATGTTCTGCTTCATATTATTATTACTTCAAATCTAGAAGAAGGAAAAGTTGATATCCTTTTGTCGAGTTTGCTTATGATTGTTCCATTCACTTTGTAATGGAAAATGAAGCCATTATAGGTCATTTTTTTTATAAGCACAATCCACTTATGCTCACCGACTTGACACCTCAACTCATGATGGTTATAGAGAGTTCCATGAGTGCCACTAGAGAGTAGAGTCACCTAATAGAATAATATTACAAGGTCTAGTGTTGGAAGGGTCGAAGGCACATCATTTTGGAAGTGGAGGTTATGTGTGGTTTCACCTTGAGAAATGACGGGTTTCATACTTAAGGGAAATGTACGTGACATCCAATCGAACATGTCCTTTTCGAGTTGAGTAGAGCACTGGTCATAATGGTTATAGATTGGATCTACCATGAGCTAGGTGTTGTCTATGTTTAACGTGGTTGACTCGTCCTATGTACATTCCCAATAACTGCAATGGTAAAAAAGAAGATCAGGGGAGGTTTGAGTTCAAGAGGAGCATCATGTCAATTGACCAACCATGTCTACAATAAACATAGAGGAGTTGATTAGATAGAGTACCTTTCGACACTCCAAGAACTAAGGATCGAGATAAGAAGATCAAAGAAGACAATCAAGCCCTTCTATATCATGTGGAAGCCATGATTGAAGAACCAAGAGTCAAGAGAGGCACCATTTCAGGCGCCGCTCACACATTGACTTCACTCTATTGAAGTCACTAGCGCTTTTGGCCACTACCACATGCGTGTGCTTACCCCAAACAGAAGGGTTGTATCTTGTTTGCAACTTACGAGTTCGTCTTAGAATTGCTACTTTAGGAAGATTAGAGACATGTTTTCAATATAATCTAATTGGGTTGATATTGTCATGCTTCAATAAAAGTTTGATCAATCATACGTGTAGTTCGACATTTCTCTACGTGAAATCTTACACACTCATTTACACGCGTGACACACCACCCTACTCTAACGATCGAGCTAGCACACACTGACTGACTGACACACCCTCTAACTGAGCTCTCTTGAATTAGTTTGGCCACTTACTACAGCCTTCCTCTATATTTAATTTAAAACTCCTTCTGGGCCAATCTCAAGAAGCCCAGTCTGATGGTTTGTACTTAAATTCTTCAGAGTGCAGGCCCATTTAGCATTTGATTGATTTTGGAATTGAAACCACCGCCTTAGGCTCTTTCAGTCTCTTTTGCCTCTACCAAACTTGTTTTTGCAAGGGGCCATTGCAACCTTGCGTAGAGTTTAAGTATAAGTTTATTGTTGTATAATGGATTATTGAATTACAGTAAAAGTTATGCTATGCTATGATTGCTAGTCGGTGACTCTGATTTTTTATTAATAAAAAATAGTAGTAAAAGACATTAAACTTATTACACTCGAGAAAAGGTCCAAAGTTCATGATTGTTGTGATGACAAATTTTTCTTTTAAAATTTTAAATTATGGGCAAGCTAGTTAGCATCGAATTTAGAATCGACTGGATACATGACACGAGAATCAAACCAGAAATATCTAAGTAATTAACTGTATGACTAGATAGAAACATCTAAGTATGACACGAGAATCAAACCAGAAATATCTAAGCTAGCTAGGCTCCCTTCAACACCGGAAAGATAGAAACATTACAAACTAGCCCCATGTTTGAGAGTAGGTTTAAAGAGGGAAAGTAAGATAAAGAATGATAGGGGAAGAGAAAAGAAAGTAAAGGTCATACTGTACGTTAGCCAGCATATTTTACTGTTAATGTGCCTTGAATTTGAATCACACGCTGCGACAAGTAGCACGAGGGTCTCGCTGGGCTTGTTGCATCCTGTTTCTGGGCTTGCGGCCCATAATTGTATCTAGGGTTTCTTGAGTCACTATATAACCTCTCGAAATACCTAGAGCTCTGTAATTCAAATTCAGTCTTCCATAATAATATACGGTTTCTCTGCCTGTGGATGTAGATACACCGTTACCGAACCGCGTCAATTTGTGTATCTCGTTACAACATTAATGTTTTCACTTTGGTTTCGTATTCCTACTCGTCGTCATGCCTTAACAGAAACGCTTTGTTGCGTCAGAACCAAATGGCTTTACTCATGAAAACTGATTCCGCCGGCCCGCCAGGCCATAGTGTACGTTAGCCAGCATGCCGCTATCATAGATGTGCCTGTAGTGTGGCCCCGGTCCCAATAAATATCATTTTGTTGAGGGTGGGCTCCCGCTCCCTTTCAATAATTTGCATTTGTTCTAGGTACTTAACTTAATCTCATAACCTCCTAGGGAGCATTATTGAAAGAGAATCTTATGAAGTTGCCTAAAGATGAAGTTACCTCTCAAGAACAAGTATCTTACGTGACAGCTGTAAAGTCCTGGCACTTGTAGCGTTCGAATCATCCCCAAATTAAAGCATGATCCAGAACAGTGGTTAAAAGTTTACTGTATGGTTTAATAATATACGGAGTACAAATTAAGTGTTTACCACAATAACATTTATCTAAGAAAATTCTGCACATGAAAGATCTGTGTGTTAGGATAGGGGCATTCTAGACTCAAATAGAATGCGCTCAATCTAACCCAAGAGATACTAATGAAACCACTCAACAAACTATACCGAAGAACCTTAAATACAATACTAAATCTACAACTGAAGCTAAAAGAAAGAAAAGAGAAGAAGACTACATATTAACGGAAATTAGAATGATGGCCTAATGATGCAAAGAAATATATCTCCCAGGACTATGCTTTCTCCTTCACATGTGATAAATCCTTATAAATCCATTGTGTAACTTACTCATATGATAGCATATTCCTTCAATTCACATGTATGATACATGTGAATGTGTAGGCAAATGTCAAACTAAAAGGCATATTTTGCTCACGAAGCTAAAAATAGCACATGTAAGTATGTAACCAAATCGCCAAAACAAGCATACTTGTACACCATTTGATCAGAATCTTTGCTGAATAGTACGACCCTAACCCAAACAAGAATGAATGAACGAGTATATACCAAAAAAACAGGAAAAGGACCACCAACCTTCATCATATGGGACTGCATCCACTAATATAATTTTTTTTTCTTTTTTATTCAACAGTAATCATAGCACAGCAAAGATTCAGAATCTTACATCTCAAACCCAGTCTAGATCATATAAGGCAAACACTCAAAGATGAACTGCAAATCTTGTAGCTAGAAGAAAAGGTCCCATACCCATAAAGCTAAACAATATACATAGAGAGAATGTACAGGGTGTAATAAGATCATACTATATGATCCTACACAGAAGAACTAGAGGTCTTCAAAGTTCATAACATGTTTACACAGACAAGTGGTATGATTTGAGCGATCATCAAATCTCAGACAGACAGACAGACAGACAGACATGGCTTAGTAATGATTTCTAGAGACCTTCATAGTAGCCACCAATGGTTATGTGTGCCCTGTTCAGTGGAGCTCCTCTCACCGCCGAGATCGCTTGGTGAACAACATGATTGATCCTCTGCATCGTTTTATAATCACATCAAGTCAGATCTCAAATCTCACAGAATCAAACAACAGGGAATAAAAGAAGAAGAAGGAGTAACCTTGTCATCGGTGTAGATTTGGAAGTGGAGTTTCTGATTGTGTTGTCTCTCTCTGTGGCGAGAGCCCATAGCAACCAAACAAATGGTGGCACAAGCAAACCCAAACGAGCAAAGGGCACCGATTCCAGTCGTGCCCATCTTCCAGATGTTCAATCCCCCATGATTCTCACCATCTTCTTCTTCTGACAGCTTCTCCTTGCAATCAAACACCACTTCCTCATCAAGATCCACACTCTTTTTAGGCTCAAAACCCTCGTTTTCCAAATCCTCCTCAAATTGGGGCTTTCCGGAATCGAATTGGGGGAAAAGCCCCTTGCTAGCGGACTTCGGCGAGTCCAATTTCATGTCGGCAAATTCGTTCTCCCCCATCTTCTTGAAGAAGACCTGGGAAGAAACGGCGTCGTTTTCCCCATCCACCACCACCGCCTTGCTAGGGGTTTCAGGGGAAACGACCTCCTTCAACACCAAGCCATCACCACCATCGGATGATGGCTTGGGAGTCGAGAGATCGAACTGAACAGGAACCGGAACCACGAGATTCGGGCTCGGATCGATGAATTTCTGGAAGTAATTCATGTCGATGAAGCTATTCGGACTCATGGAAGCGTTTTCCCTCGGGATCGGCCGTTTCCCGGCCCCGCCTTGAGTTTGAAGCTGGTCGATGAAGCCATCGTCGGATAGAAGCTCCCACTCCTCCAAATCCATGGCATCTGAGACTGGAATTTTGAAAGTAAGTAAGAAAGGAAGGGAAGAGAAGGCTAAATAGAAGAGGTGTTTGAATTATTGGGAAGGAGGGAGGAAGAAAGGAAGGAATTGAAGTGGGGTTTGGGAGGTAGCGGGTGTTCCGAATCAGGAGGGTTCTTGGACAACCTCCATAGGAGAGGAGAGTGATTGGGGAAGATTCAAGGGAGGGAATGCTTATCCTTTTGCTAAATGACATACGAAGATGTGGTCCAATTGGGTCCCGCCATCGTACTCCAAAGGTATACATAGCTTGAGATTCGGGTCCCACTTTTGCCTCTCGATATTTCGTTTCTAATTAACTTTTGGGAAATTCCGTTTGGTACTCCTAAGTTTTGTACTTTTCCGGATGGTGCCCTCAGAAAAAACTTGTTCCGAGATATATCCCTGAGCTTTTACTTTAGTTCGGTCCGTGTCCAATTCGCTTTCTCTGTCCTTTTTCCCATTAAATGGTTTTTAAAAGAATTTTTTTTCTGAAATTAAAAGAAAAAGAAAACTCAATTAGAAGGCTAATTCAACCTGTGGAAGAGAGAAGGGAAAGGGCCGGACTAGGGCTGTAATCGAACCGAGTCGTTCGCGAGATATTCGACGTTCGATTCGGTAAAAGCTTGTACGAGCTCGACTCGAACTATAAACGAACCGAGCCCGAACAGCTCGATAAGATAAACGAGCCGAATCTGAACATTGGGAAACTCGGTTCGTTTGTTCGCAAACAAGCTCGTTAATTTGTTCGCGAACATGTTCGAGAACAAGCTCGGTAATATGTTCACGAACAAGCTCGGTTATGAGTAAATATATAATATATAAAATATTACTTTATTAATGATGTTTTATTTTATTTTTATATCAATAATAATATAATATTAATATTATCTAAGTTTCATATTTTTGCAAGTAAGTGAAGTATGAAGTAAACCCTAATCTTACTCAGTTCGTTTAGTGTGTTCACGAACAGGTTAGGGATCAAACAGGCAAGAGTTTGTTTAGTGTGTTCACGAACGTACTAAACGAACCGAACCCGAACAGCTCGCGAGCCGAGCTCGAGCTTGGCGAACCTCTTACCGAACCGAGCTCGAAAAGCTCGAATCGAGCCCGAGCTCGAGCTCGAACATGTTTATGTTCGATCGAGCTGAGCCTGAACATTGAAATGTTTGGCTCGGCTCGGTTCGATTACAACCCTAGGCCGGACGAGGGGACGACGGAACCACCTGCTACCTAAACTCAATTAGAAAACTCTTTGTATGATTTTGTGTGGAATTTATCTATTTTCCCTCTATTGTTTATGGAATGTTTCCTGTATGTTTTGTCACTTTTGTGGTTCTTGCTGCTTAGCTGGTGAAAGTGGTGATGAGGCTTCAATTTTTGCGTCTGTGGAGGGCGAAATTGTGGCTCTTGAGCACATAATTGATGTCTCAGTTCCTCTTTCCATTAATCTGAAACCACTGCCACTATTGCGGGTCCCGGAGGAACCACCACCACCACCACCAGCCAGAATCGGGGTGAGCGAAGAGGCCGGAATCGGGGCAGTCGGAGTCCGGGCGAGGGCGGCAGTGTGAGATCGAGGTCATCGGTGGTAGGGCTAGTGGCCTGAGCGCCGGCGTAAGGGCGCAGATCTGGAGCAGAAGAGGTCGGGTGTTGGGCGGTGTGGCGGGCGACCAGGGCGAGGTGATGGGTAAGAGCAGGGGACCGGTCGCCGGGGCCAGGGCACCGTTGTTGACGGCAGGAGAAGGGCGGCGAGTAGTGCTGGCGAGGGAGAGGGGCCGGTCGAGGTCGGCGGTGGCCTGAGCGCAACTCCCAGCAAAGAAAGGGTCACGGACCACCATTAATCTAAAAGGGGCACTGAACCAGTGAACTACATCAATTATATGGTCGATTCTATTTGCACTCCAAATAATTGCTATTTGCACTCACTAAATAAGAATTAGTGAGATCTCACAAAATACAGTTTAGTGAGATTTGTCGGATAACCCGAAAAAGTGTTTGGCTGGAGATGGATTTTCACGAAACACAATTTAGTGAGATTTCACTAAACCGTGATTAGTGAGAATTGTTGGACATGTTGGATGTAATGTACTGGCAACAACCTCACAAATGACGTTTAGTGAGATATTAACTAAATAAGGTTTCTTAAAATCTCACTAAACGAATTTTACCCAGACCGAAACCTACCTCAATTTACCCTATGAAACCGCGTTTCATGCGATTTTGATTTCACTACAACGGTAACTTTGACTTGACAAGGAACGGTAAAAAAAAAAAATTGACAAAATTCTATAAATAGGTTGAAGAGTAATATTGAAATGCTCACAATTGGCCTCTTTCACTTTAAAACCACTGTTATTATGAGTCGTGGCATGTTAATTGAGATTCATCGGCTTCAAGAGAAGAATATGCTCCATTAGACCCGAGCCCTTGGTTAGAGGTACTTATTACTAATCACAATTTTCATTTCAAGTAATTTTTAATTGAAATAAATTTAGTAGTGAAATAAATGACTTTGTAATTGAAATTTGTAGTGGTTGCTTGACATTATGATTCATAGTAGTTATAATTCGCATTACACTTTGATTAAATTTTATTAGTCGTCAACTAATTAATGAAAGTAAGTTAAATGAACAATAATGAAGACATGATTATGAAAATCATTGTATTATAAAAGATGAATTCAAACAAGATGATGATTAAGGTATAAATAAAACTAGTATCTTAACTTAATGAAGATGGGTTAAATCAGGATTAGTCTTTGAATAATGAATACGTTCTCAAATATAATTTTCCCCGGTAGAGTTGGAGAAAAAATGCTCACGAATTTTAATTAATGGCCTAAATTTGTCTAACTATTAAAATATAGAATTAAAGATTATACTTGAGTAATTAAAATGATAATGAATGCAAGTGATAAAATTTGAATTAAATCTAACAAATTATTTTATATGCCTATTTTAGTTTATATACTATCTCTCTTTTACATATTCTTTGTTTTAGTCTTAACTTCTGTTTAACCAATATGAATGAGGAAATTATAATTTATATTGATTTAAATATGAACTTGTGTGTGTTTTTGTTATATTTAGTTCAATTATGTAATAGAGCCATAAATATAGTAGGAATGAAAAAATAGTAAGTTTATCTTAAACCCTAAACCCTAAATCCTAAACCCTAAACCCTAGTAATTACACATATAGTCGATTTTGTTTCATATGCCTTGAGACTCTAAACCGGTGACTAGTAAGTCTTCATTAATTATACAAGTAATCATTAAAGCATTTCTTATAGTTTTTAGTTTAAGACATTTCTTACAGTTTTTAGTTTAGGGTATAGGGACCATGATACATTACATATTATTTGTACATGTATAATATGTAATAGTTGGAGATTGTTGGAATGAGTTGCATGAACAAGACATCCATCATCGATTTGCATTCTTGTGTAAAGAAGAAAATTTTGATTATTTATGGGTAATGCAAAGGTTAAGGGATATCTACATGGATATATAAGCGCACTAGTATTTTAATTTCATGTTCAAGTCAATTGTTAACTATAAAAAGTATATATCTATATTTTTATTTCTATTTCCAATTATTCCTTCATAATTATATTTTTAAATATCAGTAACTCAACTAATAATATTATATATTAAAGAAGTTCAATGAAAATAAAACATAAACAAATAACAAGTTAATAATAACCCTAACAGGTTTACAATAAAATTGCACAAATTGCTAACATATAATTCATAACAATGCTTTAGAATATAAAAAATATAAAAAAATGTTTTACAAAATGTAGCATAAAAAGCATGAATTATGCAAGAATATAAACAAGAAATAGCTCAATTATAAATATGCTTTACAATATAACACATAAAAAGCTTATATGAAACAAAAAATTAACATCAAATACTTGAAGTAGTGACGTATTGTCATACAAGCTCTTTATACCCATGAGCTACTTAGTTTAAAATTTATGAATTATTCGTATATAGAAACTAATTCTTCAATCACTTGAAAATTCAACCAGTGTCTTACAAGATTTACTTAGTTTTAGATAATAACTTCAATCACGGATGGTGTGGTCCTAATATGAAAGCATCATTAGGTTTTTGTATTTACATGAATTAAACATTAAATAAAAATAATCACTTAATTAGTTTAAAATTTAATATATACCTATATTGTAATTATTTACTTAATCAATTATAGTAATTATTTATGAATTCCAATAAAATACCTATTTTAACCAAGACATTTAGTGAAATATGTGTTGGTGTTTAGTGAGGACCAACCTAATTATCCACGATGTTTCAAGACCCACTTATCTCACTAAACCACGTTTAGTGAAGACTCACGCAATGGCATTTAGTGAAAAAAATTCGGGTTTTTTTAATCCGGAAAGGCTCACTAAACCACATTTAGTGAGATTCTCACTAAACCACATTTAGCGAGTGCAAATAGCTGAATTTTGGAGTGCAAATAGACTCCCCGCAATTATATGGATTTCTTTCCTTTTTTTAATTTCTAAAATAATTTTTCTTTTTTTTTAAACAAAATTTGATGGGAAGTGGATGAAGTTGGAGAAAAGGGGCACGGACCGAACTAAAACAAAAGTTCGGGAGTATATCTCGGAATAAGTTTTTTTCTAGGGCACCATCCAGAAAAATACAAAAAATAGGGGTACCAAACTGAATTTCTCTTATCTTTTTCCTCTTTTTATTGGTTTTTGTGTGTGATTTTATTTTTGGATGTCATTGTAAAAATTTTAAAAACAATTGTAGTGACACATGTGATATAAATAAATGTGTTACATGTCATTTTTATATTTAAATTTTTTATGTGTCATTTTGTGATATTTTTTAATTTTTAATTTTACTAACAACTCAGGTCATATATTATCTCCCTATTCTTTATTTGTTTAGCAATGTCTGTTCTAAAAATTGCACCACGTAGCCCCCTTAGCTGCATTACACGTGTCCCTACATTTTCAGAGAAAACGCCGGTTATCTTTTTTTTTTTGTGAAAGAACGCCGGTTATCTTGCTTCCCCTTCTTTACCCTAACTCCCCCACCCCCCACGATATCACGTTCTCAGTTGTAAGTGCGCTCAAGCTTCTCGATAACACGTTCTCAGCTTAAAGATGGAAATCTCTCCTTGGATTCCCATTCTCCTCTCTCAGCTTTTCGATTTTCTTCATTCGGTAAAGAAGGGGAAGCAGATAACCTGGTCAACAACCGAGTATCTGGGTTCCAATCCTCCAAATTCGTTTTCTTCAAATTGAATTTTCGAGACTTGTCAAATTAGGGTTCCAAACCCTTTCGTTCGCCTGCAGAAGACGCCATGGTTGAATCCTCCTTCGAGCTCCCTTCGTTGCCTATTCTCGCCTGAGTTTCCAGTACGTCTCTGTTCGCCTGCACGTCAGGTACTTGGCCGCCGCTAAATTCTTTTCACTTCTCCCGTCTCCTTCTTTTTCATATATTTGCTGGAACGTCTCTTTGACCTAACCGAGTTGATTTTCGTTCATGTCAATTTCACGACTCCGAGTTCAAATCGAGCTTTCAATCGATTAACCGAGTTGATTTCTTTGTCTCAGATTATCCATCACCGCCTCCTTGGTTGCCACCGTCGGCGTCCAGACTTTTCCCTCTCTATCAGGTACTTTGGCCGCCGCTAACCGCCTTCACCTTTGCTGCCACCACCGACGTCGCAGACTTCTCCTGCTTTGAAATATCAGGTTTGCAAGCGACCTTTTTTCGCCCCTGCTGCTTGCCTTTGAGTTCTGATTTGCTCTTCTTTGTATATCTCAAATAAATTCAGATTCCATTCATCTCTTTCTTCCTCCTCTCTTCGTACATGTTAGATACCATGAACGTTTATCCCTCATTGGTGTCCTTCTTCTTTCAAACAGATCATCATACAATGAAGTTGGTTGCACTATTATCAACAGCGCATTAAAGATTCCTTCTTTTGTATATGATATTAAAACTGCAAATCTGATGTGCTTAAGTTTGGGTTGCTCATTCAGTATGCGAATTCTGAAGCTGTGTTTTGGCTTATGCAGCAATCGCTAGGATTCTTTTCCTAAGGGAGTTTCATCTTTTCTTCTAGGTAAGATCATTCTGTGTGATATTTTGTTAATGATTGCTTACTGTTGTAGTGCAATTCATGACATTCTTCTTCTCCTTAATGCAGAAAGTTACATGTTTATTCATAACTTAAGATTATAGTCCACTAAATGATCGAGTGAGTACGAGAAATCCCGCTTATCTGTAAACTTTAGCCACTGCATTTCTGATCTTTTTGTTTGTTTACCACTCAGGTTGACAGGCTGAACAAGTATATTTTCGAACTTTGGCCATATCTTGATAAGGTGAAGTCTCTTACAAGTCTTTTCTTACAAGAGAGACAATTTAGTTGGGAATGATGAGAACAAAGAGGGATAAAAGGCTTTTTTATATGAATATGCAGGGGATTTGTGCTACTATTAAAAGCAGTGTTTGTGGCCTTTGAATTTAATTTTCAATGCAAGTAGAAACCTCTCGGGAGTAGTGATTAGTTGGCTTAGAAGTTGGTAAAGATATGATTCTGAAATATGGGTCTGAAGAATGTTTTTCAGGTGATGAAAAAAATGCAAACACAAGTTGAACCCAATACCTCATTTACCAAATTCATCAAACAAGCAGTCAAACACCAAACATATTACAGATATAGCCTGACTACAATGTCTACTGTGAGGGTAGAGAAGGATTTAGTGCTTAATTTCAAGTTCTAACCATGACTATGTGTTCATTGACTTGGCTTGATTTTACAGAGATTTTGGCATTTACACCAGACTCCTACAGCTTTCTCATCGAGTGTTGAAGAGGTGATTGGCTCTACCCTGTCTATCTGCAAGTAATTGTGATGCCTTCTGTTTTTTTAGGTGAAACCAGCTTAACTAAAGTAGATCTTTAAGCTGATCTGTCAAGGCATATAGTTTGAGGTGCTTTGATAAGTTAACTAGCTTGGGTTTGGTAGCGATTGTCACATGTTTTTGACATCAGACTCTTCAGTGGCTCTATAGAAACTTATTTTAAGTTCAATTGGTTCACTTGGTTCTTCATCTTTTGTTGGATGAATCGCACATGTGCACTCTTAGGAATCATTATAAATTAGTCATGCTTTTCAAATTTTGTATCATTTTAGGGAAACTAATTTATTTAAGTTGCAAATAAATTTATGGAGTAGGAAATTATTTTTGTAGTCTCATATGAGTTTAGGACAACCAACACAAACTGTCCAATGTCCCACTCTTTCGAAGTGTTAGCTCAATCATTACCTTGTATGTTTTCTTCTGCTTTACTATTCTTTGGATTAAAGTAAACTTTGACTTCTTTGGTTTTATGGTTTAGACTTCTTTGGGGGACTTGCTGGAGACCGCCAGGGTGTTGTTCCTGCTTTAGGGTTTCCTTTTAGTGCCCAGCAAATTATCAAGGAGAACAAGGATCTTGACCTTCCTGCACACAAGGTAATTACCTATAATCCATATGTATATCTGAAAATGGTGTATGAGGAATATTAATTGTTTTGAGTGCTGTTCATGTGATTCCTTCATTCACATTTGTGGAACCTGAAAGTGAAAATTCCTGAGAAAACCTGTGCATAACATTTGCTTTCATCATCACATCGTCATTTAAGTCACTATTATCATAGCACTATAGTCACAACGAGTCAGTGCAAATGCCACTGGGGTGTGTCTTTCACTTCTTTTCTTGATAACAGTGTCTTTCACTTCTTGATTGAATGATTCCTACTTATATAAGTGGTCATGTGGCCTTGTAAGGTACATCCCTATCATTTGAAAAATTAATGTAAACTTTTGTTGTTGATCCATCTGTGAACTGGTCTGGATGCCACTGGTTTATGATGTGTAGTAAGTGATTCCACTCCATGACAAAAGGGTTTTAGGTCCTTTATTTGGTAACGGCTGGTGTCCATTTTTTCTTGCTCAGTTCTGCTGCATTTAGTGTTCATAAATTCTCTAGGAAACTTAACTTTGCATATGGTACAAATAGGAAAAAATGATTCATTTTACTTGTGACGTCATGCAATTGAGGATGAGTAAAAGCTGATGGAAATTGTCTGATTTTACTTGAAATCTTTCCCTGTAGCCGATGGAGAAAGTAATCCCTGTTGTTGAGAAGAAGAAGCCACCGCGTCCTCTCAGAAGAGTTTGTTCGATGCAATGGTAAGTTTGTTTACTAGACAGCGAGGAACAGACCGCCCCTTTCATTAGAAATGAGTTGTACGTATTTAGTTAGTTTAGAAGATGGGAGGAGAAAGCCCTGAACCTTTCTGTAGCTAGGGTGTGTATTTAGGAGTAGGATCTACCTAATTTTCAAAGAAGTATGAATTTCTCGATTTTGTTTTCAGAGAAGTAAGACATTCTCCGGAAGTATGAATTTCTTGATAAGCACAAGCAGCACAATGCATGGATCCTTTTTTATAAAAATATTGCAGCTTGATTGGTCTCGTACATATGGGAATTCCTTGGTCAACCAAACACCAGCTCTCTCACATTCTTTTTTTTTTAACAATAAATGCAATTTATAAGGTACTTGTATAATTGTACAGTATATCGTATAATACTTTGTCCTATGTGCCATGCACCAACCCACTTAGCTATTTCTACATCTTATGATCTTATCCTATCCTGAAGCAACGAAAAAATTATTGTTGTTGAATCTGAATCAAAATATTAATATTCCATTTCATTGTTTCCTAAATCTAGAACAAGAGTATTATTCTTGATCCGAAAAAAGGGACAAAATCGATCCAACTAAACTACACAACATTAATACATCTACACCCGAGCAAGGCTCGGGATTTACACTAGTTTTAATTAATTGACTAATAAAATTACTTTAAACTATTTAACATTCTCTTAATTTTATTTATATTCTAACAAATTTCTACTATATACTAAAGCTGTATTTTTACAATCGATCATATTTTATGTGTATATATACTATATATAATATTAAAACAATTTTTATTTATTTGAATTCAATCTATAGAACAATTTTATATGTTGTTATTTTATTAACGTTCCAAAAATGTTCCAATAAAATGCGACTCTAGAGCAAAAAAGTTAGGCATTTTAACGTTTTTCATTTATTGTTCGTCCTATTTTAAAATCCACAGCTTTGTTGGTAGAAAAGTGAACACCTAAAGTTTATTTTCATTTGAAGTATAAGTGAATAAGTGATCATTCATACTTGAATTAAACCATTTACATACATGTTACTACGACTACGTACATTACTTATATGCGGTATATATTATGATGAAGTTGTCACGCAATAAAGCTTTTGTGTTTATTATATTGGTTCAATCTTATTAAAATGTACTTTGCACATAAACAAATAGAAGTACGTACTTTAAAGTTTAATCGGTCCCATCTACGAAGATCGTGCTCTGCTTGCTCTCGGGTTTAATCGGTCCCATCTACGAAGTTCAATCTTATTATATTGTTCTCCACATTGAAGTCGTGCTCTGCTTGCTCTCGGGTTTTTGATGGTGACATCTACGAAGATCATGTTGTGTCTTGCGCTGGTATTGTTGGTATTAAGCATCGACATAATGTTGTTTGTGACACCCTCGTAGATGTCTGCTATCAATCTGGGATTTCTGCATGTAAAGATGTTGATATCGGGTTGTGTGGCGGGCATGATAAACCTCTCCGTCCTGCAGACATGTTACTCTATTCATGGGATGGGGGGGCTTAACGTGTGTGTTGACCTGACTAGGTCTTCGCCGTTGACACAATCTAGATTATCTGATTTTGTGCCCGGTCGTGTGGTGATTGATGTAGCACACCGTAAACATGTCAAGTATCAGGCTAAGTGTGCGGCTATTGGGTATGATTTTCTGCCTTTCTCCTTTTCTTCATTGGGAGAATTGGAGACGGAGGTTATTAATCTACTTAAACGGATTCAGAAGTTCTTCAAGACTCAAGATATTCGGGCGCGTGCTGCTGCACACATCTTTACTAGGATAGGTTTTGCAATAGCTAAAGGGGTGGGGTCAAGATTGTATCTCGGTTCCCACCAATTTTCTGTAAAACTTTTGAGCTTATTCTATAATAATAATAATAATAATAATAACAATAATTATAATTATAATTATAATAGCTAAAGGAGTGGGGGCCCAGATAGTATCTCGGCTTCCCACTAATTTTTTGTAAAACCTTTCGGTTTTGAGTAATTTATTATAATAATAATAAAAATAATTATATTCCATATTAACTAATTTATATATATTTTTTTACAATTGTAAATTTACATGTACTGCACTTACTATTTATTATCTATATTACTTCATTTTAAAATTTGAAATAATCATAAACATATATTTATGACAAGTTTAACTCATTTGATCAAATGACGATATTGAACTTTTCAATCTTTCGATAATATCGAATTCCTTTCCGATAAGAATAATCACATACAAGGCACGAACACTATACTAGTTAGAGCATCCACAATGGAGACTAGGAACATTTCTTCCCTCATAAATAAATAAAAGAAAATTAAAAAATGTCAGTCTTTTGCAGAGAAATTGGCAGAACAAATTTCTTCTGCAAGAGTCGATCTGAAAATAAGAGAGATTTCTCTGACTTTTCCTGACAAATCCCCTCAATTAGTTAATTTTATTTTTTTCTTCAAAGATAAGAAATCAATCTCCTATTCTCCATTGTGGATGCTCTTATAAATCATAAAGAGATTTGTTAAACCGCTAATAACATACAATTTGTTAAATTCAGCTACCCAAGTCATTCAAAATATAATTTATGTTAATTTGACTAACCTATACATTTCATGTACTTAAATTACAAATCTTGTATATATATTGATTATGGGCCTGTTTGGTTACAATTTATGAAAATGGAAATGAATCCAGATAATCTTTGCGTGATGATACATAAGCGTAAAAAAATCATCCAACATCTGACTCCTTATAAAGATGAGGTGAAGGGAGTGATTCCCCGATTTTGTTTCCCATCCCTCTAGTTAAGGAATGATTGAGGTGAATTTCTTAGAAATACGAGGCGAGAAGAGATGAAAAAAATACTTTTTATCAATATATCATGATATTAAAATTGACTAAATTTATTCCTATTCTTTTTAAGTTTCTATAATTTACAACCAAGCAGAATCTACTATTTTATGAATAAGTCAAAAGTTTATTTTTTTGGTCATATGAATAAGTCAAAAGTTGCTTACGTTACGCCAAGTCGCTACTATAGGACATTACTGCTAGACTACCGTGTAGGTGATGTAATCATTGTAATGGAACCGTCAAAGATAGATCGGAAATTTCACATGGTACCCTCCAGTTTAAGGCAATTTCACATGGTACCCATCCAATTTTAAATTTTTGTGTGGTACCCCTCACATTTAAAAACATTTTGCCCCATGCCCACCTTGTCAATTGAAAATTAAATTTTGTTTTTTTGTTTGTTTTTGTTTTGGATAAAACATATAAACAAATTATGTTTTTATTCAAAAACAAAAAAGATAACTAAAGCTATCATTATTTTAAATAAAAAAGAGTTAAGAGTTATCATTATTTTAAAACCAAAATTTATATTTTTATCCAAAAATAAAAAACTAAAAAAAAATTATCGTTTTTTTATGACAAAAAAAGAGTGAAAAGTTATCATTATGTTTTTATCATTTTTTTAAACCAAAATTTTGAAGAGAGAGTTGATATAAAAGAGTGAAAACAAAAATTTACCATTATGTTTTTATCATAATTTTAAAACCAAAATTTATGTTTTTATCCAAAAACAAAAACAAATAATATTAAATTATCATTAATTTATAACCAAAAAGAGTGAAAGTTATCATTATTTTAAAATCAAAATTTTGAGAAGAGTTGATATGAAAGAGTGAAAAGTAATCATTATTTTTAAACCAAAATTTATGTTTTTGTCCAAAAACATAAACAAAAACTTTCAATTAACAAAATGATAACAAAAAAACAAAATTATCTTTAGAAAAAAATTGATAAAAAAAAAAGTGAAGAATTCTCATTATTTTAAAACCAAAATTTATGTTTTTATCCAAAAATAAAAACAAAAACAAATGAAAAACAAATTTTTACTTTCAAGAGGGCATAGGGCAAAATTTGTTTAAATGTGAGGGGCACCACGTGAAAATATTAAACTAGTTGGATACCATGCGAAATTGTCTTAAACTGGAGGGTACCACGTGAAATTTCCGAAGATAGATTTTATCAAAGAATTATGTATAGTAACTTGCATAAGCAAGCAATCAGCCTCACTTTAAACCAAAGATTGTAGTTGAAGGAAGAGGATTTTATTCCGGGTGGATGTTGCAACTCGGAAGGCATATAGGGGCTACAGCTAAGAAATATGGGAATGTTGAAAGATATCGAATTCTATTCTTATTTCCATCGCTTGATTAAGTGCATTATCTAGTTTTATTATTTCTTTTATCATTTGGTTAAACTAATCCTCATCAGTTGACAATTAACATGCTTATTTTTTGAAAAAATAACTAATCATTAAACCTTCTTATTGAACACTCCATCGCTTGATTATCTAGTTTTATTATTTCTTTTATCATTGCATTCTTATCGGTTGACAATTAACATGCTTGTTTTTTGAAAAAATAACTAATCACTAAATCTTTCTATTGAACACTCATTTGCAGCATCATTATCATTTAACTTATCAGTATCAACACTTAATTACTGAACAGATACTTAATAAATAAAAAAAAAAAATTATTATTAAAAGGGTTCATGTAAGTTTAATATACGAAAGATTGGAGAACTTTGTTAAAAGAAATGAACTACGGAGTATTTGATTAGAAAATTTTCCATCAACCTCAATTAAAACCTAAGTAACTAGGCACGCAAGTTGTAGGCTTCATCATCTGAACATCTAACTCTTTTTCAACTAGATCTCCCAGATAAAAATATCTATTAACCCACGACTTATTCATTAATTTTGTTTTATTAGACTCTCATCACGCATCATGTGTCACGTCAACGCCACGTCAACACCACGTCAATGCCACATCATTGCCATGTAACTGCCACGTGGCGATGACATGACGGTGGTAAGGTGGTGATGTGGCGTTGACATGGCATCGTTGAATAAACTATTTTGTGAATTTATATATAACTTGTTTATCCAACTCATTCTACGAACACGGGATAATTGGTTCAGCTCACGCAATAATTTTTTACATTTAAATAAAAAAATCTTTTAGTATCAAATAATATTACTCAATTAAAATATTATTTTATAATATATTCATTCGCTCTATATTGAAGCTAACTTTTTTACCGAACAAAGCTACAGTTCCTCTTACATGATTGATTAGTAGAGTTGTCAAACTTGATCGAAACTGGTAAATCGACCCGAACCAACCAAATTTTTTTTGGGTTGAATCCCGAAAATTTGAATCCAAAACTCATAATGAACCGAACCCGTTTTAACCCGAATGGATTGAGATTTGAAACCCGTTGGGTTGACCGATTTAGTATATTTAAATGACGTATAAACTTTATTTTTAAAGTTATAATATATTTTATTCGTAAATAAATAAAAATTAGTACTATTTTATTTCTAAATTTGATTATCTAATTAAAGTATTTCTTTAACAATATTTCAAATGTACAAGAATGGTGTGTATCACACACGCATGATGTCACATCAGCAGTAAGAGTAATAGAACAAAATTAGTAAGTTTTGAGATTTAATAAAATATTTTATAATTGGGGGTCGGATTGAAAAAAAATTACGAGTTGGGGGCGGACGTGTCTTGGACCCTTGGCTTTTACTCCCACTTATTGTATTTCGGATGTAGTATGATGTTAGGGGTTAATTTTCAAAGACGTTGTCATGGACCTGTCAAAAGCTGACCCGACCCGCAAACCCAACCCGAGCCGAATATTTTGGGTTTCAACCCGAAAATTTAGACCCGTAACCCAGTTTCAACCCGACCCGATTGCAACCCAAACCCGAACCCATTGGGTAGGACCTGATTTTTTACAGTTTATATTATATTACAATATATAAAATTTGTTTTAGAAAATTAAAATAATATTTTTATTTAAATTTTGGTAAAAATAATTGATACACTTAACCCGTTGGATTGATCCGACCCGATCAAAAAACCCGAAACAACCTGACCCAGTTTAACCCGTAACCCGATTGACCTGACCCGATCGACAAGTCTACTCATGCCCAACCAGCCAACGCGGATCATTTTAGATGCATTAATGCATATATAATAAGCATAACCCAAAACCGATTTTTAACTTCACCCAAAATTGTCATTTTAGAATTTGTACAAATAGATTCAACTAATCAAATCTCAACTCGATCAAGTGTACAACTACATATGCAAATAACAAGTGTAGAAATTATTATGTTTCCTCGTGTATGAATATGATAAGAAAAGGAGACAACTAAACACGCTTGGTTTTGGCATGCCATTGAATTGATTGAGCAAATGCATGAATCACTAAGTTATACGTCAAAATGTTAAGTTGGGAATATGGAATACAATCTTGGATGTGTACGGTGGAAGAATGAAAGCCGGCAACCACGTACACAGTGCATGTACGTCGTCGTTTTGCTTCTAAATTCTAATAGGCCAAAATTTCCTAATTAATACTCCTTCCGTTTCAAAATACATGACCATTATTAAGAAAAAAATGTTATTCCTATATCACCCCTATCAAATGTAGAGTTAATCATTTGTTTAGAGAAATATGAAAAAGTATAATGATTACGATAAAGATAATTATTAGGGGTATAAATCGAAAGAGATGAGAAAAAATGTGAAATGGACAAGTATTATGAAAAAAAAATGTCCAAATGGTCATGTATTTTGAAACGGAGGGAGTATATAAGAGATTGGCACCCAAAAAACTCTTGATAATTCTGCCATATAAGCTAGAAATGATTGGAGCGACAACAAATCATTTAAGCTAGAAAACTACGTTTTTTGTTATCATTTTAAATCGACTAATTAAGGAAGGTTGGCGGACGAACAAGAGTCGTATATTATCACTTCATTGGGTTGGGCCAATTTAACGGAACCGGTATAATCCTGACGGCCCGGACCGGCCCAGCCCAAGATCAGAAAGATGAAATCTGCAAAAAAAAAACAAAAAAAACGGGTTGAAGTACGGAGCGGAGTGCCCTCCTCTCTTCCCCCTTTCACTCGTCTCTGTAATCGGAGTTCTCAGCCTGATATTTAGAGACTGAGCTCTTCACTTTTCTTGCCATAGAAACAGCAATTAGGGTTTTGAGGCCAAGATTAAATGGAAGTTGCAGAGAACAAGGCTTCAGACGCCGCCGTTAAGTCGTTCTCCGATCGAGAGGCCGAAGATCGGGATCGGGTTGCCCGCGACCTCAAAGCTGGTCTGCATCCCCTCAAGGTACCCTTTACCACTCTATTCATCGATTTAACAAAATTCACAGAGTGTGGTGTTAGAGCTAATTGATGAAATTTTGGAAACCCCGGATTGAATTTTCTATGTTAGAGATCAGGATATGGCTTCCATTTTATGGATGCTCAATTATGAGATTTAGTTCATCACCACGTCAAGTTTGATAATTCTCAGCCACTCAATCCTATTTTATTTGTGATCGTTTGTGGAATATGAACATGCTATGAACACTGACTTTAGGTCTTTCTTTAGTTTGTGATCGTTTTCATCTTTGTGGTGGGCTTCTTCATATAGAGAAATAGTGTAAACAATATGCAGTACTTTTATTGATGTTAAGCGTTGGTATTTATACAAGAGAAAGCAGCAGCTCCTAACCCTAGTATAGATAGTAGCTAACATTCAGGAGCACATCCTAACAGCATACCTGCGTACAATTGATGCTAACAAACTGATTAAAAGAAATAATTAACTTAAACAAATATTGTTACTAATACTTCATACCTAATTTCTTATATGGATTGTACTAGTCAAGTTAAATCTCTAAATCTGTGTTCACTTGGGAACTCTTAAGTGATTTTTAGTAGTTTCTAATATAGCAAATTGGATCCTTTGTCTGGTTGAACTGTGAGTAATGTTGAGTGTGGAAACATGTTGCGTGCTGTAGTTTAACTGAGTGTCCATTGATCAAGATGCAGGCCTATGTATTCATCCATTTCAAATGAAGGTGTTTATCTTGATAAAATTGAAAGCACATAAAAAGTGTATTTTTGACAAGCTTAATACTATAATATTTTTCATGAAAAGCTAAAATTTGCGGTCCTCATCATCTTTCCAAATCTTGTGCATTTAGATCTTTGCTCGTCTTAGCCATTGTTTCATGCATGGTGCAGGTGGAGTGATGACATGCTTTTATCATCCTCTCAATGATCTTAGACTGTTGTCATTACTATTGATGCATAGGATATAGCTATACTGAAATTGGATCCTATTATCATCCTTTGTTCTGATCTTTGCTTGCCCCAGATGCATAGGATTGAACTATTTGGATTTTGGGAGCTGGACGGCCTGGGGATATACCTATATTGATATAGTTTCTTCATTTCCATTTGCAGAACAAGTTTGTTTTCTGGTATACTCGTCGTTCTGGAGTCCGCATCCAGGCATCATATGAAGACAACATAATGAAGATAGTGGACTTTAGTTCTGTGAGTTATTCGTCCTTTTTTTCTTAATTCTTTTTTATTGTCTTTTGCTGACGTTGTGTTAACTTATATAAACTAGGTTGAAGGCTTTTGGGTCTGTTACTGCCATTTGGTTCGACCTTCTGCCTTGCCAGTTCCTACCGATTTGCATCTATTCAAGGATGGCATTCGCCCTTTGTGGGAGGTACATATTTAACTAACCCTATGTAAATCAAACTTTGAGCATTACCAATTGAATTTATGGCATGCTTTGACGCTTTGCGCTTCAGGATTCTGCAAATTGCAATGGAGGAAAGTGGATCATCAGATTTAACAAGGCTGTTTCAGGACGATATTGGGAAGATTTGGTAAGCACTTTTGTTCATAGTACATAACATTGTAAAAAACATTGCACATTGCTGCCTTATTAATTCCTCCTCTCTTGCCACTATTTCTCCAGGTTGTGGCATTAGTTGGTGACCAGCTTGATTACAGTGATGACGTGTGTGGAGCAGTCCTCAGTATTCGTTTCAGTGAGGACATATTGAGCATCTGGAATCGCAATGCATCCGACAGCCAGGTTTATTACTTTCTTCCTCCTGTTTTCTTTTACCCCACCAACATTATTCTGTATATTATACCGAGGTTTACCATTGCTTTCTTTCGGTTTTATATTGCAGGCTGTAATGGTTCTGAGAGACTCAATCAAACGGTGCCTGAAGTTACCCCACAGTTACGTAATGGAGTACAAACGACATAACGATTCTCTACGCGACAAGTCTTCATACCGGAACACTTGGTTGAGAGGATGATCGTATGTTAAAATGGTTGATCTTGTACTGGCATGTACTAGATCTGCTCACAAAGCTGATACTAATGTTGTCCCTTTTTTTTGTTACTTTGCTAGATGTTATAATGGTTAATGGTTAATCTTGAACAGCAAGTGTGATCATTTGGTTTCCATAGGTGTGTTGCAACATATGGTTCATCACTCATTTATCTTACCACACCTTGCAGCTTTAACAGTTTACCTTAACACCGTGTATGCTAACAGGTCTTAAAATAAATTTGGGTCAGGACTGTCAAAAGACTTGATCGTTTATGCAAAGAGAAGTGTGTAATCTTACAAGCCAGAACTGATGTGTGTAATCCAACAACTCTGAGGTTGCAGAATGTTCCTCAACCGGTCATCTAGCCACCTTTTCTATTTTGATTCATCTAAATGTATCAAGATCTCATGTTCTAAACTAACATTACATGATAGCATCTATCTAAAGTGGTTCAAAGGGATCTTTTGTTCTTTGGTATGCTCTTTCTTGGATCCTTGAGTTCAAAACTTCAAATACCGATGTCTTGGCTGTTTGCTTACTAAAAAGTATAAATTTTGTTTGGAATATGAAATAGTTTTATACAAGAGCATATTAAAGTGGTGAAGTAATTAATGTTGTAAAAATAATGATTTGTATATACGTATTTTTTATACTTTAAGAAACCACCAAAACTATCTAAAACTCCTAAGAATTGAAGGAACAACGGTCGTATGCATATAGGATAAACTAATTGGAGTAATTCAACAAGTTTTGGGTACCCAGTGAAACATACAACATAAATCCAAGAAGAAACCTAAACCAGCTTCTGGTTTCTTACTCAAAACAAACCCCGCAATGCTTAGGAGGATTTAACTCTTATGGAATAATCCAAACAGATCCGCAGTCCAACCAATCTGTCTACAAAATGTTTCCTAATTCGTAAGAAAAGAATGTTCAATGATGATAGTTACCAGCTTATTCAAATAAAGAAGACGACGACGAAGAAAAAAGCAACAGTTCGGAGCAAACCAGTAGCCGATGATAGGGTCTCAATGATAGTACAACAAGTACCTAGTTCTTCATCTATAGCCCGGCAGATGCCTCGAGCTTTTGGATTTTGCTGAGGAAGATCCATGTCAACTGAAAGGTCAAAAGAATACAAAAAAGGAATTAATAGGCTGAGAGAGAAATCAGAAGGTTTATAGATTTTATGAGGAGTGGAAATAGTTCAAATTTACCATGACATGTGGAGCAATTCTGACACAGTAAACAGGGAACCCGGTGTAGAATTTGAAGGGTCCGCCTGCTTTCAAAGTTTTCAGGGTACAGTCCATGGCGCCTGTGTATGGATATTTGCCAGTGGCATCAGGTTGCATCTTCTGTATTTGGGTCTTCACATAGTCAAACGGTAAACTGCAGGCTGCAGCGAAAAACCCTGAGACGGCACTAGCTCCTGAAAAGAGAAGCAAAAACTGGTTACAACTATTCCACCAATTCCATGTCTTTAGATTAATAGCTTCTCATAAACAATTTTTATCAGGCCAAAAGCTATAGCACCACCTAACTGATCAGTAATTTGTGCAATTGTGTACGTTTACAAATATCAATCACCAAATATAATGAAGACAAGTAAAAATATACAAAGATGGCAATTATCAATCAAGAAGGACCAGGAAATTGAACAAAAAAAGACAAGAAAGGAAAGGAGGCTTGTATAATTCTTGAGGCCCATACAATGTAATTACTGTTTTGGAATGTCGTGACGTATCCTTCCTAATAATTCCTCAAATGCCGTAATTGTGGGGCTAAATTTATACTTGGCAAACAAGTTTGTTGCTCTGGGCAAAACAAAAAAATGTATGGGCCTCAAGAATTATACAAGCCTCCTTTCCTTTCTTGTCTTTTTTTGTTCAATTTCCTGGTCCTTCTTGATTGATAATTGCCATCTTTGTATATTTTTACTTGTTTGCCAAGTATAAATTTAGCCCCACAATTACGGCATTTGAGGAATTATTAGGAAGGATACGTCACGACATTCCAAAACAGTAATTACATTGAACACAATCAAAACAAAGGGTGCAAGACAAAATGAAAGTGAATGAACTTACCAACAACAGTAGAAGTTTCACCCATGCCCATCGAATCCCTGAAAAACTCAACAGACTGATCATAGGAAGCGAGCATTCCCATGTTCAAAGCCATAGCTCTAACAACGGTGGGACCTGCTCCCTTCCAAAGGGAAAAAACTCCTTCATCCTTAACAATCCGGCCAAGGGCATGGAACGCATTCTTGTAGTGTCTGCGTTGAGCAGCCGGTAAAGTGGCATCAGCTTGCATTCTGATCAATGCAAGATCAGCTGGACTTCCTACACATGCTCCAATGGCACCTGCCGTCAATCCACAGAGTGCCTTTTGATAGAGAGGCAACGGCTTCCCGTCATTAGCAGCAATAGCCTTGTTTGTCAAAATCCTATCAACCAACGAAGCAGAATTTAGTAAAATGAATATAAGACAATACTCGGTTGTATAACCAAATCACAAGTTAAAGATTCAATTAGATCATAAGCTACAAAATTTACGAAACACCGGTGCGAAGACCAAACCAAGGAACGCACCTGAAAGTCCCAAGTCTTGCTGTTGTATAGGTAGCTTGCCTCAGAAGTCCAGCAGACAAACCCTAACCAAGCACACAGATCAAAATCCAACAGTGCACAACAGTTCATAGTTCATAATCCATAACCGGAGCAAATTGTCGAAATCCACAACGACAGTGATTCAGATCCAAACCCCAATATCAGATGCAGATCAAATGGAGAATAAAAAAGTACAAATTAAACAGATTTCAGATGCAGATCAGATTGAGTATAAAAAAAAGTATATGTCTTCAAGGACATTAACATAGTACTTTCCTAATAATCTAAACCCGGGACAGTGTGTATAGAATAATCAGTGATCCAGATGGCAAAGGTAATATCTAAATTTATTCCACTAACAATAAAGATAATTGAGCTACAATTTACAGTAAAAAACGCATCTAGTGCTAAAAAGATTAGAACTTGAATGGTAGAAATGGAGAACAAACCTTGTAGAAAGCCCCGAAGCCCTCGTTCTTAAGCATGTTTGTTGTCACACTGGCAGCAGATCCCTGCCCCAATTGGATCCTCACCTACCCATTTCAATACAAGCAACAAATCAAACAAAAATCAATGTCCAATTCACATTACTTGGCATCAGGAAATCCTAGATCCAAATGGGCGTGAAACTCAAACAGATGCAAAAGGGCAAAGCAAGAGAAAGAAACCTTGATCATATCGATGGGTTGGATGACACAGGTAGCAAGCATACCAGATGAGCCTCCATTAACGAAGGGCTTAATGGTGGGCCACACTCCGGTCGACTTCGCCTTCTGATCCGCCATTTCTCTCTTCTGAAATCTGCGATTTGAGTACTAACAACAGATCGGGACAATCTGAATCAACCGGATTCAGATGTATGGGAAGAGGGAAATGGGCAGATCAGGAGGTGGGTCAGAGGAGGAGTAGCGGTGAATGGAAAAAGAGAGGATCTTTAGTTCCTCTGTGTTGAAAGATTTGGGGATCGCACGGACTATAAGAAGAAGGCGGCCGAAGAAGTGGGCTTTTTTCGGGTTATAAATAAACAAGGAAAGGCATGCGTATTGCTTGTTTGGAGAGTCTGAGTACGCAAGGCAGAGAATTAGGTGACCCCAATACCCCCACTGAATTTTGTAGTGTTTGTTGTAGGGTAGGTGGGTTGGGATCTCTATTCTTCGTCCTGGTTAGTTGGACACAATTTCATCTATAGATTTAAAATAAATATTATTAAGTCATCATCATATTTAATTAAATAATGTTATATATTACCAAATCAAAATAATATTTAGTCAAATTTTATTTATAAAATAGTTTAAAACATACTCCGTATTATGTTAGTTATAGTAATAGTTTAAATTTATTCTCAACATGAAATCACGATCTTGGATTAAAAAAGGGTTGTTACCGTCTCGAATAAAATTTTTTATCAATATTGAAGTACTAATAATATTATAATGTATTATATTTGTTGATACCCGGATCTGTCACCGCGTTGGTGCACGGGATAAATAATATTGACATAAAAGATTAAAGTGCTAAGCACGCTTTTAACGCGTTAAGTACGCGAATAACTGAAATGAATAAATGTACGCGTATAGCAGCATGTATGTACGTAACGTCCCACATCGAACATACGGAGACGAAGTTGTAACGGAGGGAAATTTGTGTACCTTATCGCGATGAGGCCAAGGCTCCTGGCCAATGGCGTAATGTTTGTTCATAATGCCACATTGGCTAGCTACTAACATTCTTAATTAAAGCAAGTAGCTACATGGTGAGAAAATGGGGAGTTATCCCACATCGGAGGGGAGAGAGGTAAGCAAGCACCACCATTCTCTATATATAGGGTGGTGGTGGTACATAATATCGGATCGGAAAAAGGCCGGTCCCGAGACATGTTCTCGAAGGACGGGCCCCGACGTGTTTGAGTCTCCGAGGAGCTCGCACTATTTTACGGGAAAGACATTAAAAAGTCTTATAAGCCTCCGAAAAGAGAATAAAATAATACGCGGGGGGTGGGAGAGCTCGAAGAAAGACAAGCCGGTTTCTAGCGCCCCGAAAGGCCCGAGAGTTTAATAATTTTGTCCCGTAGTTAGTTCGAGATTTTCGGACTTCAACATTGGCGTCGTCTGTGGGGACCTTCTCGTCCTAAGTCTGTCATGCTCTCGGGTCGTCGGTTAAGAATCGCGCGGGTTAGTATATTTTCTTGTTTATTTAATTAGTATGCATTTTTAATTGGCATTGATCGCGATGGATGCGCGGCCCCATCGCGCTGCCGTGGCCTTGGCTCTCAGCCTTGGCCCGCGGTCCCATCGCGGCTCATGGCCTGGGCTCGCGGCCTTGGCCCCATCGCGACCCGTGGCCTTGGCTCGCGACCCCATGATAATATCTCCGAAAAGAAAATAAACTAACAACCCTCCGAAACGAGAATAAACTAACAAGTCTCCGCCGTGTCTTCACCGGCCCGCCACCGCGTTCTTCCGACCTCTTGCCGTCGCGCTTATCTCTCTAGCGTGGTCAGTTGTCGTGGCCTGTGGCCCCTTTCTGGACATCGCGTTGCCGGTGACGCGGGGGCTCATGACTGGAGTGCGTGACAAGCTTCACTAATCCTGTTGCACGTTGTTAACGCGCTAAGTGCAAAAATTGACGTGTGTGTAACTCCGATCGAATTCGGGTTGCTCGTGTTGTTCTTGTTGTCAGGATTTGTTGTTTTATGATTTTGTGAATTTGTCAAATCTCTTGTAACGCGCTTGCTTGACATGTCGTAAACACTAATGAAAAGATCTCTCTTTTGGTTTGGGGGAAGAGGCTCGAGCTTTTATTTCGCCCAGCTCTTCCTCTGGTGTATGGTGTTGTGTCTTCTTAAGCGCTACTCTCACTTTTTGCATTACAGCGCCCAGCGAACGCCATTAACGAACCTTGAGATATTAGCGATTGACTAATACAGGTTTGTTATACACAAGTTTAACACCAAACTGAGTAACGCCTCCGAAATGAGAATAAACTAAATAAGCCTCATATGGCCCGCGACTCCATTTAGACGACGGCTGTTTTTGAGCTTTGCTCACAGTTACCGTCAACGCGCTAATCACATTCTATAAAGCAAAACGCGCGCGATGCGCATAGGCGCACTCGAGTCGGTTACGCCGCTCGCAGCTGCTTAAAGCCTTAAAACATCAAAACTCCACAGTCGTTAGGGAAAACCCGAGTTGCCGTCCTCGCTCGGGGTTGTCCGCTAACGCGCGCGATGCGCATGGGCGCACTCGAGTCGGTTACGCCGCTCGCAGCTGCTTAAAGCCTTAAAACATCAAAACTCCACAATCGTTAGGGAAACCCGAGTTGCCGTCCTCGCTCGGGGTTGTCCGGTAACGCGCGCGATGCGCATAGGCGCACTCGAGTCGGTTACGCCGCTCGCAACTGCTTAAAGCCTTAAAACATCAAAACTCCACAGTCGTTAGGGAAACCCGAGTTGCCGTCCTCACTCGGGGTTGTCCGCTAACCCGCGCGATGCGCATAGGCGCACTCGAGTCGGTTACGCCGCTCGCAGCTGCTTAAAGCCTTAAAACATCAAAACTCCACAATCGTTAGGGAAACCCGAGTTGCCGCCCTCGCTCGGGGTTGTCCGGTAACGCGCGCGATGCGCATAGGCGCACTCGAGTCAGTTACGCCGCTCGCAGCTGCTTAAAGCCTTAAAACATCAAAACTCCACAGTCGTTAGGGAAACCCGAGTTGCCGTCCTCGCTCGGGGTTTTCCGGTAACGCGCGCGATGCGCATAGGCGCACTCGAGTCGGTTACGCCGCTCGCAGCTGCTTAAAGCCTTAAAACATCAAAATTCCACAGTTGTTGTTAAGGCAAATCGCAGGGCTGAGCTCGGGGTTCTGCCCGCGTTGAACGCGAGGGCGCGCTCGAGTTGACTTCATCACTCGTAGTCGCGATAAACCTCAAAAATCCAAATTCTATAAGGCAAACCGCCGAGCTGAGCTCGGGGTTTGGCCCGCGTTGAACGCGAGGGCGCGCTCGAGTTGACTTCATCGCTCGTTGTCGCGATAAACCTCAAAAATCCAAATTCTATAAGGCAAACCGCCGAGCTGAGCTCGGGGTTTGGCCCGCGTTGAACGCGAGGGCGCGCTCGAGTTGACTTCATCGCTTGTAGTCACGATAAACCTCTAAAATCCAAATTCTATAAGGCAAACCGCCGAGCTAAGCTCGGGGTTTGGCCCGCGTTGAACGCGAGGGCGCGCTCGAGTTGACTTCATCGCTCGTAGTCGCGATAAACCTCAAAAATCCAAATTCTATAAGGCAAACCGCCGAGTTGAGCTCGGGGTTTGGCCCGCGTTGAACGCGAGGGCGCGCTCGAGTTGACTTCATCGCTCGTAGTCGCGATAAACCTCAAAAATCCAAATTCTATAAGGCAAACCGCCGAGCTGAGCTCGGGGTTTGGCCCGCGTTGAACGCGAGGGTGCGCTCGAGTTGACTTCATCGCTCGTAGTCGCGATAAACCTCAAAAATCCAAATTCTATAAGGCAAACCGCCGAGTTGAGCTCGGGGTTTGGCCCGCGTTGAACGCGAGGGCGCACTCGAGTTGACTTCATCGCTCGTAGTCGTGATAAACCTCAAAAATCCAAATTCTATAAGGCAAACCGCCGAGTTGAGCTCGGGGTTTGGCCCGCGTTGAACGCGAGGGCGCGCTCGAGTTGACTTCATCGCTCGTAGTCGCGATAAATTCTAAATATCCAATTATTATTTAAGACAAACCGCCGAGCTAGGTTCGGGGTTTGACCCGCGCGATGCGCGTTGGCGTGCTCGGGTTGGTTACAACAACGCGTTGACCGAGATATGCGCATCAAGTGAGTGCCTCGTTTGTCCCCGAAAGACTGAGGACATCCGAGTCACGGGGTTGTGTTGATACCCGGATCTGTCACCGCCTTGGTGCACGGGATAAATAATATTGACATAAAAGATTAAAGTGCTAAGCACGCTTTTAACGCGTTAAGTACGCGAATAACTGAAATGAATAAATGTAAGCGTATAACAGCATGTATGTACGTAACGTCCCACATCGAACATACGGAGACGAAGTTGTAACGGAGGGAAATTTGTGTACCTTATCGCGATGAGGCCAAGTCTCCTGGTCAATGGCGTAATGTTTGTTCATAATGCCACATTGGCTAGCTACTAACATTCTTAATTAAAGCAAGTAGCTTACGAGCTACATGGTGAGAAAATGGGGAGTTATCCCACATCGGAGGGGAGAGAGGTAAGCAAGCACCACCATTCTCTATATATAGGGTGGTGGTGGTACATAATATTGGATCGGAAAAAGGCCGGTCCCGAGACATGTTCTCGAAGGACGGGCCCCGACGTGTTTGAGTCTCCGAGGAGCTCGCACTATTTTACGGGAAAGACATTAAAAAGTCTTATAAGCCTCCGAAAAGAGAATAAAATAATACGCGGGGGGTGGGAGAGCTCGAAGAAAGACAAGCCGGTTTCTAGCGCGAGAGTTTAATAATTTTGTCCCGTAGTTAGTTCGAGATTTTCGGACTTCAACAATATTATCAAATAAATTCTACATAAAAAATGTTATCAAATGTGTCCCTTGTAGAGTACGAACAATGAACTAGTTTATACTATTACTATATACATTAAAGTTGGACCTCTTAGAACCATTATATTAATTTTTGCCCACCTTAAAAATAGTTTATTTATTTATATTAATTAATCTTTTCATAGTAATTGTCCAATATCTATATTTCTCAACTATTTTAGTGTATTTCCTATTTGTGAATTGGAAAACTGCATAAAATATCCCAATTAACATGAATCCACATTTTTCTTGGTGAAGACATGATAAATCCACTAGTAGCGTCATATTTTGAAAAATCAATCTTCAATTCTTACGTATTACTTATATAGGTTTTGTTTTAACAAACCATCAAAACTTTTCTATATACATCATCATTTATGATATATGGGATTGAAATTTGGTAGACTTGTTAAATTAAAGTCCTAGAAATTGATTGATAAGTTTGATAATTTAATTTCACGTTACTATAATTGTAAGTCTATCAATATTTGCTTTATCTTTGTATTTTTTTAGAACTTCATTTATATCTAGGATACATTGTTTGGTGATGTAATTACTATATATGTTAACTAGAATTCATGACCCGTGCTACGCACGGGTTTAAAAATTATTTTGAAGCTTTATTAATCAACTTTAATTGCAAAATGTGAAAAATAGACTAAGGTATGATAATATAAAATATAATAGATTATATTAAGTATAAAATAAATAAATATTTCATAAGAAATAAATCAATTGAAAATATAATTCACTTTCGAGAGAAGCACTCCTTATTTGCATCTAAATGCAATTAAGTACATATGAAAGATATAGAGAACTATAGAAAGAATATGAAAGATTAAAATAATATTTGTTGGCTATTCAAAATATTTTTATATACATGAAAACTGTAGAAGTTTAAAGAAAAAATACTCATATTTTATGGTTTAGGGTATAATTACATTTTGTGATTTTCGTTAAAAAAATACAAATATTTTATGATTTATGATAATAACATATTTTGTTATTTACGTGAAAAATATACACGTTAAGAAAACATTAATATATACACATAATATAACAAATACCCACGAAACACGTTTAAAAAAATACACATATTTTATGATTTAGGGTATAAACATATTTTATGATTTATGTTAAAAAAATATTGATTTATTTATATACTTGAATCATATATACAAATAATACAACAAATATTGCAGTCAAGTTAACGGCAATTACAGTTCATAGATATGTGTATGATTTTCCATGAACTTATATGCAAATTGATAAATTTCTTTGGTGTGTAGCATTAAATCATATAACATACTCGTGAACTTATATGCTAATCTCGTAACAGCTTAAAAACTATTGTAAAATTAAAGGTCATACGCTAGTGCACACCGTTCAATTGATTAATCAACTTTAAATGACAAAATATATAAATGGCAAAGTAGGGTAAAGTTCGATAAGATAAGAATCTTTTCGAGTGATGAACACTAATATTAGTTTTAAACGTTGCCCAATCAGTGTCATTTATATGTAGAAATTGTAAAATTACAACTAGTAACTAAGTTTTATTTTTAATAGGCAAATAAGTAACCATTTAAACTATAGGTAGTTATATATGTAGGTTTTAAAAATATTTGCACAAAAATGTAGCTAGAGAGGATTGAACCCCAAACCATTATGTAGTTAGAGTAAGGCTTTACCACTATGCCATTGTGGTTATTTTGATTATGATTACATAGTGTTTATTATATAGGGAAAATTGCAACCAACACTAAATAGAGCAATAAATGGTGACACCACCTAACTTTTATATATACTAGAAGTCATTACCCGTGCTACGCACGGGTTTAAAAATTATTTTTAAGTTTTATTAATCAATTTTAATTGAAAAGTCTGTTAAATATAACTTTAAATGATAATTCGGGTCATTTTCTCGAAGCATAACTTTAAATTAAAAAATGATCAAAGTTTAAAGCATAACTCACCGGTCATAACTCTAAAAAACATATTTTAATTCCTTTTATTTATCAACTATCAATGAGATAAAAACAATCAATCTTAGGTTACTCAATTTCATGACATATTGGTGAACCTTTTGGAATCTATATTAACAATTTGGAATGACCCGTGAAATAAATATTAAATACCTTTTGTTCACTAACATTGGGAATTTTCATTCTTTATTAAGTAAGAATAAATTTATTTCTCAACTTTATCCGGACAATGATTTCTAAAGGTCTACTTCATATGTTTATTACATATATATATGTATTATAAGTATTATTATTTAATAAAAGACATTTAAAAGTTATTATTCTTAAATGTTGTACAATAGTTATTTTGTGAAAATACGTACACGATATACCTGTATCTTTGATGAAGTATATTTTTTTTGGTAGAATTTGATGAAGTATAATTAGCAATCACTAAATCTTAAAACAAAATTGAGATCATATGCCCTGAACAATAGTTCAGGTTTGATATACCTGTGTCAATCCAAAATAAAGATCGAATTAAAAAATACACAAATAAAAAAGGTTATAAAAATACAAAGACCGATAATCGCCAAAAAAAAAGTAAATATAAAAATGAACAGAGATGAAGAGGTTATATTTTAATGATTTTATAAAAGTACACAAAAATGTTGTTAGAGAGGTTTGAACCCCAAACCTTTGGGTTATTAAAGGAAGGGTTTACCGCTATGCCATTGTGATCGATTTGATTATGATTTCATATTGTTAAATTATATAGGGAAGATTGCAATAAAAGTTAATGGAGCAATAAATGAGGACACCGCTTAACTTTTATATATATATATATATAGATAGATAGATTATATATCAAATCGGTTATAGAGGCACCTAAAATTAAATTTTGAGGATATTAATAGGACATGAAAAACTATAGGTTTAGTGCATAAAATGCGGGTCATTAATTACTCTAAAAACCTTTCTTTATAGTTTTATTGATGATATTGATAATATATCATAATCAAATCAACCAATCAATTTGTTAAGGCCTTTATGTCTTTACTAGAGTCCATGCCCTTGCTAAGCACGTGTTAAACTATTATTTTTAAATTTTATTTTATGTAATCATTATAATAATTATTTAAAAAAAGAAAAAAAAATGAATATTTATTAATATTTAAACTCAAAGTAAAACTAAAAACTAAAAATTATTTTAGTCAAAACTCAAGTTATATCCCAGAAACTCTCTTACAATTGTATGCCACCTTTTTAATATTTTTCATTAATTATTTTTGGTGTTATGTAACTTACATTTGTTAAAAAATAAATATTTTATATGATGCAAATGAATAATTTTGTAATAAATGCTTAATATTAAGATTATTATAGTTTATAATTTACTTTTGAGTATTATACTACTATTGCATGTCATAAAATTCTTATTCAAAGTAACAATTATATATTATTCTAGAATTTAGTTTAAAAACTTATGTGCAAACTTTTGTCTTACTATTCTAATTGTAGTTTAGGATCATTATAATTTTTAAAGAAAGTTTTCTTATTATGCTCTTTTAAAATATTTTAAATGATCTTTTTAACATAATTTTTTCGATTTTGGAAACTAAAATCCTAAAAGAAAAATATATAAGTACGTCATAAAAAAGATTTAAATCCTTAAATAAATAAAAATAACAAATATCTCTATTTTAAGATGTCTATCCTATGCTCTTATAAAACATCAATGCTATAAAATAACCATATATGTTTATAATGATGGTATTATCTAAGTAACTATCCCAATGGTAATTGGTAATTACTTAATATCGTCATCATGCTTAGTGACTCCCGGCTGACTAATACTAGCATATTGCCATATTGTCACGGCTAACATACCACCGATCGTCAATGTGAAAGGGATTGATTAGAGCATGTACAATGGTGAGGAATCACTCTCCTCTTAGCACTTTCTCTCCTTTATGAGGATGTCCTCTCCATTGTAGAAATTGTTAGAGGATCCTCTTTTGAAGGAGGAATGAAAAGTAATCCTCCTTCTACCAAGGATTGTAAATTTTGGCTCTTGTGCCAAACTTTAACTTTTACCCATTTACCATATGACACATGTTATCTACTACTACAACTATTTTCAATTATTTCATTCAAATTTATAACTAGTTAAGTTATATCCCAAATAATAATAAAATGTAACATTTTTTATTTAAAAAATAAATAAATAAATTTCCATCATTTTTTTCTCTATAAATTGAGTCTAATTTGCATCATTTCTATATTAGTCATTTTGTTCTCTATAAATTGGATCATCAAGAAGAAATGATAACGAGACATTCATATATAGTGTCTTGGGGACGATATAATGAGCGAACTCTAAGAAGATTTATGGATATGAGTGAGGAGCTTCGGAGTAAAGAAATGCATGTTGCTCTAAGGAACGACTTGGTCGATCACATATGCGAGAAGTTTCAAGACATGACATCGGATTCAGATTCTGATTGAATTTTTATGGCAATAGTATTAATTGTTATAATGTATGCTTAATGTTTTTACTTTTCATCTTTCGTCATTTGTAGCGTTTTTTTATGTTTAATCAAGTTTTTTTACTGATAAAAAAAATCAAGTTTTTTTTTTCATTTGCAATCCAATCTATATTATCACAAGTTATTTACAATTTTACTAACTACACTAAATTAGTTTATTAAATATAGTATAATTATTAATTAAGTTGAGTAATTAATTTTATCATACTCTTGATTATATAGAATATAGAGTGAGTATATACATATAAAATAAGAGAGAAAATATAAGAGGATTCTCTCCATTGTAGGGAAAAATAAAGAAAGATGATGAGGAAGAGGAATGAAAAAATAGAAATTGAGGTGGATGAGAGAGGAGATGATGTGTCAAATGGAGAAAAAGAGAGAGAAAATTAAGAGAGGATGATAGCTCCTCACCATTGCACATGCTCTTAGTGACTAATAGCATCATCATGCTTCAGGCCGTTTTTGACTTTTTGTAGTATAGAATCCCAGACGCAAAACTATTGTAATATACTGTACTAGTACTAGTAAAATTCAATTTGCTAAAGTTTATAAATGACTAGTTACTTTATGCTAATCTATTGTAATATACTGTACTAGTAATATTCAATTTGCTTTCAACCAAAAAAAAAGGAATATTCAATTTGCTAGTGCAAAACTATGTAAAGGAACGAAGGAAAGGTTTCGGAATGGTCATGATCCAAGTCCAACTAAGTTGGACTTGCAAAATGGGTAAGCCCTACATCATGAAAGAAATAAATTAATGGGCCTACCTCAATTCAAGACTGTATTCTCCATTATCCAAGTTTTCTGTATATATTTTCAAAAAGGGTTTTGCTATTCGTCGTCCCGGGGGCGATAAATAAAATCCCAAAAATAGAAGTATATCTTTTTAAGAGATCTCAAATCTGGATGTAATAACTCAACATCAACATCAACATTTACCCAGGTAGTCTCGCAAACGCAGGATCTGGGGGGTCAGGATGGGGGCATCTCAGACCTAGATGAAATACGCCCAAAACAACCCAAGAGGACGAACTAAACCACCTAAAAAGTTCTGCCTAAAAAGACATACAGAAAATAAAAACTACTAACTACTAAACTGACAAAAACTCGCCGGCACGGCAAGAACCCTCGGACTCTTCAAGAGAAACCCGCTCCACCACCAACTGGCTAGCAGTCTACCACTCTGATCTTCTCCCTCCAGCTCTCCCTGCTCTGAGCCAAATCCTCTGAAATCCCTAACAAGGCGACATCCTGCTTGATGCTATCCAGCCAACGCTTCTTCGGGCGACCTCTACTCCTCCTAAAAGCTCCCAAATCCAGACGCTCGCATCTTCTCACTGTGGCATCCGGGCTCCGCCTCTGAACATGGCCAAACCAATGTAGTCTCGTTTCTCTAACCTTGTCTCTTATGCTAGCCACCCCGAGCTTACATCTGATCTCTTTGTTTCTAATCATGTCCATCCTCGTGTGCCCACACATCCATCTGAGCATCCTCATCTCTGCGACGGCAAGTTTCTGCTCTTGAGCTTTTGTCGTCGGCCAACATTCTGCACCATAGAGGATCGCCGGTCTTATAACGGACTTGTAGAATTTTCCCTTGAGCTTGAGCGGAACCTTCTTGTCGCACAGAACCCCGGAAGCCGCCCTCCACTTTTGCCAACCTAACATCTTCCTCAATGCACCCATCGCTCTGCAAAACAGATCCCAGATACCTGAAGCGATCCTTCTTCGCAATCACATCACCTCCCAGCTGCACCTCACTTCTAAGCTCCTCTGCCTGACTGAAACTGAACTCTACGTATTCTGTCTTGGTCCTACTCAATCGAAATCCATTACGCTCCAATCTCTCCCTCCACAATTCCAACTTTCTATTTACCTCATCTCTGGAATCCTCCACCAAAACGATGTCGTCTACAAACAACATGCACCTCGGCACCTCTCCCTGGATGTCCTCCGTCAATGCGTCCAACACTAGCGTGAACAGAAAGGGGCTCAGAGCTGAACCCTGATGGAGATCCATCCCCACTACAAAATACTTTGTATCTCCTCCTGGCGTGCTAACACTCGTCCTCGACTGCTCATACATGTCTCGGATAATTTTGATATAAGTGTCTGACACCCCTTTGGCTTCCAGACAATTCCAAATCAAATCCCTCGGCACCTTGTCATAGGCTTTCTCTAGGTCGACGAACACCATATGCAGATTCTTCTTTCTCTCCCTGTAGGCCTCTATCAATCTCCTGAGCAGATGGATAGCCTCTATGGCCGAACGACCTTGCATAAAACCGAATTGGTTCTCTGACACTTGTACTATCTGCCGAAGTCTCATCTCAATAGCCTTCTCCCATCCTTTCATTGTATGGATAAGAAGTTTTATGGATAAGAAGTCTCCACTCCTCTGGCATCTTCGCCGACTTGAAAATAGCGTTGAAAAGCATTGCAAGCCAGTTCAAGCCTCTCACGCCCAAGAATTTCGAAATTTCCACTGGGATCTCATCAGGCCCCACCGCCTTTTTCTTGCCCATTCTACAGATCACTTCACTGATTTCTGCACTAGAAAACCGTCTGAAGAGATGACCACTGTCCTGATTTCCTGCAACCTGAAGCCTCTCCGCCGACTCACAACCCTCATTAGGATTTGGATGTAATAACTAATTATCATAATTAAATATTAATTAGTTAGTCATGATTTAGATTTGGTTAATTATAGTTTTGATTTTGGGGATATTTACCGTAAAAACTTCCATAAAAATAAAAAACCAAAAAGCTATAATATTATGTACGTAATTCGTAAATGCAGAGCAAATTAATGAAAAATAGAGTTACTTTAAGGTCGTAATTTTTTTACTCGAAGCAAATGAATGACAATATTAATATGGATCAATTCAATATGTAGTACGTAAAACATCTGTAAACAATAAAAATCAAAATAAAAGCAAGTGGGATAGCATGGTGTTCAATCTTGATGAGATAGCAATTACATAGAACACGTGTATAAGCTACGAACTTTAAAGTGATCAAGAGACTTCCTTGCTCAAATTGGGGGACTTTGGCGATTGTGAGTCTACATAACTGGATAGAAGATGAAACAAACTAGTAAAAACTAGTATAGGTTCCCGCGCCATGCGCGGATTTTATAAATTTGTGCTTGAATTGATTAAACTAAGAGCATTTCAGTGATTAACAATTTAACACTTAATCTATGATTTGGCTAACAAATTGACCGTGAAATTTTAAATGATTAATATAAGAGCATTTAAATTACTAATTAAAATAGTATAAAATATAATTATTCTGCTATAAGTATATCTCATATTTTTTTGGCATGAGGCATATTATTACATTTAATCAATAAATATTTTTGGGAGTTCTAAAGCAAGGTTCGAGTTAAGCTTAGAGTAAGATGGAAAAAGCATAACTTAAAAAAATATGATTTTTAGACACTATGATCTAAACTAATTTGATTAACGTGAAGATGATTAAGGTTAAGATTATCTTGTTAGGGTAGAAATTTATTTTTAAAAATACTCTAAAAAGTCATCACTACTACTTATTAGGATTAAAAAAAATTGTTCAGGTTAAGAGTACAATTAACTAATTAAGACCAGAAAAATCCTTTAAAAAATTTGGTCAAGATTTTCCCGAGTTAAAGTGAGAGTAATCTATAAATAATTTTAACGTATTTTTTTTTATTAAGAATGCAAAATTATTAGCAATCCATTTCATATTACACAAATTGAGTAAATGATTTTTTAATAAAAAGTTTACTCACGTAGATTTTTATTTAGCTACTGTATGATTTACCAAAAATTAGTGGTCCCAACAAAAACTAACGAAAATCCCACAAAGATACAAAATGTATCCAAAATTAATAACTTATCTAATACAGTACATAGTACAATACTACATATAGAGTATTATTGTGAAACTATTGAAAATTTGTAATTTTAGGAGATACATTTCAATAATTTAAAATATGAAAGTAATATCGAAGATTTTGTATGATTTTACATAAAGCAACAAAATTAAGAAAACTTAAATTAAGGAATGCAAATAGCATATCATAAAATCTATAGCAATTATCTTTCCCTAATATGCTTTACTGAATCATCGCTAAGTTTATTTTGTTAACTAAACTAAAAGACATAACAATAATTTATTTTGTCCATGAACTGATTTTATATTTTATTAATAATATATAAATTAATTTTGTGAACAAAAATGATGAACCAAAATCATTACTTTCAAAGAAAATGGTTAAAGAAAATAACATTGTGTAAATATTATACAAAGCAATCTCATTATGTATCAATCTTACACAAAAATTACATTACAAAATACAAATATTAAAAGTTGTCACCATTGTAAAATACGTAATGAGATTGAATTTAATTGATTTTTTATAAAGTTTAATTGTTATCGATTACAATATATTTTGAGGAAATATAGCTAATTGCAATCCTAATGTATATAAATTAAGATTAGACGTGATTACACAATCTTAGCTAGTTTAAAAGATTACACATGATTAATTTAGTAACAACTATAAATTAGGAAATAAGTAATCTTTAATTGATATTTTGTGGAGATGTTAAATTGATTTTGGAGATGTTAAAGAAAGAAATAATATTACATGGCATATGACATGGGAATAATGATATGATATGGCTTAATGAAAACGTGACATGTGGTAAAATCCGATGTGGCGTAAAGTATGAACGTCATGTAGAAAAAGCTGAGGTGACACAATGAGAAGACTTTAATCCTTAGTGGTTTTAAATATATATAATAGATTTAAAGCCATTTTAATATGCAAGTGCTTGTCTTTTTAATTTTGATCTAGGATTGTAATTTGATCTACATGTAAAAAGTAAAAAAAGTTAAAAGGCTATAAAATCGGATTTGAGATTTGATAACAACTTTTTTTTGGTGGATAGGTACTAAATTATGAAAAAATAATGATGATAAATTACAATGGGGAAACTATAATTGGAATTTACAATCATAATTTGGCTTGATTTTTATCTATCTTTTGAAGAAAAAAAAAACAATAATCTTAATTGAAAATGTAAAAGTAAATCAAAATCATAATTGGAAATTAAATTTTTGGTTAAAAATGGTTTTAATCCTAACTAAATTTCATAATGAAAAACTATAATGTGGATCATTATCCAAAAAATCATTATGAAAATTTTTAATCCAAAAAGTGGTAATTTGAACAATCATAAAGTGACCTATATAAATTGTTAAAAAATCATAATTATAGTTAGAAATTAAAGAATTTCTCAAAAAATTAAAAATAAAGAAATTATAGTAGGAGTATGGAGACAAAATTGTCTTGATGAATGATGGTATGCAAATTATGGGAAAACATTATCATAAGATTCATAATAAAAAATTCACAATTTCAAATAATAATAGTAAATTGTCAAAAAGAGTAATGAAAAACTTATAGTTGATCATAATCACAATGAAAAAAAATCATAATAGGAATTTTTTATAATAGAAAATTCATAATTTAAAATTTTTTCAAATTTATACGTAGCAAAGTTTATAGTAGAATGGAAATTTTCTTTTTTTTGGTAAAATGAAGAGAAAGAATATCCTATACATGATACAAAGAAGATTTGAGTGAATCATTCACGTACAAACAAATTCCTAAATCCACTATACATTCAAAGATTTGCTAGCAAGGTTGACCCAAAATAAAAGATTTTGCTAATCTTTGAATCTTTGAGCAAAAGTATTCCTAACAAACTATTGTGTCCGATGGGGATTAGGGTATCATCAAATTAAACTCCACCGAAACCTCATTAGTTTAATGTCGCCGCTTTGAGGGTTGTGGGTGTTTCTGCCGGCGGTTTTGCCCCCTCTGCTTTGACCGGACGCTGATCTCGACGGCGTTCGTTCAATGTCGCCGGTGTCGATGATTACCTTTTACTCTTAAAACCGTCGGCCACCACCTTTCCCTCCCTTCCTTACCAAAAAAAATCAAAATTCCACCCGATCAAACTAATACTATAGTAAACTAACTCCAATGTGTTCCTTCTATTTTCCGTCTATTTTCCGTCAATTTCTTATGGAGTATTGGGTAGGATAACTCTACCTCTTGACTTTGACAATCACATTTATCGTGACTCAATTGGATGACGTGGACAGGCATAGATGAGGTAGATTAATTTAAATGATGTGGCATAAATAATAAATAAGTATTCTGTGATGTGGCTTAATTATGTAATGACACATGTAAAAATCCTAGGTGTTTTAATGTGGAAGCTGTTGATACCAGGAACCGTCAACGCGGTATGGTACCCTCCCAAGACAAAATATAACAAGTATAGACTTCTCGAGATGGCGTCAAAACCCTAGACTATGCAGCCATCGCAATCGTGTACTCCGCTGACCAGGTCAGTGATTCTTACAGGGTCGACTCCCAACAAAACGGAGGTCCGGCCCCGGGGGTTGCGCTCACCGCGCTCACCACCACGTCCCATCCACGCAAGTGGGCGGGCGGCAACGTCCCATCAGGCGGGCGGTGGGCGGCAGCGTCCCATCCACGCAAGTGGGGGGCGGCAACGTCCCATCCCGATCCCTTATTGGCCAGCTCCGCGGCTGCCGCCTCGGGAGCCAACCACACAACGACACGTACCTGGGCGGCTCCCGTCCCACATCGGCATCTCGCTCCAACCCAGCCCAAACCTCCACTATAAATAGCGGGCTCAATGCGCCAGAACGAGGATCAGAAAAAACCCTCGCGAATCACACACACTAGATCTCGAGCTAAGATCACTGTTGTAGCCCGATACATCTAAACGCGATAGAGAATCTCAGTCTATTGTAATCCAACAAGATAAATACAAAATATCCTTCACACTACCCTCATCGCGTTGAACACCACTAGCGACTACATACTTTCCACTCCTCCGTCTGTTGACTCGGTTGAGTTCAAACCTTGTGCTCTCATCGCGTTCACCACATATCGGTGTTTTCGGACTTCAACATTGGCGCCGTCCGTGGGGAGCTTCTTCAAACTAAGCAGGTACCGTTTCAACCGACGCAGAGTGATTGACGCTAACAGCAACAACGCTTACTACGCCGACGGCGCAGCCTTCGGGATGCAGCCGCCACCTCCGTGGTATTACGGGTCGCCGCCCGTACCGCAACCACAGGCCGTGCCAGGGTGGAACCCGGGCTTTCAGCAGGGTTTCCAGCCGCAGACCCCATTCCAGGGGTATGTCCACGCGCAGTACTTTCAAGAGTACGCACCCGCGCAGGAGCCCTATGTGGAGGAATACGCCACCACCAACGGGAGCCCGACCGGCCAGGAGGTGGACCAGGACGCTCCCAACGCGTTATCACCTCCAAACCCCAACTTCCAAGGCTACGTTCCCGCGTACCATTACGGCCAAGGGGCGTATCCCATGCAGCACGGCCAGGGCGCTTACCCAATGCCCCACCAGCCGTACGTGCCCGCTTACGCCGCGGGTTACGGGCCGGGTCAGGCATACCACACCCCGCCTCCAGGAAGCTCGAGTGAGGACATGAGCATATCGCGAGGACGCTCTACCTCTCGTTCCCTGTCCACACGCTCCGGCTTCCGGAGCAACATGCTGGTGGACGACCGCGGCACCTCTTATGGAAGCCCCTTCGCCGACTTCATACAAGAGGAGCCCATGCCCAAGGGATTCCAGAAGCCGTCAACAGCACTACAATTCGACGGCACGAAGGACCTGGGAGAACATGTCAAGCAGTTCTTCGCGCACATGACGTTTAACACTTATAATGACGCCATGTACTGTCGGGTTTTTCCCTCCACCCTCAAGGCTGCCGGGATGAGATGGTTTACTAACCTCCCGGTAGGTTCCATCAGGTCTTTTAAGGATCTGACGAGGCGCTTCATGTCCCATTTCAGTGGGTCACGAACGCGCATGAAGACGACAAAGGATCTCATGGGCGTGACGCAAGGAGAGGAGGAGACCCTGGCGGCCTTTTTCACCCGGTTCGTCAACGCGGCGTCAGAGGTGCCTCACCTCAACGATACCTCTGCCCGCGACATGCTGATCCACAACCTCCGCGACGGAACATTCAAGGTCAAGATGTGTGGGAAGACCCTGCACACCTATGAAGATGCTTGCGACGCCATCACCAAACGCGTCTTCGCCGAGGATGCGGCAGGAAAGCCCGCACAGGACCGCGGCAAAGGAAAGGCCAAAACCACCCCGGAGGCCCTCACCGTATCCACCACACCAACAAAGCCTCAGGGAGGACAGCGCGGTGACCATGGCTGTGGTGGAGGCCGTCGTGGTCGCGGGTATCAGGGATACCGCGGGCCACGCAATAACCGCGGTGGAAACGGGCCATACAGCAACGACCCATACACCGGGGCTAACACCACGGCTCTCGGACCCCGCAACGACGGTGGGCGGCCCCCGCATGCAAATACTTTGGCCGGCGCCGCGCCCGCGAGGGGGGAGGTCAACCAAAACGACCCCAACCTCTACATCAACACCATCGTTGGGGGTTCCACCCTCGCGGGGTCTAGTGGCGGGGAAAGGAAGCGTTACGCTCGCGCCTCGACCTCCGGAGGCTCCATCAACAGTTTGGGCGCGTCGGGAATCCCTCATGCTGACATTACCTTCCGACCTGGCGATTCCCGCGAGCTCATCACTCCGCACACAGATCCTCTGGTTGTGCACGCGGTTATCGCCACCAAGATTGTCAAGAGAATCATGGTGGACACGGGAGCGTCGGTGGACATCCTGTACTACGACGCGTTCGCACAGCTGGGCATCTCCCCCTCCACGCTCCTTCCTTACGCCGGGAAACTCACATGCTTTTCCGGCAACGAGGTCGACGTCGCGGGGTTGGTCACTCTGGACATGACCCTGGGGTACAGCAAAGACGCCCGTCGGACATAGCCCATCGATTTCACTGTCGTCCGGCTCCCCTCCATCTACAACGCGATAATGGGGCGGACTTCGTTGATGAAGTTCCAGGCCGTCGCGTCCATTTACCACTTAGTTTTGAAGTTCCCCGTGGAGGACCGGGTCGGAGTTTCCCAAGGCCAACAGATTGAGGCACGAAAGTGCTATGAGGCGTCAACCCGCGCTCGCCCTGCCGCGTATGTTATAACGGGCGGTGCCAGCGCGGAGTTGGACGTACGACAGGAGCGGGAGCGCGAGCCTCTCGGAGACTTTGAGAAGATTGCCATCATCCCTTTTCCCGACACGGCCGAGAAACTTTATGTCGGGGATTGCATGACCGGGGCGGACGCCGAAGGCCTGCAAAATCTCCTGGCCCGTTCTCGCGATGTGTTCGCGTGGACGGCGACGGACCTAAAGGGCGTCCCTCCCGAGGTGGCGCTGCACTCGCTCCGAATAAGCCCGGGGTCCCGGCCCGTCTGTCAAAGGCGCCGGAAGACTAACGAGGAGCGCGCCGGCGCGGCAAATGAGGAGGTTGAGAAGCTCCTGCGCGCCAACTTCATCCGCGAGGTCAAGTACCCTACTTGGCTCTCCAATGTCGTGATGGTGAAGAAGTCCAACGGGAAGTGGCGGATGTGTGTCGACTTCAAGGACCTCAACAAAGCCTGCCCCAAGGACAGCTACCCCCTGCCCTCCATTGATGATCTGGTCGACTCCACCGCCGGCCATACCGCGTTGAGCTTCCTCGACGCCTACTCCGGCTACAATCAGATAGCCATGGATCCTTTGGATCAGGAATCCACCGCGTTCATTACACAACGCGGGACTTTCTGTTACAGGGTGATGCCCTTCGGTTTGAAGAACGCGGGGGCCACTTTCCAGCGCCTGGTGGATCATGTATTCCGGAAGCAGCTGAAGCGCAGCGTCTCGGCTTACGTCGACGACATTGTAGTCAAGAGCCACAGCGCGCAGGAGCACCTGGCCGATCTGGCCGAGGTTTTCCAAACCCTGCGCGCCCACCGAATGAGCCTAAACCCAGAGAAATGCGTCTTCGGGGTGAAATCGGGGAAATTCCTCGGATTCATGATCAGCGCGAGGGGGATAGACGTCAATCCCGCCAAGGTTGCCGCGGTGTTGGAACTGCGCTCACCAGCTTCACGCAACGAGGTCCAGCGACTGGCGGGTGCGGTAAATTATCTTGGCCGTTTCTGCTCCAGGTTGTCGGACCGCGCTCTCCCTTTCTTCTCTTGTCTCAAGAGCACCACCACCTTCATCTGGACGGAGGAGATGGAGAGCGCGTTCCAGGATCTGAAGGTCTACCTCGCCAATCTTCCGACGCTCTCCCCGCCCGTCCCGGGTGAGGACCTACAGCTGTACATAGCCGTGAGCCAGCATACGGTCAGCGCGGTCCTCACCCGCGATTTCAGTTACCCGGTGTACTTCACCAGCAGGGTGCTGCAGCCGGCGGAACAACGGTACTCGCCCGCGGAGAAGATGTCTCTGGCCGTTGTGGTGGCGGCAAGAAAATTGCGCCCCTACTTCCAGGCGCACCCCGTCCAGGTCCTCTCGGACCTCCCTCTGCGCCAAATCCTACACCAACCCGCGTTGTCGGGAAGAATGACCAAATGGGCGGTCGAGTTGTCGGAATTTGACATCTCGTACCACCCTAGGACCGCGATCAAGGCGCAGGCCCTTGCCGACTTCGTCGTAGAGGTCACCTTCCCCGACACGGACGAGAGCCCCGACGAGTGGAGGATCTTCGTTGACGGCTCGCACTGCGACCTGGGGTCGGGTGCGGGGGTGGTCCTGGAGGGACCCTCCTATGCGTCCGAGCATGCCCTCAACTTCGGCTTTGAGGCAACCAACAACGAGGCCGAGTATGAGGCGGTGATCGCGGGAATTGAGATGGCCTTACTAGTGGGCGCACGAAGGATAAGGGTCTTCACAGATTCCGAGCTAGTTGCGCGCCAGGTCGGGGGCCAGTACGAGTGTACCACGGGGTTTCTGCCCCAATATCGCGCCAAGGTCAAGGCGTTGATCGCCTGCCTCGAGACTTTCGCCATTGAATCCATACCGCGTGCGGCAAATGCCAAGGCCGACGCACTGGCTAAGTTGGGTTCCGCCCTCCCGCCTGAGGTCGGCAACAAGGTCGTGGTCGAGAGGAAGATGCAACGCGGTGTGACCGGCGCGGTGTTCGCGCTGGCCACGGACGGATGGATGGCTCCCATAATCCGATATATCCAAACCGGGGAGTTGCCTCAAGACGATGCCATAAGCGCGCGCAAGCTCAAGCTCAAGGCGGCACGGTACTGCATCGAGGGCGACAAGTTGTATCGCCGCGGCTACGCGGAGCCCAACTTGCTCTGCGTAGACGAGGCCACAGTCTTCGAGGTCCTCGAGGAGGTACACGAAGGCATATGCGGAGGTCACCCGGGCTGGCGGACTTTGGTCCACAAGATAGTCCGGATGGGGATCTATTAACCTACCCTGCGCCGCGATGCGGCGGCATACGTGCAAAAGTGTGACAAGTGCCAGCGCTATGAGAACATCCAGCACGCTCCGGCGCGAGAGCTACGCGGCATCCAGCCGGCCTACCCGTTCGCGATGCGGGGCATGGACATCCTTGGCCCTTTCCCTAAGGCCGCCGGGCAGGTGCAGTTCATCCTGGTCCTGGTCGATTACTACACCAAGTGGGTGGAGGACGAGGCCATGGCACGAATCACAAGCGCGAAGGTATGCGGGTTCCTCTGGAAAAATGTGGTTTGTCGTTTCGGCGTCCCCATCGCGATAATGACAGACCACGGCCCACAGTTCGACAGCGAGGAGACGCGTGACTTTTGCGCCAGTTTGAGCATAGAGTTGAAGTTTTCTTCGGTTGCACACCCTCAGTCCAACGGACTCGTGGAAAATGTGAACGCGAGGATACTCGACGACCTCCGCCGCAGGCTGGACGGCGTGCAGGGACGGTGGGCAGAGCTGTTGCCCCTAGTTTTATGGACAAACCGCACCACACCGCGCCGAGCAACAGGCGAGACACCTTTCGCGATGGCTTACGGCAGTGACGCCGTCGTACCCGTCGAGTCCATGCTGCCCACAGAGCGTGTCGCGGGGTACGATCAGTTCACCAACGACGAGGCTCTCAAAGTGGAAATGTACCTGCGCGATGAGCGCCGAGAGGCGGCGGAGCTGCGGTCAGCTGAGTACAAAAGAAGGACCGCGGCGTACTACAACAGGAGGGTCAAGCCCCGCGGCCTCAAGGAGGGCGATTTGGCCCTCCGAAGGACCGACAGGGGCAAGCTTAACGCGAAATGGGAGGGCCCTTACCGCCTCTCCAAGGAAGTCGTCCCGGGGGCCTTCAAACTCACAGATCCGACGACGAGACAAACTCTCGCCAAGACATGGAATGAGGCACGCCTCAAGAAATACTATGTGTAAATAAGCTAGTACCGTCACCGCGTAGCGGTCGGTTGTAATGTCCTGATCCCACATGTTGTTTTCATATGAATAAAACGAGACAACTATCGTGCACTGTCCAAATAATGAATCTATCGTTACGGGAAACCCGAGTTGCCGTCCTCGCTCGGGGTTGTCCGCTAACGCGCGCGATGCGCATAGGCGCACTCGAGACTTACGGCTACGCCGCTCGTAGTTGCATAAAGCCTTAAAACATCAAAAACTCCACAGTCGTTAGGGAAACCCGAGTTGCCGTCCTCGCTCGGGGTTGTCCGCTAACGCGCGCGATGCGCATAGGCGCACTCGAGACTTACGGCTACGCCGCTCGTAGTTGCACAAAGCCTTAAAACATCAAAAACTCCACAGTCGTTAGGGAAACCCGAGTTGCCGTCCTCGCTCGGGGTTGTCCGCTAACGCGCGCGATGCGCATAGGCGCACTCGAGACTTACGGCTACGCCGCTCGTAGTTGCACAAAGCCTTAAAACATCAAAAACTCCACAGTCGTTAGGGAAACCCGAGTTGCCGTCCTCGCTCGGGGTTGTCCGCTAACGCGCGCGATGCGCATAGGCAAAACCTATTTCTACTCGCCTGGTGTCGAGCGCGGTCCTAGCACCTAGCTTGGCATGAGATTGAGTACGACGAGTTTTCGCAAAACCTATTTCTACTCGCCTGGTGTCGAGCGCGGTCCTAGCACCTAGCTTGGCATGGGGTTGAGTACGGCGAGTTTTCGCAAAACCTATTTCTACTCGCCTGGTGTCGAGCGCGGTCCTAGCACCTAGCTTGGCATGGGGTTGAGTACGGCGAGTTTTCGCAAAACCTATTTCTACTCGCCTGGTGTCGAGCGCGGTCCTAGCACCTAGCTTGGCATGGGGTTGAGTACGGCGAGTTTTCGCAAAACCTATTTCTACTCGCCTGGTGTCAAGCGCGGTCCTAGCACCTAGCTTGACATGGGGTTGGGTACGGCGAGTGCCCAAAAACAAATCAAAGATAAAAGGGAAACAAAATTCGCGGTAAACTAATCACAAGGCCGCGCTGCGGCAAATAGGTTTTTGACGCTTACTTCGCGTCAAAGTTAAAAACAATTACAGCCGCATCGCGGCGACAGATATTGTTTGGGCCTCACGGGCCAGACAAAACCAGTTCAACAAAAAACAAAAAAAAAAAGTAATAATAATAACAAACAAGCAGTAGATCTTCAAGCTTGGCAGAGAAGGGCTTCAGGCCTCGGGAGCATTGACCGCGGTTTCGGAGGCAGGAGGGTCCTCAGGGGCTGTTTCCTTGTCAACCTCAGCGGCTGGGGGTTCGGGGTTGGCATTTGAGGCATCAGTTCCCTCTGCGTTGTCCTCCTCGACCCCCGCCGGCGGCTTCGCCACCCCTTCCTCCCAAACAACTCCCATTTTGCGCTGGAGGTTGGGGGCGAAGTACTTGACTTTGTACCTCTCCACATACTGCAAAGCCGCGGTGACTGCACTAAGAGCTTGGACCGCTCTCGCATCCTCAACACGATGGTCCATGTACTCTCGCGACCTGAGGAACTCGGGCACCGCGTTCAAAGCCTGGGCCTGGGCCTCCTCCAGTTGCCGATGCTGCTTTGCAGTAGTGGCCTTGAGCCCCGCCACCTCCTTTCTGGCCGCCGCAAGCTGGGTCTTGACCGCCTTGAGCTCTTCTGCGTTCTGCTCAGCCCGTGCGTGCGCCTCCGCAAGACTCGCTTCGGCCGCCTCCTTGTCCTTGGTCGCCTCTCCCAAGTGGGTCTCTGCCGCGCGCAAACGTTCGGGGAGGTAGTTCATCCACGCGTTGACCTGCCAATGAAAACATATCGTTAGCCCGGGTAAAAGTTACAAGAGGACGGTAATAATAAAGAAAAAAATAATAAAGACACATACCATATGGCCATATTTCATGCACTCCCCTCCGATCTCCGCCGCGTCGAGGGTGCCGAACCATTCCCTCTCCTCCTCGTAGGAGTACTGGCCCTCGTTGAAGGTCCCCCACGCCGGCCCGGGACAGGCGAAGCCTGCCACCTCGGCCCTTCGGGACCAATGGCGGCGATGGCCGACGCCCGTCACAATCTGGGCAGGGCCCTTCGCGAGGGGCTCGGGAGGTTGGTCCTCGACGCGAGCCAGTCCCTTCTTGGACTTCTTAGCGGCCACGCCCTCGGTAGGGCCCGCGTCCTCCAGGCCCTTGCGCTTCGAAGCGTCCCCCATCACACGTTTACCCTTGTCTGCGGGGTCTTTCCCCGATGGACCGGGCGTGCCTTTCGCGGTTACGCCTTTCTGGCCCCCGGCCTTAGCTGTAGTGGGCGTGCCAGCGGCTGCCGCGTTAGAGGGGGCAGTGAGAGCCTCGAATACGTCCATCTCTGCAAAAACAAAATAAGTCGCAAACATTTAGATTAAACGCGTTAAAACAATAAACGAGGCACGCAAATAAAATAAGACATGCAAGAAAGATAAGAATACCCTCGCCCTCGGGCACCGGGGACGGGGGGTCTGATGAAGGCACCACGTTCTCCCGGGGCGGTGCCGGCCTCAGACTGAGCCCAGCGCGTTCAAGACGCTCTTGTGTTATCCAAGCACTTTGCTCCCTTTTAGAAGGCGCGGCAAAGGCTTTCTTCGCCGCGGCGGCTATTTGCGTGGCACCGCGCCTACGCTTGTAGGGGCGGAACCTATCAGCAATGAGGGGGCAGAGCATAACGTCGCCCTTGAAGTCGTGCACAATAAACCATTTTTCCCTCCACCGCGGTCCAACGTTGGAGGGAGTGATAATGAGATTGCAGTTTGTAAGGCTAAAGTTAACAATGCCCCTTTTATCTGCTTTTATAGTTAGAATCTGTTGCACATGCCCCGCGGAAGGGGGGTACTTTAGCTCCAAACACCTTATGTGGTACGCCGCGATATAGCTCCAGCAGTTGGGCGCCATCGAGGCGGGGGCAAGCTCGAGATCAAATAGGAATTGGGACACGTAAGGCGGCAGCGGAATCCTAAAGCCCGCGATAAGGCTCGCCGCGTACACCACGTGCCCCGCCTCGTAGGCGGCATAGCTGTTACCCCCGTCCGAAGGTAGTAAGAGCTCCACCCCTTCTGGCCAAGGATACCCCACCGCGATCTCGTCCAACTCCTCGAGGGTGAGGATGGACGCGCAACCCTTGGCCAGTGACTCCGGGTTTTCATACTCGGCCAGGCGCCCGGGCCTCGTCTGACGGAAGCGAGGTACTTCTGCCCTAACGCGTGTAAGATATCGCGAAGGGAAGCTCCTCGCGTTCCCTGAGGTAGACGCCTCGTCGTCAAGGACCTCGTCATGAGGGTCGAAGGGCCGGCAGCGGGCCATTGATCGCGAGGACGACTCGCTCTTTGTGCGGGCAGCAGAAACGGTGGTCGGGTCGCTCTGGCTCAAACCAGCAGGCTCGCGATAGTTGTTCTGAGAATCGCTCGCGGACATCTCCAGGTACTCCAACGAGGGGTCGGGCGCGTAGAACTCGTCCAAATTCACTACGCGATCACCGCGATCCACGCCTGAAGGGCAGGTATCGTTGGAAAACCCCAAATCCAAGGCACGGAAGCAAAGAGGCTCCTGGAGGAAGAAAAAAGAAGAATAATATGTATGGGAAAGAAAAGACAAGCAAAAAAGGAGAAACATGTAGCGCGATAAATACACAATGAACAAGCTCATAGGTAAGGAAGACAAGTAAAGGTAGAAGACGTGGCACCCCAACCACGAGCAGGTGTCATGACGCAATAAGGCGAGAAGTCCTGTCAAAGAGGGCCTGGGGGCGCGCGAGATGTGCGTCAGAGGAACATTCCGCCGTTCTCGACACGCGTCTTTAGGAACAGGCCGGGGCGACGGGACGTTGATGGGACGGGACATTGGTGGGACGTGGCGTTGCGCTGAGCGCGCTTTCTTCGCCTCCCATGGCGTTCCGCCTCCCATGACGTTTCACCTCCCACGGCGTTTCGCCTCCCATGGCGCTTTGCCTCCCCAAAAGGTTTTTTCTCGGCCACTCCACCACCCAAGGCACGAGGGGGCAGCCACGGCCAAGCCCGAGCCGGGGCTAGGGCGGAAGCGTCCTCCGCTTTCCGCCACCATACCCCAGCGGCGGTGCCGCCGCTGAAGCAGGGGCGCTCCCCGTAAAAGCCCCCGGAAAAAACCAGAAGAACAGAAGAAGAAAAAGGGGAGAGAAAAGGGCGTACCGTTTGGTCGCGAGGAGGCGGAGGCGAACGTGGAGGGCGGCGCTGGCGTGCAGTTTCCGGCGAAGAGAGGGCAAATGCGTGGGCAATAGGGCGAGAGCGAAAATGGCGTGTTTCAAAAGTTGAAAGTGGCGAAGTGAAGAAGACGAAGAGCGGAACCGCTCTTTTATTCGGATCCCGCGGGCCGCAAGGATACGGGCTTCGTCTAGCGGACGGCCCATGAAGCAAAACGGCCCAAGCAGCTTCTTTCGCCACGCTCCTCGTCCCGTCACCCTCGTTTGCTCGTCCGTCTCTAAAAACAATAGCGCGTTCCAAACATCACGTTTCCGGTTCGAGGTACTTTTTTGGACCCGTCCTCAGAAGGGCGTCGAGTCCCGGTCCATGGGGTTGTGTTGATAACAGGAACCGTCAACGCGGTATGGTACCCTACCAAGACAAAATATAACAAGTATAGACTTCTCGAGATGGCGTCAAAACCCTAGACTATGCAGCCATCGCGATCGTGTACTCCGCTGACCAGGTCAGTGATTCTTACAGGGTCGACTCCCAACAAAACGGAGGTCCGGCCCCGGGGGTTGCGCTCACCGCGCTCACCACCACGTCCCATCCACGCAAGTGGGCGGGCGGCAACGTCCCATCAGGCGGGCGGTGGGCGGCAGCGTCCCATCCACGCAAGTGGGGGGCGGCAACGTCCCATCCCGATCCCTTATTGGACAGCTCCGCGGCTGCCGCCTCGGGAGCCAACCACACAACGACACGTACCTGGGCGGCTCCCGTCCCACATCGGCATCTCGCTCCAACCCAGCCCAAACCTCCACTATAAATAGCGGGCTCAATGCGCCAGAACGAGGATCAGAAAAAACCCTCGCGAATCACACACACTAGATCTCGAGCTAAGATCACTGTTGTAGCCCGATACATCTAAACGCGATAGAGAATCTCAGTCTATTGTAATCCAACAAGATAAATACAAAATATCCTTCACACTACCCTCATCGCGTTGAACACCACTAGCGACTACATACTTTCCACTCCTCCGTCTGTTGACTCGGTTGAGTTCAAACCTTGTGCTCTCATCGCGTTCACCACATATCGGTGTTTTCGGACTTTAACAATTTAACATAGTGATTTTTTTAATTTTAAACCAAAATATATTTGAGGTCCAATTCCTCTACTTAAAAGGTCGGCTTTATCTCCCAAAGGAATGTTCCAAGTACACTTAAGAGGTGTTTGATATAATTTTGGGTATGAAATCAGAATGGAGTATGAGGTTGAGAAATTTCATGCTTGAAATTGAGGGTTTGACATAAAATATAAAATTAGGTTATTAGTCTCCTTTTTCCTCCTCAATGCTTTCCCATATCTCTCATCCTACATTTGTTTACCTCCCATGTCATCTTTTACTCAGTAAAAGCTATAAGCGTGTTGTGACTATCTAATCGACTGGACATGTCAAATCAGTCGAATTCGACCAAGTCAGCACCTTGCTCTTTCGCTCGAGCTCCAAATTCAAAACAAAAAACAATGCTGCTTAATGTCATGATCAGATGTTGACGAAGAGTAATCAATATCGGTTGGTGGAACCTTTGTTGAGCATGAGAGACACGGAGATAAAAGAGAAGAAATGGGAGAGAATGGAGCAGAAAGTTGAAGATCACAAATAGAGTGATTAAGAATGGATTTCAAACCCAAGGTAGGTAGTGAGTACGATAATCGTATTATACCTATCAAGGGCGTGGTTATGAAAATTATTAGTATACCAAACATTAGATATTAGATTTTTTTTATCAGTTACCGATATCTTCTTTCCCATACTTGACAAACAAACAACTAAGAAAGTATTTGGTAACTAAGTTTCAAAGTATGAAGGTATCCGGTTGGGGAATCAAAACCCCATATCATTATTTGGTACGATGTTTATACATTTTCAAACTCATATTTTAACCCAATGGGTATATGGTTTTCAAACCTCACCCATCCCTTCCGGATATGAAATTTGATTCCCAAAAATGAAATCCCTCTTCTCTTTCATGTTGCTCTATTTCTATACTTCTCTCTTCTCTATTGACATCCTTTTCAAGTGCTTCATTGAATCATTTCATCTCTCTTTGAATTGTGCATCTCATTCTTTAATTTTTCGTTACTAACATCTGTATAGCTGAATTATTACAAAATTTATTCCTCAATTTCGAGTTTACGTGGTTGGTTTCAAATCTCATAATACTCGGCTCACTAGTTATAGCTCAAATCGGTTGCTTTGCATATAGGTGTACTTGTTGCCCAATTCATTTGCACACGACCATACTTGTACTAAACTATTGTACAATTTCAATGTAGAAGAAAAGAAGTACCGGAAAGAGAGGGAAAAAATCAAAATAATGGAGCATACGAGTGATTGGCTTATAAAGATTGATATACTTGACATCAAATAAAAAACCTAATTTGATTCCTAAAATTATGTCAAACACCAAGTAAATTGTATGAGTTTCAAAACCTATAACCATCTAAGCCTATACCCTTATCTCATTCCCCTTTTCAAATTCATGACAAACACCTCTAGTAGTGTCGATAATAATTAATTTTTCACCCTTAGCAGGTGATTTTAAGCTACCAACTGAGCATGCGAGTGAAACTTTGATGAAGGAAAGTTGCATTTTATTTTTTTTAAATGCTGACTAACGCATGTGAAGCCTGCTTGACGTCGGGCGAGACACAAATCTCGCAAAATTGGCAAGAGGCCAACCATTCTCCTTAAAACTAACTTTGATCTATGAAAATCCCGGTGGGTCGTGACTTCTTAGTTGGCCGAGCAGGGACAGTTGATCAGGCAATCTCAACTCTTGAGGCATTTGTAGTGGGCGAGAAAATCCTAGTGGGCCGTGCCTAAGACCTGGTCCGAAGAAGAAGAAGCGTCGATGTTACTTGGCACAAGATTGTTTGGCACCGCAGCGTCGTGCCAAAGCACGCCTTCTTGCTGTGGCTCGTAACCTTGCAACGACTTCCTACGAGGGACAAAATTCGACGTTTCCTTCCCCACATTGATCCATCTTGCCCTCTCTGTCTCCATAGGGAAGAAACCCAACCACATCTTTTCTTCAACTGCCCCTTCAGCTCAGAGGTTTGAAGAATCATCCGAGCTTGGACGCAGCTCCCCGGGGGACCGTCCAGCCTTGCCGATGCTATTATCAGAGATTTCATCCAACAATCAAGGGCCAACCCACCGCAGGAAAATGCAGAAGACAGCCTTGAACGCCACAATCTACTTCATATGGAAGGCCCGAAATCTTAGGGCATTTGAAAGCGTCAGTCTTACCGTCGACAATGTGGTTTATACTATAAGATCAAAGCGAAATCTTCAAAGTCCTCTTTAGTTAGTACCCAAACTTAGAAAATGATATAGGCCTTTAAGGTCATTTGCTCGCGCCTGTGTCAAGTTTGTTGCATCTTTGTAAGAACTCCTTCGGGACTTGCACCGGTGTTCTACTTTGCGTAAACACCGAGTTTTGCTAATCAAATTTACATAATGATCGGAACTTTGATCCATGAAAGTCTGGTTTCTTACGAAACAAAATCATGAGTTTAGACTTGCAATGTAGTATCACCAACTGAAAAAGATATCATGAGTGCCACGTGGTTTGAAACCGAACCGCCAAACAGATCAAAACAGAATCCGGCTCTGTTGGCTTGTGGGGCCAGCTCACTTGAACCTCCAGCTGGGTCGGGCCCCACTTCGTCAAATGATGGCCCAAATCAAAGCCCCTCTTTTTCCCGTTAATTACAGTATAACCACATCTGCATCATTTTCCTGGTACAAAATGAAAACAAATAAATCCTGTATTAAAATCGAAATAATAACAATATTTGTAAAATCTAAAAATAAATAAATCCACCAAGACAAACGTTGAACAGGGCAGCAGTTCCTCTTCATCTTCCCGCACCTTCTTCTCCTCTCCAGAAACCAATTCATTCACAATTATCGCGCTGAGACGTAGGCCGAAAACTGACCGGAGAAATTAGGGATCGTTTGTGTGAAGATGAGAGAAATCATCAGTATTCACATAGGGCAGGCCGGTATTCAGGTCGGCAATTCTTGTTGGGAGCTCTACTGCCTTGAACATGGAATTCAGCCCGATGGCATGATGCCTAGGTCAATCCCTTTCTCTTCTCCCTCTACCTTCGCATCTTTGTTGTGGTTGATTTCTGAAATTGCGAATTATTGCTTGTTTCGATTTCGACTGCTCGGGAAGTTCCGATCCCCCGAATTTGGATTTTGGCCATTTCGATTTTCGAATTTTGAAATTCAAAATTTCGAAAATGTTTTGCAATTTTAGGTTTTGAATTTTTACGCCGTTCGATCTTCTCGAATCATGTTAGCGGTTTGCCTCAATTCTTCTTCTAGCTCTTCTGGTTGATCTCAGTTGTTAAGGATGCATAGGTCCAATGATGTTGATCGCTGTTTTATTGTCATCAATCATTTTCATATTTGCAAGTATCCGGCCTTCGTAATCCCTAATGGTGACGACATGCATGTACGGAATTTTCCTGGTTTGTCAATTTGTTGTGCTGGGTTGTCTCATTGTGGGAACCTTCCAGTTTTGTAGTTTTTCAAATGAGTTCTGAAATTTTGGAATAAGGAAGTGTTTCCTGAATTCTCATATGATTATGTATAATTAAACCGTTTATAGCTTTGGTTTACATAAGAATGATTGAATTTTGGTCATGTTAACTCTGTCTTCAGAGAGAAAATCTGTACAATTTATCTGTTTAGCCCTGTTGTGCAGACTGTATATGGCCTTGTAAGGCAACTAATATGGTAATGATGTGTTAATAGCCGATGCCTTATGGGCGTCTGCTAAAAAATCCCGGCCTATAATGTTCTTTGACGTATGACTTGTATTCTGTGAGTTACATCTGGTCGAATTTCCTCTTTTGGGAGCTGACCCGATTTGTGCAACTTGCAGTGATAGCTCTGTAGGCGTTGAGCATGATTCATTCAACACCTTCTTCAGCGAAACTAGTGCTGGCAAGCATGTACCTAGAGCCGTGTTTGTTGATTTGGAGCCTACTGTTATTGATGAAGTCAGGACCGGAACTTACAGGCAGCTTTTTCATCCAGAACAGCTTATTTCCGGTAAAGAAGATGCTGCGAATAACTTTGCCAGGGGCCACTATACAGGCAAGTCCGTTACATGAGATGATTTTCTGGTAGCTGAATTCGCTCTATTTCTTATGGTTATCTGATAGCTGTTCAAAATCTGCGTTTCAGTGGGGAAGGACATTGTTGATGTTTGCCTTGATCGAGTGAGAAAATTGGCTGACAACTGTACTGGTCTGCAAGGGTTTTTGGTATTCAATGCTGTTGGTGGTGGAACTGGGTCTGGATTTGGCTCACTACTCCTGGAACGCCTGTCTGTAGATTATGGCAAGAAATCAAAACTTGGATTTACTATATATCCTTCTCCACAGGTATTTTTGACTGATTTCTATGGGGCAGCATCTAAGGCTATAGATCAGCTGTTTTGAATGTATCAATTTAGTCATGACATAAAATATTCAACTACCCTAAATCAGCTTTTTAAGCAAAGTAAAAATGCTCCTGAATATGAATTGTGAGTGAAATTTCTCTGATATTCCTAGTATTCTAGCATCACCATGGCTGTTTCCCGAAGTTAATGTGGTTTTTCAATGCTTGTAACACAGTTTTTTTTTTTTCATGTTTATTAGGTTTCAACAGCTGTTGTAGAGCCTTACAACAGTGTGCTTTCTACCCATTCTCTCCTTGAGCACACTGATGTTGCTGTGCTTTTGGACAATGAAGCAATTTATGATATATGCAGAAGATCCTTAGGAATTGAGAGACCGAATTATACCAATCTGAACCGCTTAATTTCCCAAATTATATCCTCATTGACCACTTCTTTGAGGTTTGATGGAGCCATCAATGTTGATATCACAGAGTTCCAGACTAACCTTGTTCCATACCCTCGCATCCACTTTATGTTATCGTCCTATGCACCCGTCATCTCTGCTGAAAAGGCTTATCATGAGAATTTGTCGGTTGCTGAGATAACAACTGCTGTGTTTGAACCTTCAAGCATGATGGCTAAGTGTGATCCAAGGCATGGCAAGTATATGGCTTGCTGTTTGATGTACCGTGGCGATGTTGTTCCCAAAGATGTTAATGCTGCTGTTGCCAGCATTAAAACGAAACGCACTGTTCAGTTTGTTGACTGGTGAGTAAATAATCCTTTCCTTTTTTTTTTTGCTGCTTTGTTAGTCTGTCATATAGCTTTGGGGGGCCATTAATGCTAAAACTTAAAGCCCATGGTATATTTCTTTCCTATATTCTACTTCCAAAGGCCCTAGAATATGAATTTGCATTATTTTAACGGTGATAAGACAATAGGGTGTGTCTGGATCCCCCCTTGTATCGAATCTCAAGTTGTAATGCTATGCAGATAATCTAAACGCACCTAAAATGGTCAACTGGCAGTATGGCATTTATGATCTGAACTAGAACAAGTGGAGTATTTACCTACGTAGCCTTTGTGTTACTTATTCACATGAACCACATTCAATTCTCAGTGCAAAATGGTCTTCTTTTATTTTCCCCTATACTTGTTCAAGTTTGAGATTAAATTTTAGTAGGGAAGCTGAAGCAACTAGGCAACTAATCTACCTTCCATTCATCTGGAGTATGACTAAGAATTCTTGTAAATTACGATAGGTGCCCTACTGGTTTCAAGTGTGGTATAAACTACCAGCCACCAACTGTGGTCCCTGGTGGTGACCTTGCAAAAGTGCAAAGAGCAGTGTGCATGATCAGCAATAACACAGCAGTTGCTGAGGTTTTTGCCAGAATTGACCACAAGTTTGACCTGATGTACGCTAAGAGGGCATTTGTTCATTGGTATGTTGGCGAAGGCATGGAGGAAGGTGAGTTCTCAGAGGCCCGTGAGGATCTTGCTGCTCTTGAGAAAGACTATGAGGAGGTCGGTGCTGAAGCTGGAGAAGATGATGACGAGGGCGAAGAGTATTGAGGCGTGACTCATTTTTTATGATGTCTGAAGCATTTTGTTAGAGATCTTAACACTTACCCAGGTGTGCATTTTGTTTATACGTTTGTTGCAGAAGTTTGTTTGGATGGAAAACCTTGTTTTCATTGTTCTCTCTTCTTGGAAGAAGAAAGTGTTAGTTCTATTGATTTGCATCTGTAACAAAAATCGGTTGCATTTGTGTTTGTGGGATTCTTATGCACGTGATTGTCTATAAGGTGTCAACTTGATTTGCAATAAAGGGCTATTTTCTTGATAAATTAGAAAGATTGAAGACTTTTAAATTACTGATAAATGTTTGTTCACAGACTATTATAATACGGTCAAGTTAATTGGATGAGCTTTAGTAATGCTGTAATGGGCTAGTGGTTATGTTTGCATAGGAGCTGGGATTTGCCCTTTTATGTAGAGAATGCAATGGTGTGAAAATTGCAATAAATTGGATGCAAAATAACACTGGTTTAAACTATGAACAAAATACCAACTTTAAATATTTGGTCATTTGGTGCATGACTTGATTCTTTTTCTCCGAATAAAAATATCCGAACGTTTGTGTTCGTTAGTAAAAGATTTGTAAATTGGTAGCTCTATATTGACAATTTTTGAGCCTATTCTTTAGTTTAATTATCTTCCACAATTTTTTCATTGTGACTCATCATGGGTGGATGATTTCTGTAGATCTCATAAATGGCATAACCCTATTATGAATGAATTGGACATATGATGCGTAAATGAACAATTATAAGAGATGTTAATCTCAGCATAATTTTTAGTAGGTAAATGATAATGCACAGATACAGTCTCTATGATTACTCAACACACAAACAAATCCTACCAAGAAATATAACGGGCTTAATAACAGAACCAAATAGAATATAATTATGCCAAATATAATTATACAAGGGGAATAAAAATGGAAAATAATGATTGAAGAAACCCTTTTTTCCAATTAAAAATTGTGTGCCTACAAGAAAACCATCCTTAGAGAGTCCTTCCAAATAGGAGAAAAACACAGAATTTACATTTACAAGCTTTAAAGATAGTAGTTTTGTAGTGTATAGTAGCAGTAAATCAGGACAGGAGAATATATCAGATCCTCTCTCAAAGCTCCTGATTCTCACAAGACTTTGTTGAAATAATCCTAAAAATGAGACAAAAATGCAAAAGCTATTACACATTCCTCCTTTCTTGTAAAAGATAGTATCAGTTTTGGATATGGAATCAACATATGGGGTAGGAAAAATGGTGAAAAATTATGTCAACTTCAGATTGGACAGAACAATGAACAAAGAGGAGGGAGATCCCACAGAGCATCTGAAGTAGTTGTAGTAGTAGGATCATAAGCAAATCCTGCAGCCTCCATGCATTCCTGTTGAACTCCATTCATGGCGTAAAACGAAGCCGAAATCTGCCTCTCCATCTCAAGCCTTTGAAATTCAGAAAAACATATTTCAGAGTTCTGCTCAGGAAACGCCACGACATTCCTAGGATAATCCGGTTGCTCTTGCGCGAATGGGACACGCTCAAATCCTCCGTTGTTGTATCCACCCCAAGCTACATTGCATTGAGAGTGAGACATACCCATTTCATAATTCTCCACATTGGAGCTCAAATGAGGTTTATATCCATGATCAACGATCTGGGTCTGCTGAATTCTCTCACCCATAAGAGAATAATCAAAGAAAGGACTATTATTAATGCAGTATCCATTGCTTTGAGGACTAGAGCTATCACCAACACCAGCAAAGCTGATGGTGTTAGTAGCACCAAATGTGGCACAATTTGTGCTTGTGTGATTGGCCAAGGCTCCAAATGTGGGAGAGTTGTTGTTGGAAGAAGTAGGCGAGTCAAGACTCGGGTTGTTTTTCGTGTTTTTCTTGCTGTTTAGGAGCTTTCTAATCCTAGAAGCCAGAGGAGAGTCAGGGGAGACTTGGGTGGTCATGAAGTTGGTTCGAGTATTGGACCCGCGAAGAAGGCACGCGGCTTCGTCATAGGCACGAGCGGCTTCTTCAGCGGTTTCGAACGTCCCGAGCCACATTCGGATCTTTTGTGTGGTGTCCTTGATCTCAGCCACCCATCTCCCCGACGGCCTTTGCCTTACACCCACAAACTTGCTGTGGTTGGTGCTTGTGTTTTTGGTCCTTGTAGAGGCCTTGAATTTGGTGGGTTTGTTTGGTGGGATTATGGGAGTTGGAGTTGCCATCTTTTGAGGGGTTTGAGTTTGATGATTTTGCTGGAAGTGGATCTCCATTTGAGCAAAAGATGGCTGAGGAAGTTGGGAGTTTTAAAGAGGAAATTCTTACGGAGAAGTTGTATGCATGTTTTCTTTGGTAGTTTGGTGGTTTGAAGAGGTTTATATATGTTTGAAATCACAGCCAAGGGAGGGTCAATTGTATTATTTTTTAGGTTTCTTAGTGCATACGTGTATTGGATGAAACAAAGTTCATCTCCAACTATGTTTTATTTGGTTAAAATATTTGATTATTTATTTTGCTTATTTGTTTTTGTGATTGGACAGTGCATGTTTCATACCCACAAATTATAATTTAGGGCTCTTAGTTCTAAACCATATGCTGTTTTTCAACTGGAATCATAGATATAATGCTCATACACATAAATCATGAAACAAGTTGAGCCGAATTTTGGGTTCTGTGAAGAATGTTTTTTAATCCAAAATCATGCCCATATGCATAAAATCATGAAACAACTAGCATTGTTAGAATACTTCTTGGTATATGTTAGCTGTATTTGCTCTTCTTCATCTCAATACAAGTTTACCATTTGCAGAATATAGTCATCAAACTCTTAATACATTCCAATTTGTATTAAAATTATTTTGGCACGACTTAAACGTACACATTTCGAAATTTAGAATTATGCAATAACTGATCTAATGAAAAAATCGACATATTACGAATAATATAGCTAATAAAAAGTCAATTCCCAAAATGTAGCAAATGGACGTGAATGTCAGTATTGGAACACAAACTGAAATGAAAATGACATGCAAGCTTATTCAGATTCTGTAGATAATATGTTTTCTACAAGAAAATTATCCTTGATTTATTAATTTTATAATCCATATAGTTAGCCTCTAAAATTAAAGTAATCAAACAAGAACTTGTGGGGGAAGTATTTGTCGTTTTTCTGTAGGTTTCGATGGATTAGTTTTGTGGTTGAAGGAAGAGGTCAACAGTAAACCAAGATCGTGAAGGCAACAAATGTAGATTAGCATTTGGAAGCACGTCGTTTAGTGGGTGATCGTTTGAGATTAAATTTATATATCTGTACTTTATAATTGCAAAAATATTTCTGAAAAGACATAAGTTAAGACTATTATTTGAATAAAATAATTTTGAGTGTATTTGAAGATACGTTAATCAATTCATGAAGATTAACGAACCGACTTTCTTCTTCTTTTTTTTTAGTTTTGATGAGAAAATGATTAAAAAGTATAGAAAGGACTCTATCCCCCACTTAAGCTTTGTTTTCGATAGAGGAGACGGGGTTGAAACTCTACGGCTACTTTTTACACCTTTCTGTCTCTAAGAGGGAGCGTTTTTTGTAGCGCAAAGGGACCCTCAGGGCATCTTTCGGATGAGAACTATCGGTTAAGAATTAGTATAGATCTATTCGTGAGGAACGCAATGGTATTCCCACAATCCAATTGCCCTCGAATATCTATATACATAACCTACGTGCGTCCAAATGAGCTACTGATACTAGATGATCTCTAAGACTCTAACCATGAATCCTATTGTAGTTCTATTTAACTTTGATGACTCAAAAGTTGATTTTATAAAAATCACAAACAATTTTTGACAAATTCGATCTGTTTTTCATTGTGGGTTCACAATGAAAAAATTGTCAGCAGACATGTATGATGGAAGCCTTGTCAGGAATGTCAGCAGACATATCTACAATATCTATGTCATAAGTACATGCTACACATTAGCACATGTATACGAGGTGGATAACGGAATTAAAAATAGCTTGTAGAAATTTGATATGCTAACAAATTTTGATGGGACTAACAAAGCACTTTCATATAATGTAAACATGCAAACTTGATTGGACTGACAAACCTTAGATAATTAATTTAATCAACTACTTATGTTCGGTTATACGGAGTAGATGACTGGTCGACTGATCCACAGAATTTTGCCCAGTTTATCCAAGGGGCGTAATCATGGACCAATTAATTGGCTACCATGTCAGTTAATTATATAGGTTTGTTTGTGTTTAAAAGCCATTGGGTGCTGCTAATGGTGTTTTAAAAATACTGTATATTTTGAGCAAGCGTACGTGTACGGTGTACCAATTTATGACTACCAACTTCAACAATTATGACAAACTGAATGGGGATTTAATTCGTGCCATATTAGAATATATTTTAGACCCATATAATTCATTGATCTTAATAAACAACGAAGCATTTTAAATGCTGCATTTACTGATTACAAGTTTCTGTTTGTTATATGTTATTCCTTTACGAACAGTGGACCGCCAGAATGAACATATCTGATCTTTTGTGCATTCTTGTACTTGAGACTGTATTTGTAATGAAAGCCCAAATGAAATCAGGAATCTATGAGAATAGATTACAAGAATGACACAAGTTTCTTTTTGGTTTTATTGTTTTAATGGAAAGAGGCACATACAAAGTTATCAGTTGTATCCCTACAGGTTATGAATCTAGGAAAAGGCATTTTCATCACCGTGTAAGAAATCTGGCTCCTTTTCTAAAGCTTTTCATGCAATGTAAAAGACACATGCTAAAAGTGCCTAGCAAATGAAGATGGCAAGTGCAAGTATAGAGTTGAGCAAACCAGAGGTTAAAATACAGGTCCACCCACCAAACTCAGCTGAACATCAAAGTCCTTAAAGTGTAGCCTGAAAGGTGACAAAATTTTGGTCAGTTTAAACTTTAAAGGTTCTTAGAAGGCAAAAAAAATCAAATTGCATTGATATTATTTATGGCCAATCAAACCTTTTAAGGATCAGGATTTCATTCACATTCTTCCTACAGGCAAATAAATGAAACACATTTACAGAACATGATGTTTGTGCTGCAGATCAAATTTTGCAATTACAAGTAAAGAAAGAACAGACACAAACCTAACAGATTGAAATGTCCACAATATTAATGAACACAAGACAAATAAAATGAAATACCAAAGACTTCATCAAGTATCATCTTCCTTTTCTTCATATAACCAAAGAATGATTCACCTCAGACGAAACTTTCCTGGCTCCATTTGAAATGAATACACAATTTCAATTCAAGTTGCAACTGTCAGCATCAGATCTACATACACAATTTCTCAATCTAATAATCAATTGTCATCAGTGGATCATATAGTACAAAGAGGTTTGACAATTCTACTGAGGATGTATCCATCTCTATGGCTCCTCACTCTACCATCAGAACCTCTGGTTCTTGTCTATTCATCTGTATCAAAAGACTATCCAACACAAACTCTAAAACATTCCACTGAGGATGCATTTTATCCCCAGAAACAAACTCCAAAACCCTGCTTTCTACTTCAATAACACTACAACCCGTCTCCTTTTTTGCGCCACTCTTCCTCATCATTCCCTTCACCACATCTGCATCCTTCCATCTGTTTTCCGTGGCATATAGATTCCTCAATAGTACATAATTCCCGTCACCTTTAGGTTCGATTGTTACCGCCTTCTCCAACATTTTCTCCGCTCTCTTCACATCTTTGTGGTAGCCACAAGCTGAAAGAAAGGAACTCATTATTATCCCATTGGGATCAAAGGGCATGGATTCTAACAACTTTTCAGCATCCTCCAAACGTCCTGCTCGGCCCAAAAGATCGATCATACAACCATAGTGTTCTATCCGTGGAGCAATTCCAAATCCGCGCATTTCTTCGAACCACTTCTTCCCTTCCTCCACCAAACCGCCATGGTTACATGCTGACAACACCCCAACCATGGTTATCTCATTCGGTTTGAATCCCACATCTCTCATCTCCTGAAAGACATTCAATGCTTCCTTGGCCATCCCGTTGAGAGCGAGGCCGTTTATTGCAGCATTCCAGGTGGCAATCTCCTTTTCCTTCATGCCATCGAAAATCCGCATTGCTTTAGAGATTTCACCGCATTTTGCAAACACGCCTATGAGCGCTGTGCAAACTTTGGTTGATTTATGCAGTGCTTTCCTCTGCACATACTGATAGACCCAGCAGCCTAAATCCAAAGCACCCAAATCAGCTATTGCTGGAAGAATGCTTAGAATAGTAACAGCATCAGGCTCAAACAACTTGTTTGCTTGCAACTCATTGAACAGCCTTAGTGCTTCTTGAGGCTGCTTGTTCCAGCTGTACCCGGTAATCATAGAATTCCACGAAATCAGGTTCTTTTGCGGCATGGAATCGAACAAGGCCCTTGCCGACTCCACATCATTGTTGTTACAATACCCGGAAACCATAGTCGTCCAAGAGATGACATTCCTCTCTTTCAACGAATCAAACAAGAGTCGAGCATTACCCATGTCTCCTGCCTTGACATACACATCAATCATGGCATTACAAGCAGGAGTATCCTTTTCAGGCATCTCATCAAAACACCTGCCAGCGTTTTCAACATCCCCTGCCCTCGCGTACCCGCAGACAAGAGCAGTCCAAGACACCTGACTTCTCTCAGGCATTTCATCGAACATCTTGCCAGCACTCCCCATATCCCCAAACTTGGCATACATATCGACAACCGTCGTCCCCAAGAACATATCCAAGCAAACCCCAAGCTTCAAAATATGATCATGCAACTGTTTGCCCTCACAGACGAGCAAACTTGAGCTGCAACACTTAATCAAAGACAAGAACGTGTATTTATTAGGAACGAAACAAGTGTCCCTCCTCAGACTCCTATAGAGCAAAAGTGAGCCACCGAATTGGGCATGATCAGCACAGCATTTAAGCATGGCATTGGAAAGGAAAGTGTCGCCCCTGTGAGGACTTTGATCAAACACTTGGCGGGCGTGTTTGGCGCCATTAAATGGGTCCAGGCGAGTGGTGGGGATCGAAGAGCAGACTGCGATGAATTTGGTCAAGAGATTGAGGTTGGTGTCAATGGCTTTCCGGATGATGAAAGCGTGGAGTTGAAGGAGGGAGCGTTTTGAATGAATTCGCTGGAGCAGGAAGAAGCATTTTCTCTCTAATGGAGACCATTCAGGTCGCTCTCCTAATAGTTCCATGGACAGTATGGACTTAATTGAACAACGACCATTGAGGTTTTAATTTCAGCAACAATATCAACGTCAATATCAGCTCAGCATCGGAACCTTAATCAAATTTATTCTCCTGATTTCAGCAGCAAATTATGATTTCCAATTTATTGTTATTTATTCCTCTTTTTTTTAATGTTTTTTTGAAGTTAAAACCGTTTTCCAATGAACATGAATTTTTTCGATGGAAATTGAAGAGAAAAGCAAATAACATAACAGAAATGGATTTACCAAGAAAATATGTGCAAGAAGGAAATATTGGCATGAAATTTTTCCACCTTTGCCCATCAAAACTTAGAGTACTGAAAACATAAAATAAAAATAAAAAAAGTTACAGATTTCTTTCTTTTCTTTCCTCACAGAACTGGTAATAACAAATATAGCAACTGTTGATGCAAAAGTCACCCTTAATAATATACATAACTTACACAAAACTGTGAATTCCCTCCTCCCTCTCACAAATGCAGGCTCGCAAGAATTAAACAATGCAGCATGCCACCATGAGAAAAAGACCATGGTGGCCGAAACAATGAAAGCACAAGATCACCAAGCTTTTTATGATGAGAGGATTGATTGCAGAGCTTGAAGCAACTGAGGTTGTAAAGATGACCATGTGGATGCGAGGGTTGAAGGTGGCAGTGTTTGCTGAAGCTGTCTCAATAGGTTGACCATCCGACTAGCCGTTTCCTCCGAAGCTAGATCTTTCCCAGCACATAATACCTGACATTTATTTGTTCACATTTTCAAGTCGGGCTTTTTTCAGCTGTACAACTACAAATTGTACTTTCTGTCTTTCTATACTATGGCCATAGGATGGAATCTGTTTTTCGGAAACTAAGCTGGAGAAGAAATAGATACTATAAAATCTCCCCTCTTACGGGAAATGATTTAGAAAAGTACCTCAGCAAAAACTGCCACTATCTTAGACAGGTATTGATTATTAGGCCCGAGCAATTCTTGATCAGACCTGCACATGAAGATGTCATGTAAAACTATGTCGTTAGACCAACTACTGAAGAGATACAAGGAGAGGAGAAAAAAGGTTTATTTACCTTTCAACCATGGCACAAAGTTGTTCATGCACTACTTTGGCTTCAATCAAGTCTCCTCTAATTGGCAAGCAGTTCAACCAAAGAGGAATTACCTGCTCAGTGTAAAGAAGATAAAGGGAATAATGTCAGAATAGGTATCAAAAATATGACTAGTGTGGCAACATGATTAGAAAGAGTCAATAAAAATACCTGAGCAGCATCTACACTATCACGATGGAACTGAAATATTTTCCCGAGAGCTGAGACGGCATTGTCGTATGCCATCAGGTTCTCAGCATTTTTTGCACTAGGGTGGTTTATAACAGCATTTAACCTGGAAAGCGCCTCTGAAAGAGAGGGAAAGAAATATTTTCCTTAATAGACTTTTCATTTAAAAATAGAAGGTATGCACCATAGCAATTGCAGGCAAAAGTACCTCCAACAAGACGTTTGAACACAGGTCCACCGCACTCGGCACAAACACCAAGTCCATAAACTGCCGCCTGATCAGACAAATGTTTCATCGGTTTTAAGGTCTTTATGGAAAAGAAAGAATATAGAATATAGATTATGGTGAATCAGACCTGCCGAACATCAGGATTTTCATCATTACATGCTTCCAATAAGAAAGGAAGGTAGGTGTCATAATACCTGCAGCAACACAAGTCAATTTAAATACATTGAAGGAAATCGAACTATCACCAGCTCAAACAAGGTTCCTTATGTGAGAGCTGACCTAAGTGCTGCTTCACGACAGTGTTCCACTACATCGTCAAAGATGCAAATGGCAATTCGTCTTTCTTCACTCGATTTATCTTTTCCCTGCACATGAGAACATTACAATTTGTAAGTTAATCAGTGTAAAGAGAACTACAAACAGAAAAAACTTAAATATCAAAGAATTTGAAAGACAGAAAAGGACTTTGGACATTTCACAAGTGAAGTATTTGCTCCTTCTAGATACAAGAGCCAGAAAAGTAATAGCAGGAGCACCAATGTATAATAAAGGACTTTGGACAGTTCATTTTGATTCTTAAATATAAACAGCATAAGTATTCCATCTAACAGTAGCAACAGGCTTGCCACAGAAGCATGTATGAATGGAGATCTCTCATAGGTCAAGTTATACAATTTCGAAAATTGAGCACTTACCCACATGGGTGTCAAGTATGAAGAGAGTTCATCAAAGAATGGCAAGAAAGCTGCCTTGTATGTCTTGATCAAGGTTCCCAAGCAATCACCAATCTATTTAAGCAAGAAGATGAGAGAAAAAGGGGTGAACAAGGAGTTGACTGATAGCAACTTCACGGACAAACATTTAAAATTCAGTTTAAAAGTACAGCCCAGTGATCAAAATTATATCGCCAAAGCTTACTTGATCAAAAAGCTCCTCTTCTTGCTCATTTTCTTCATGGATAAGTTCACCTTCTTCGGCGTCAAAGTCTTCCGCTTTAGCTCTATCTTCTCTTTCACTTTTTCTTGACGAGCTTGCAGTAATAACTTCTTTTATCACTTCCACAATCGACCTTACTTGGCCTTCATCTAGGAGTGATCCAGAAATCTAGTAGACAAGCATTTAATGTATAAGTCTTGGATAACAAACTTACAATATGACCCTTGCTAAACCACTTCAAATTTTCAGGAAACAAAGTGCAGCTAAATCTCTCATACTTGGACATATATCTATCTCAGATTTCAGCAATAAAAATTACAGGTGCAACAAGTAGTAAAATACCAGATTGTGTTGAAAATACCTGTATGCACTGATTCAGTGAATCCAACATACTCGAGCATATCTCTATCTCAGGCTCCTGCAATATATGGTTCAGGAGGAATAATTTAATAACGATATTGAATAGCCCCTTAAATCCTAGAATCAAAGTAACAGAGAAGTCAATCAAGTAGAATTATTGACCTTCTGCAATGCCTCCACCAAAGCTGGTACTATATAATCAGATAGCTGTTTGAGATAACTCTCATTACGACCTTGAGCTAGCCCTTTCTCTAAAGCTAATTTAGCAGAGCGCAGCAGTTCCGGCGTGGCTATACAACAACCGTATAAAAATCAACACAAAATACAAAATGAGTAGGCAAGTGACATATTAGAATATAGAAATACCTGCAACTGCAGCCTTTCTAACTTCTTCGTGAAAATAGAATTTGAGAAGTGGAACCAATGTCGGAGCAACCTGCAAGTAGAAGTAAACTTGTCACATACAGTTATAGACACATCTGAGTCAGGATAATGCACATTGATATTGAAAATGTTACCTGATCAATCCATGGAAAGAATCCTTCTTTTAGTTCATCAGCATAGCAACACAACATGTTACATGCTGTAGCCTTCTCCTCTAGAACACTTGTTTTGATTCCAATTCTTTTGTCCCCAAGTGTAATGGTTTCAATACTGCAAAAGAAGTAAAAAAACTCAACAAAAATTTTTACAAACAATAATCAGATGCATATATAAAACAAAAGCAAACAGCTTACTTTGTACAGCATATAGCTTTAAGAATATCAATTTCCAGTAGACTACCAAAGAAGACGAGTTACAACAAGAAAATTCAATTATAGGCAGTCAAACACTACCTCTCATCATCAGAGTCGTCGATATCAGCATCTGAACCAGCTGATGTTATAGTTACATCAGGCTTAAGCTGAGCAGACTGAAGCAATGGGGGCATTACAACATTCATGTAGGGAAGAAAATCCTGTCCAAGGCACTTGCAAAGTCTGGCCCAAGCCTGGAAAGTGGTAAATCATGTGATGTCACATACAAAGCCCTGATTACAAATGTCATAAAGTCAATGAATATGTTCATTAAATGATAGAAGCATACTTGCAACATATAGCTAGTTGTTGGATCATCTGCTTCCATCTGAGATCCTTGCAATGACATGAGAACTTCCATCACCTGAATATTGCAGCAATTTGCCACTATTGTCAGACACTGAGATACGTCCTTATCATTCTACTACTAGTTACTCATATAAAACCCTATAGATTCACAAGCCAATCAAAATCAGAGTCACCTAGCAGTCGAAACTCGAGTACAAGGAATAAAAAGAGGGATTAAAATGAACCTGCTTCGCATCATCCCTAAATTTGTCCTTTCCAACAGCCATACCAACTAAGCTAATGCATTCCATAGATTTTGCACGAAGCATACGGTTAGACTTGTCAGTTGCATTGATCAATATGGTTTTCAGGTAAGGCATAACAGCATCATAGTACTTTTGGAAAAGCTCCTGCAATTATACACCCAACAATAGAGCATCAGAATCTGGGAAGAGACAACATCCTCAAAAATACTCGGATGCCAAACAAACCTGAGATGAATCAGCAACTGATGCCAAAGCAGTCAAAGCACCTTCCTGCACCATTTGCTTTCCATTCTGCAATCCATTTGCAAAACAAAACGATAAGCCACATAATCTGTCATAATAATCCTTGATTGTTATCAAGCTTATTTAGCATATTGATTTTTTTGAAAAAGGAGTAGATTTTGTGTACTATGAGCAGCTAGTAGTACAATAATTTACTGGGATGTGAATCCACACATCCCTATGAACAATTTCATCTTGAACTTCAAAAAGTCTTTAACATATTAATTCACATTCCGAACACGGTTTGGATCTTAGTCGGCAACTAATTATTCAGCAATTGTGCAAAAATGCAATCCAAAAAGGTGGCTTTTCTTCACATACTACATAAATAAATTATGAACGTGAGAGAAAGATGTACCTGTAGAAGGACAAGTAATTTGCTGACTATGCCATCCAAGTAAGGAGTTAAGATCTCAGGAGTACAGCTTTCGCTGAAATTTAGTACAGCTGATGCAGCATGGGCCTGTCGAATCCATTAAAATAAAAATGGTAATAATTACTAATTTTGATTACAATCTTGTGAGGATTCAGCATTCATTATTCAGATCATAGTACCTTACTTCACTACTGAGGCCCAAATACAAAATCTAGTGTAACAAGAGAAACTCTAATACAAGCCGTAGATTTGCACTAGGTTAGAAAGACATACAAATATAAGACCATCATCCGTTTCTGTCAAATGATAAGGGATTTATAGAGTGAAAAAAAGTGATGACAGTGTCATTCTCTTCCTATGTTGTCATAATAATTCGGGGATTAGGATTTTCAGAAGGATCCAGTATTTCTACCAAAAAAATAATAATTCCTCTAGAATTGTGAAAGGTGACATCTAAAATTCTTGCCAAGATCTTTGCATCCTAAAGGCAATGAATAAAAGTAGTTGTTTATATCTAAACATGCCATGGGCAACTATAAGAAAACCTAGTCTTCCAAGTGTGGTTCTGCATGTACCCATGCAGTAAGCATGAATCAAACTCATCATTGCATATGAATGCGTTACAGAATATAGGGCATCTAACAATCTTTAGGACCTGAGACTCTTTGAGAGCCTCCAAGTTTACTAAAGCTCCACATCCCAAAATTTACCCCTTCACCTGTCATGTCTAGTACAGCCACTTTATGCAAAGTCCCAAAAGAGTCTCTAACATTCACACTTTTCAATTATATACCTAGATTCAGCCATAACGCGTACTATCTCTGAGTGAGATTTACTAAGAAAGCTATTACAGTTAACGGCAATTTAAATCATAAAAACCCCTTCAAACAGTGGTCAAACAGTAGAAGCGCAATTTGGTCGTAGGTCTAACCTGTACTCTTGGATTCTGAAAATCATCCATAGCTGAAACCAGTGCAGGGAGCACTCTATGATGGAACTGAACTTGCAAATCTGGTCCCAAATCAGTAGAAAGTTGACCAATAGCATTAATGGCTGCCCATCTTGCCCGAGGATGAGGGTCTTGAAAGGAACTCAACACCATTGAAACCACCTGCTCCAGGTTCTTAACCATGACCTGCACATATCAAACAAAAATGTTCACTGCTTTGAGCATAGGCATAATCAACCCGGTAGGCGGGAGCATCAAATGAAATGATAGCCAATTCAAATATCCAACAAAGCATTCACCTTTGAGCAGCCCTCTGCGATCTGCGCCAGAGCAATCAAAGCAGCATGGTGTTTCTCCCACTCGGGGGCAGCCAAGTAAGCCGGCAACAGCTCAGAAGCCACAGGGACAATCGTATTCCCACCCAACGAAATCGCCAGCCTATCCAAACACTCCTGAGCAACAGTAAAATTGGTGGTCTCGCCAGCATCCTCCTCCTCCGTGTCAGCAGTGTGCCAGGCCGGTTCGTCATTGATGTCAAGAAGCATCTTCATCAATATAGCAAACAGCCGGTGTATGAACTGTGGCAGCTTCCTCATCATCCCAGGCGCCCTCTCCCTGGCCTCGGCCAACGTGATCACGAACTCGATAGCCAGATGCCTGGTCCCCTCCTCAAGAGTATCCTCCGCCTCGGCGATCTGCAGCATTGCCTCCACGACCTGCACGAGCTGTCGCCTCAGGAACCTCGGCTCGGTTCCTGCAAGGTCGATGAGCAGCTCGAGCGCCTCCTGAGCGGTGGCCTCCTGGCCCGAATTGAGGGCCTCCGTGAGCGTCTGCATCATCTGCGGGAGCAAATCCTGGAACCGGTCGCGATCGGTTGGGGAATCGAGGCACTGGATGAAGTTGATGGCCGCCCCTAGGGCAGCGATCCGGACATCGGGATCGGAATTGGAGGCTAGGCATTGGGAGAAGACGGAGTGCAGGGTGGATAGATGGGGGATTAGGGTCTCGCCGATGTACTGAGCCAATTGGGCGAAGATGAGGAGGGCGGATTCGCGGAGCCTAGGGTTTTCGGAGGTGACGGAGTGGAAGATGAAGGGGAGGAGCTCCGGCCAGGAGTTGTCGGGGAGGAGGGCGGCGGCGAGTTCGGAGACGGTGTCGCAGAGCTTCTTGGAGACGGAGCGGAGGCCGTCTCGGTGGAGGGAGGAGAGGAGAGTGGATTTGACGGCGGAACGGGAGGGCTCGGAGAGGCGGGGCCAGAGGGGGGAGTCGCCGGAGGAGAGGATCTTGCGGAGGAGGACGGCGGCGAAGGAGCGGGCGTCGGGGTGGGGAGAGGAGGAGAGGATGTGGGAGAGCTTGAGGGCGAGGGAGTCGGCCTGGTGGAGCTTGCAGAGGTTGAAGAGGGATTCGGCCTCCGAGCGCTGGGCGTTGTCGGCGGACATGAGGTGGGAGACCAGGAGGTCGAAGTGGGACGGGTCGGGGCCCAGGAGGGCGGCCAGTTGGGCGTGTTGGAGTTGAGTCAACTCGGCCGCCATTGTTAGAGCTTTGGGGGGAGGAGCTCCGATTAGGGTTTTGCAGGGCGGAATGTGGATTTGGGATTTGGATAATTCGGGACAGTATAATAGTAACTTCTTCTTATGAATATGTGAAATTACCAAAACGCCCCCCCAGGCCCGCCTCGTCAGATCCACCTGGGAGGAAAGCGGGGGAAATATGGTTTTTGAAGATGAAATTACTAAACTACCCCCAGTGAGTGAAGATAAAAGACTTTTTCGCAGTGCCTGCCGCCGATGTGATTCAAGGAGTTTCGAAGAAGGAAGATAAAAGACTTCCTCTTCCGTTTGCGATTCCCCTTTCGATCGAGAGATTGATATTTGATTCTCCTTGTATGCATAACTTCTGGTAATTGATCTTCCCCTTTTTGGTATTGCAAATTGTCAAGTTTTCTGTTAATCTACTCGGCAATGAATTGCCCTGACTGGACTTGTTGTTCAAAACTATGACTTATCATTGTTCGGGATTGTGGACGGAATTCGCCTGTTCTCATGTGATACTTCCTAAAGTTTGTGTCTTTTATTCAATTAGGGTTTTGATTTGCAGCTAGTTTCCTTTTAATCCACTTCCAAGCAATTGCATTGTGTATGTGGTTGTGAATTTTATTCATTCATGGATTTCTTGTTCAAAATTGCTTGGCAGAATTCACCTATTCCTAAGTTGTTCATGGGTCGGGCCTGACATAATTTCTTGTTTGCTTCTTCTTTTCCTATTCTTCTCTTGATGCAGTTTCATAACTCCAGCAAATGCCTTTTCTTCCAGAAGACGTCGTTGTAACTCAAATCCTACCCAGGCTAGCCGTGAAGACCCTCTTCAAGTTCAAGTCCGTCTCAAAACGATATAATGCCATCATCTCCAGCCCAAGATTTGCCCAACACTATCTGCAACGAGCTTATTCTTGCCGAGAACCGCAGTTTTCGCCGCCTGGCCTTGTGTGTGGTTTGCTCCTCCCCTCAGTAAACTGGTCTTTTGAGGATAAGAAGAACATCAAGGATTTGAACGGCGATAATGATGCTGATTCCAATGACGACGACATAATTGGATCAATCCATTTATATTCCGTCTCCCTGCCGGTGAATTTTAGCCACAGGAGCAATGACATCTTGTTCTCCAGCAACGGGCTCGTACTCGTTCGTTTTGAAGCTGAGCATTGGAGATACCGCCTCTTTGTGTCGAACCCCCTCACCAAGCAATGCGTACCACTTCCCTACCCACCGACATTTAGTACAAACTGCGACAGCGCCTATTTTCTTGCCACAAGGCGACGTCGTCATCAAGAAGGCAGTGAGAACGATGATGCCTTCTTGTCTTACAAAGTGATGATTTTTCACTTTGACATCGACATTGACGGCATTTCTACTATCATAGTGAGGTTTTCTTCGGATACCGGGACATGGACGGCTCGAGAAGTGAGCTTCCCGACAGGAGTTTCACTGAGCTGCATCTATTCGAGCTCGAGATCTCACAACGGAATCATGCACTGGTTGAAATGCGAGAGAGGAGGAGGGGCCATACTGACTTACGATCCCTTTGATAGTCCTGACCGGTTTGGCCAGATTCCATTGCCTAATGGACTTTACGGCCTTTCGAGCCTGATTTATTCGGGCGACGATGAGGCAGTGAGACTCTGCGACATCAAAATGAATCCAGAGTGTGTATCAAATGGCAAGGGTGATTGCTTGAGGGTGTGGAGATTAGTGGAGGGATCCGAGTGGTGTCTGGAACGCGAGGTGGTTGACTCGGTCCCTAGGGGCTTCTCTTGCCGTTTCCCCCGAGGCATCATGGCTGCTCCGAATCCTAGGAATTCCCACCTCGTATCTACTCTGTTGAGTATGCTGAGTATGCAGACAAGATCTTACACGATTCTCGATTTGCGGGATTTGACCTGGAAAGTCATCGCCGTGGATTTGTTAGCTACATGTCAAGGGAAACCTCTTGAGCGTAGGAGACTTGAATCGACTTTCTCTCTCGTTCCTATCCAACTCTGCCCATGGTCTTCTCCATTTTATGACCTTCGTTGAATTTACGTAGTTGCTTGGAATAGTCTCGTGTAGTTTAACCATCTTCCTTTGCTCTTTAGGATTTTGATGATTCTCAAGGTTATCTTCATGTTCGTGCATAGTACAAGTTCGTCATTTTAAGAGGAAGCCATGTTGGTACAAGTAATTTCTTAATTAGGGTGGTTTTACTGATCATCTTTTGTTTATCATGGCTTGTCTCCTCTCTTTGTTCATGTTGTGGACCTGTGGTACGGTTGTTCCTACTTCAAAGCATGAAACTTTGAGCATTTTAAGTGCTAGATTTTGGACGATTAAAGTTAGTTTCCCACCCTCGTGATCGTGGATTATATTAGTTGCCAAACATAAAAGTCCAATGTATCGATACCAATCTGAAAGGAAAGACCAACGAGCACAGAGCTCAAAACTAGAAACCAGAAAAGGTTACAATTATGTTGGTCGGTAGCTTTATAAAGATTACTTAGGTAAGGTTACAACATAGCTCTGAATATGAGCATGCATACTCGTCCAGCCAGGGACCGGAGACGGATCCAGGATTGTAAAATAGGGTGAGCTAATTATCATCAAAATAATTAGGATGGGCTAAATTACTTTAATTTAACTAATTTACTACTAAATTTACCTTATTTTTTATTTTATTATTATTTAATTTACCCTATTTTTTATTTTTTCTAATTTTTTAGGGTGGGCTGGAGCCTACCCCAGCCCACCAAGTCGGCAGGGACGGAGGCAAAAATCCAAATTAGGGTGCGCTAGATTAGCTGAAATAAAACAAAAATTGTAGCAAGGAAGAATTGAATCCCAAACTCATTGTTTTATAATGGCCTTATACCATCTACTCTTTTAGGATGGGCTGAAGCACAACCTAGCCCACTCCTCCCTTCGTGCCCACATCCAGCCAACCTAGCACTCTTGTTCTAGCTAGCGAAGGAAGTATGTTTCATCAAGTAGTCCGGAACCGGTTTTCAACTAGGTTGATCGAAAGTTTAATTAATACTATCAATGTATAGATCATTTTAAGCCAATCTAGGTTCTTTATCACAATCTTGCTGCTTTGGATCGAAGCACCTTCCTTCTCTTTCTTGATGTATGGATTACTACTCGTCACCACTCAGAACCGTAGATTTAAAAATAGGGTGGGCTAATATTTAAAAAAGTTGTAGCAAGGGAGAATTGAACCCATGATCTCATGGTTATGTTGTGACATTATAAGCGGGGGAATATGGTTTTTGAAGTTGGAATCACTAAAATACCCCTGGGGCTGGCTGGGAGTGAAGATAAAGACTTTTTCGCACTGCCTGCCGCCGATTGTTCCAAGGAGATTCGAAGAAGGAAGATAAAAGACTTTTTCTTCCTCTTCTATTTGCGATTCCCCTTTCGATCGGGTGATTGATATTTGATTCTCCTTGTATGCATAACTGCTATTCATTGATCTTCCTCCTTTTCGCACTGCAAATTTTCAAGTTTTCTGTTAATCTACTTACACTCAATTGCCCTGTGTATTTGCCTTGGCTGTCAATTTAGTTAATTATGGAGTTGTTGTTCAAAACTACGACTTATCATTGTTCCGGATTGTGGACGGAATTTGCCTGTTCCCATGTGACACTTCCTTAAGTTTGTATCTTTTATTTAATTAGGACTTTAATTTGCAGCTAGTTTCCTTTCAATCTACGTACTTCCAAGCAATTGCATTGTGTATGTGCCCTGGTTGTGGATTTTATTCATTCATGGATTTCTTGTTCAAAATCACCTGGCAGAATTCACCTATTTCTAAGTTGATCATGTGTCGGGCTTGACATAACTGTTTGCTTCTTCTTTTCCTATTCTTCTCTTTATGCACTTTCATAATTTGATTGTACACAGATAAAATTCCAGCAATGCTTTCGATCAAAAGAAAAAATAGAATTCCAGCAATGCATCTTCTTCCAGAAGATGTCGTTGTAATTAACTCAAATCCTACCTAGACTAGCCGCGAAGACTCTCTTCAAGTTCAAGTCCGTCTCAAAGCGATATGATGCCATCATCTCCAGCCCAAGGTTTGCCCAACACTATCTGCAACGAGCTTATTCTTGCCGAGAACCACGGTTTTCGTCGTCTGAGCTTGTGTGGCTTGCTCCTTCCCTTGTTAAACTGGTCTTTTGAGGATAAGATGAACATCAAGTGTTAAAACAAGTGTTAAAATTTGAAATTATCTACCTAAATCCATAAGAAGGGAATTAGAGGTCAAAGGAATCACATTGGAGAAGGGAATCATGTTGGAGAAGAACAATATATGGATGAACGTGGAGGAAGAACAATGGATGAATGACGATTTTCAAAGGAGAACGATTGAGAAAATTAAGAACGCACAAAGCAGCAGGTCGATCAGGAAGATTGGGAGTAGAAAAAGACAAAAATGCTCTTTACATATAAATTGGGCTTAAAAAATGGAGGCAATCCGAACCATTGAATTCTTCATATCTAACGGATGATTTGATCTCATTTTATATTTTAAGAGTTGATCTCGCCTGATCCCCTTTCTCAGTTTTTAAGGGCTGAGTTTTGATTGTTCAAAAAGCAAACCAATACATTTACACGTACAAACATACAACTTCAATATAATTGTCTCAATCAACTAAATTCAAGTTTTATTACAATAAAAAGTTTTATTGCTACTGGCAAACAAAAATACAGTTGTACCACGAAAAAAGCTTCAGATACTTGGGTAAGTCTTACGGAGTAATGACAATTTTGACGAGGACATCACGCATCGGATTCAAAGGGGCTGACAGAAGTGGAGGGCAACGTCTGGGGTTTTGTGCGACAGAAAGATTCCGCTGAAGCTGAAAGGAAAGTTCTACAGAACGGTGATCAGACCAGCTATTCTCTATGGGGCAGAGTGTTGGGCCACCACGAAGGCGCAAGAACAACGGTCATTAGTAACCGTGATGAGGATGTTGAGTTGGATGAGCGGGCATACGTTGTGTGACAAAATCAGAAAAGAAGTGATCAGGGGCAGGGTGGGAGTGGCCAGCGTAGAGGATAAACTTCAGGAATCGAGACTGCGGTGGTTTGGACATATTCAGAGGAGAGGTCTTGAGGAGCCGGTCCGTCGGTGTGAAAGCCTAGACCTGAGAGATATTCGCATAGGGAGGGGCCGACCGAGGAAACGCTGGAGGGACAGTATAAGGCAAGATGTCACCCACTTGGGGATCTCGACAGAGCTAGCAGTTTGCAGGGATAGATGGAGAGAGAAGATTCATGTCATTGATGGCTAGACTTTGTCCTGATTCAACAAGCTTTAGTTTTCACGTCTTGCCTTTGTTTTGTTTTGCGCTTTATTTTCTTTGGTTGTGTGCTTTAGGTGTTGTTTTTTTTGGCTTAGTGTTTTTTTCTTTTTTCTGTTGGGTCTTTTGAACGCCCCTTCTGCGTTAGTCAGGGGTCCTCATCATGATTCCCCAGATTCCCCGTAAGGGGAAATACATTGGGTATTATTGTTGTTGTTCTTGTTGGCAAACAAAAATGTCTTTATTTAGAGAAGGTAAAATAATATTCAAATTTCCCCCAAAAAATCCCTATAGTATACATAACCCTCGAGTATGAACGTTAAAGAAGATCAAATATCTTTCAACCAAGAAAAAAAAAGATCAAATATCTTCCACTTTCATCCTTATTTCCATCATCCTATTGTATATCGACAAGTTAACATTAATGAATGTTTTCTAGTAGGCTAAAAAAGAAAGAATGTTTTATAGTATATCGACAAAATGTTTATATCATAAAAATATCATTTTAGTCCTTTCACAAAATGTTAGCCATGAGCTCATCATTCTTAATATTATTTCCACCATCCTATTGTATATCGACAAGTTAACATTAATGAATGTTGTATAGTAGGCTAAAAAAAAAAGTATGTTAGGCAGTAATATTTTTCGAATATTTGTTGTATGTGTTAAAAACGTTTGACAACATCTTATACCCGACAATATATTAATAAAATTGTTCTAATATATCAATAATATATTAATGTGATTGTTTTTGGTAATATTCGTAAAAAATATAGTTGAGCATGTAAATATAGAAAATAACTTAGTCTTAAAAAGATAAATTTATATCAAATTAATAAAGTGACAAAATCAAATTTTTATTTTGAAATACGATATGGGGCCAGAATCAACGTACGCGGTGACTTAAAAATGATCAGTTTTTATAATATATATTGATATTGATTGAGTGATTGATTCATCTAGTATAAACTAGTATTCATCCCGTGTGGCCGTGCCTTGAAGACACGAATTTGATTTAACTAAAAACTTAGTTTAAATTTTGGATAACGTTATTCAATATAATAGTTTGATATAAAATCTTGTATTTTTTATTTAATTTGTTTCTTATGAGACTTATTTTAATGATGCAATATTTCTACTATAATATATTCTTTTAATCGAATAAAGATTTGTAGAATTATATTTTTTGTATAAGGATTGAATGCTCCTGAGAATTGTAGGATATATTTTAATGTTTATGGATTATAATTTTAATTACGAATTTAATTGGAGTTGACATATGTTTTTTCATAATATTATTTGAATTATCTTGTTAAAGGGCATGATTTTATAAAAATATTAAGATTGATTGAAATTAGTAGATAAGAATTTCTCGAGAAAAATTATGTATAAAATTTAAAAATTAATTTTTTTAAGAAAAAAATTTAAAAATGAAAATTAGTAAATAAGAAGAGTTGTAATACGGGGTCTACAATGAAATTTCAATCAATTAAACAAACTCAATTATTTTAATAAAGATGGGTGATTCGGTCAAATAAGAATTTAACACGTGTCGTGCTAAATATTATTTTTAATCTCCGCTTTAGTATATACTAGTATAGGACCCGTGCCTTGCACGGAGGTGTTGTCTTTAAAATTGATTTTATTGTATTAGATTGTAATTATTATTTAATAACATATACGAATAAGGAGACGAATTGTTTTACCGTTCCGATACGTAAATTATTAAATTAACTCTTATAATTATCTAATTGCTTTATTCAACTAATCTTAACATCATAGTGTGGCAAGTTGCATATTACATGACAAACTTCCATGCTAGATAAACCAAATAAGCTAACTTGTTCATAATAAACTAATTATGCATAGTTGTATAGGTTCATAATAATATATCGTGTAGTATTGAATAAATAGTATTTCTGCATATAGAAACTTCAATGATTGTGACGGTAAAAAATACAAAACTAATGTACTTTGTCATATCAAATTTTGGAAAACCTCTTTATACACTACATTCAAAGTCGTATTCTGTGCATGATCTTTGTTATCGCATATAGAACTTTCAATCCTTTCTTACTTGTAACTCTGGATAAGGCAACATATAAATGTCCATGAGCGAATACATGCCTTGGTAGGAATAGGCCTACTTGTGAAAGTGATTGTCCTTGACTTTTGTAAATTGTCTTCTTTATACACTACATTAAGCATGAATTTTATTTCCCTATAAAATAAAGAGAATGAAATTAATAGATTAGCAAAAATAAGTAAAAATCATACAAATATGTAATTGATTGTGTAGAAATTCTAACCTCTTCATCATAAAAATTAGCTCTTTCGATAATATTTCATTATTAGTATTAACGACGTTCCACATCTTCAAGAGACGACCAAAAATTATATATATTTTGTTCCTTTGATTGATGAAAAAGAGTGAATCTCCATAGTAGCCTACAACAACAACACCAATAAGATTTAGAATATAAACAAAACTAAATCATATATAAATCACGATGAAAAAATATATACCTTTGATTGACAAAGTTATCTCAAAAACAATTGAGAACTAATGGTATGGAGACACGTAAATTAATTGTAGAAGAATGAGTGGATGAGAGGTGTATGTATAGGAAAGAAGTTCTAGATGGGTAAGGATTAGGAGAATAATATTTTATAAAGATATAACTAAGATATATCTTAGCTAAAAGATGAAAAAGATAAAATTTCCATGCGAATTGTATATTAAAATACAAAATATATACGTACATAGTAAAAGAAGTCCTAGCATTGTATATTAAGAAATATATGTACCAATTGTTAGCATTATCATATATGCTAATATCATATATGTTAGTTTCATATTAGAGTTTTATCTTTTCTATGCCAATTGTATATTAAGATATATACGTACCAATTGTTATAGTAAATTTATACGTACATAGTATAATTAATAATAACATATATTAACCCCAAAAGATAACAAAATTTATATGTAAAAATTGTATATTGTATATTATGGTAAAGATAAAAATTGTACATGCTAATTGTATATTGTTTCTATGTAATACAAAATTTATATAATTTTTTCAATTTAATAGATAATAAAAGATAAAATTTTCAAGTAGAGAGTGAGAAGATAAATTTTCCAATTTAATAGATGACAAAAGATTACTTTTTGGAAAAGATAAAAATTGTACATGCTAATTGTAAATTTCTCAATTTGATAGATGAAAAAAAAATTTAAATAAAATATATTACTTTAATAAAAAGGGTGATGTGGCGCAATATGGTGGCGGAATTTGCTTCCGCTTTAGTATATAGTAATAGATTTACGATTTACGATTTACGATTACGATGATAGTCTAATTTTAGTTTCACCGTGTATGAATTTTAACTTATATCAGTTTTAAAATGTGTTACACGAACATATATCATAGGATTTACTTATATCTTCTATCCAATAATTGGTAGTTCATTTTATGTGGGATAAGCCTATTAAAAAGATAAAATATTTGTTCGTATATATGTTTTACAACTTTATCATGACCGAAACTCGAGTGCTCTGGCTAATCAAACACTTCGCTTAAATCATTTATTTATTTTATCAAAAAAACTCACTTAGGCAGCCCTTATATAGGTGACCTTGCCACCGTACGTAAGTAAATCACACAAAAAGTTGTTAAAACTTTGTGCCTATCGCGACATGGCTTTCTTACTTACGGACTTGCTTGAAAGTTCGTATCTCTGTACATTATTATGTTCAGATTAACCCACGTCTCTCCTCTCCAGAGACATTAAACGGTCTAAATTATCCACCGTTACAAAGTGGAGTTAGCATATAGTATATCATACTACTTTATAGTAATAGATAAAGGAGATGAGAAATGAAATGATGTTCGGCTAAGCTACACAAGGCAGGGCTGCCTTTGCCTGCCGCCCACCTTTATCTTCCCACAAAAACTGAGGGCCCCACCTTTATCATCCTCCGTACATATAATTACAATCACACCCCCCAAAAAATTCCAAACCCTCGTCCCCAAAACAGAACTCAACATTTCCAAAGCAAAGTAAGAGAGAGAAAGAAGAAGGAAGGAGGAAGAAAGAAGGTAGATGAGAACCCCGGGGGCAGAAATCCGGAGAGCGTCGGCGTCGGCGAAGACGACGGCGTGTTGCAGCAAGGTGGGGATAAAGCGGGGCCCGTGGACGGCGGAGGAGGACGAGATCCTGGCGAGGTACATCAAGAGGGAAGGGGAGGGCGCGTGGCGCACCCTCCCCAAGCGCGCCGGCCTCCTCCGCTGCGGCAAGAGCTGCCGCCTGCGCTGGATGAACTACCTCCGCCCCCACCTCAACCGCGGCCCCATCACCCCCGACGAGGAGGACCTCATTCTCCGCCTCCACCGCCTCCTCGGCAACCGGTACCTATATATATTCCATCTTTATACATCTATCTATCTATCCATCTATCTATCTGTCTTTAGATGAGGACGAACGAGAGCTATATATATCTTAAATTAATTAATTATAGGTGGTCGTTGATTGCGGGGAGAATACCCGGTAGGACGGATAATGAGATCAAGAACTTCTGGAACACTCACCTTAGCAAGAAGCTCATCAGCCAAGGGCTCGATCCCCGGAACCATAAGCCCTTGGTGATCTATAACCCTAATCATGAGACCACCACCAACAACAACAACCACAATAACAGAGACAACGAGAATTATTATGGGCGGTCAAGCACTACTACTCGAGTTGAAGATTCAACAAAGGAGGCCATTCCAAACCCTAACCCTAGTTTGGCTGCCAATACCACCACCACTACAAGCATGCCTAATTCTTCCCCACCTGTGGTGTTGAACCAAGAAGACGAGATGTACTTCTCTTCGTTCCTCGACTCGCTCATCATGAACGAGGATTGCGTGTTCCAGCAGCCTGATATTGATCATCAACAACAAGGGGTCATTAGTAATAATCAGCACATGTTCCAATGGGGTTCGAGTCTAATGGGGTTCGAGCCTAATCAATCTCAAGGGTTTGTTTGGGGATCGGATCGTGAGGTTCCGGGCTTCACCAACTATCAAAGGGGGCATCATGAAGGCAATCGGAATCTGGATCCTGCAGATATGCATAAGCATCAATAATTAAGTGTAAGATATATATAGATATTAATGTATGCTAGCTTCTGTTATATATGTAAGTTCATAACTTTCATCGGTTAAACTTGTTGTCATCTTGATATTTTATGTATGAACCAAGGCCTGATCCATCATCTACGAACGTAGGATATGATCATTTCCATTGGATTAATTAATTGAACATTGTACTTTTGTATTGAACAATTACATATATAATCTGTACCTTGATCTACCTATCATTCACTGTTAAATTGCATTCTGATTGGATTAGGACACACACACACACACAAATTAAACTACATGGATCCCTAGCTTAGCTTCTTGTTTTTAGCGGATTGAGTTTCAAATCTGCTTGGATGGAGCAAGGAGGATGAGATTGATGTAGATATATATACGAAAGCGAAATTAGGAAAGTTTGAATTAATTAAGTTTAGTTAATTGAGGAGTTATATAGAATATTTTGTGGCTTTATGTTTCAATCAACTAATAGTTGGTTTGGTCGGATGCATGAGTTTAGATGGGGAAGAAAGTTATAGAAAGAAAGAGGAGACGAGAGATGGCTGCTGCATACGTACTATATGTTGCCGTTAATGATCTACTATGTACGCAAAGTGAGAGACGAGAGATGGAGTGTATATAGATGGAGGTAGGCAGTGTGGGATGTTAGACCGGCCTGAAGCTTGTGCACAATTGATTGTAAACCATGTAAGAAATTGTGTGATTACTAGCTAGATCGATGGGGGAGCTAGGAAGGAACAATGGCGATGCGTATTGAGTTGTCACCTAGCTAGGATCGATCATCTAACTTGATCGATCGATCTTTGTAAATCCCTAGTTGTCTTAGAATGAATAAGAAAGATACCCTTTTATCAAAATACAGTAATAAAAAAGAAAGAAGAGAAAGAATAAAAACTTGATAATATATTATAGTACATTATTCATAATATATATGGAATTAATATTTGTGTGACTCAGAGAAAACTAATAGATATATAAAAGAAGAGACACATACATAAATAATTGAGATCATGCATGTGTTGTGGCCTTAATTTCCATTCTCGATGTCTTAGTTAGTTAATCTAAGTATGGATACCTTATATATATGATGAGATGATGTGGCTTAAGCATGTGTTGTGGGGGGTAGGTGAGAAGAAAAAGGTTAAAAGCAGCTTGTAGCGCTACCAGCTAGCTAGCTGGTTAATTTGTCAAACTCAAACTTGTATCTTCATCACTAGCTAGCTAGCTATATATATATATGTTGACGTACGATGTCTATGCTTAATCCAATCTAGCTATCACCACAGAGATATGGTGATCGATTGCGTGTTTATAGGCATTCCAAGTTGAAACACGTAGAATTGATTCATTATCCACAAAAAACAAAGTAGAATATGCATATATGTATGACCTCAAAATTGACCAGAATATGGATTACTTTGATTGAATTCAGAGCTACATATATACCACAGTGTGATTAATTAAACTCGAATGATCTAATTAAAACCTCAGTTCAAAAACTCGATCTCAACTACAATTGATGGGTGGATCATACTAGTTAGCAGGAGGTAGTAGTATAGAGAATGAGACATACATATATATAGACAGAGAGCAAAGAATATAAGTGTACCTGGAATATTTGTGGAAAGTAGTTAGTTGGGCACTTGGGCATACATACATACAAGTCCTTAGCTTGTTGGGTTCTGTAAAAACAGCTTCTTCAAATATATATATGTATCTATATTCTCCGAGATGGATGGAATACATTTTGTAGCAGAAGCTAATCGATGCCATCTTATATAATAGTAATAATAATAATAATCATATATATATGTATGCATGTATATATTGATGAAGAAGGGTAAGTTTTTATAAGCTAGTGATGGAGCAAGAGAAATGAAGAGAAGAGAAGAGAGTTGTAGGTAGACGAGGGAGGGAGTAGGTTGTTGGTCTGGAAAAGGGATACAAAGTAGTAATGAAGGCCAGCAGCAGGCCAAACTCCAAAGAGTGTTAGTTGTGCATCCATCTAACACCACATGGCACGGTGAACAATTGTATACTCGTGGTGTTAATTTATGTAGAGAGCTAGTTTCATATATATGCATCTATATATGTATCTCTTCTTAACTAATTACAATATGCATCCATCCACAAATCCAGGAAAACGTAAGAGAAGAGATCGAAGACCCTCGTTTATATAAAGTGGGAGGACTTGAATTAACTTACACCTACCACCTTCTCCTACTTTTGATGGTTTGGTAACCCCAATTTCTCCCAACTCCAGTTTAATTATTTCCCCTAATTGAAGACACGGTGTAGGTAATCCTTTGTGTTTGGTCTATTTTTGGTTCCTTCTTCCACTTCATTCTACTCTCCTCCTCCGTCTTCTCTAAAATCCTTAGGGACGATGTCTAAGCGCGCGGATAATTAACTAAGTTGACGGGGATTGTTTACCGTCTAAGCAGGGCCCTAAAAGGATTAACTTCGCTAACGAGGACCGTCTAACCCCTAGCTAGCGGCCAGTAAAGTCTTTTACATCACTAAGGGCTCGTTTGGTTTGTTTGGAGGGAAAGGAAATGGTTAAGGCATGTATCTAGACATTATTTAGTTTATGGTTCATTAATAAAAAGGATAATCATTACCCCTTTCTTCCCCATTTCATGCAATATTTGAGCAACTTCTCCTCACCCTCTCAACATGGGGTAATTCTATCCCTCATACTCCTCTAACCATTACCCCTCTCCTTCCATTTTTCATCCAAAAAAGAGAAGATCATCGCCATTTTCTATACAACTAAGTTTGTTTCCTTTCCATAACTTTTATATCAAACGTCACCTAACTGTAATTCATATATTTTCATCCGATCCTCTAAGATGTTGTTATGTATTTGGGGCTCGTCTGGTTATACTGTAAAATCTACTCTACCTATCGTGATTCGTTAATCAAAATGGATTTCATTCCTGATTCCCGGTTCATCATCTTTTTTCCCATAGCAGTTTAAAGTGTATATGTTACAAGTTCGGATCAAAAAAATAAAAGTACGTTCTTTTTTTTGGTTGAAAAATAAAAGTATGTTCTAAGTTGCTGGGGATCGGAGTATATTATTATGAAATCATTAATTTCCGTGATACTTACATGATTAAAAATGATGGAGCCATTCACTCGATGACACACGATACTTGGACCACAAGATCGATTAAATGACAAAAATGAAAAGAAAAAAAAAATCCACCTATACGACTCAGTAATTCATTAAAGAAATTCGATGATTCCTGATTCCTGACCCATGATTCATTACTCTGCTTCTCACAAATAATATTCTGATGTATAAATGCCTACTTTAAGAGTAATGATAAAGTTTGCGGAGAATTTGCTTTGCCTTTCATTGATAAAAATGTACCATCGATCATAAATAGCCAAACCCTAACTTGGCTCATGATCTACTCGCACTAAAAGATAATTACATAAACATATACAAGGATAAATATAAGTTAATACTATATAGATACTCGATCTCCTAATATTGATCCCTATGAAATTGGAGCATGTGCGTAGATCACGATTGCTCGATCAACTTGGATAATAAATATCCCTATAACTTTATTGCATGTAAACAGGTCCGCCAATTGACCGATCATATATAGCTAAAACAAGCACACTGAATCAAATCGATCACACAATGAAAATGGGTGTTTTAATATATATGAAGAGTCACTTAATTGGCTATCACAAACGAGTTGCATGGATGACGTATGCATTTGGGGTTTGCCCATTGATAATAAACTCATAACATTACTTTTAAGTCATGAATCATTTATGAAAATTCAATTCCATGCATCCTGAATCACCCTGATCCATGATTCATTGTTTACATATTGGATTTATAAATGCTATTCCAGTTATTGTAGCAATGAATAATATTTCTCTTGGTTTAATAATCATTGTCATTTGAGATTATATATATACTAGGTAGACAGGCCCGTGCTATCGCACGGGACATGATTTTATATGTACAAGTGTTTTAGTTTACTTTTTGCATTCTTATATTTATATTATGTCAATTACATGTTGTACCATAATACATTATATATGGTCATATCAATAATGGGCTATTTAATTATTCAAACTTGATAAGTCTTTTAGGTTTCTTAGATATGTAGGATTACCAATTTACCATACACTAACATTGTATCTTTGTCCACTTTTAGGTGTAGCTTAATATCAATATTTGACTTTATATGTATTTAAATAATTTAGAAGTTTGCTCATTTAAATATTATATATTGACATTTGCCATAAGGTAGAACGGTATAAATGTAGAAGACTCGATTACTTTATTTGATTAATGTCATGATTTATTACCCTTATATAGAATAGTTTAATTTGTTCATGTAGCTTAAATAACATTTTATTAGTCTCACAAGTTTTTTTTTCAAGTCATTTGAACCTGTGTTGGCTAGTAAATAAATTTTAATTTTTAAAAATGTTGAAAAATGATATTAACTTGTGACGTGTGTTTAAAACCTTAAAAAAGTTTAAAAAACACCTATCCTAGTATAATAGAACCATATAAAAACAAATTATGATCAAACTTTTGGGTGAAACAACTACCATTTTATTTCTTGAAATATAACCATATAATATGAAATAACTAATATAAAGTAGTTATTATCAAATTTATTGAATTCTTTCTCAAAAACAATATATAAACCGAATATTTATCATTATCCGCACTTATGAGTTATAACACTCGACTATTGTGCGATCGATACGTATAAAGTACCTATGTTACTATATATATTAGACAAATCAAAGCCGTTGGTGTACAGAATAATGTAAAAAGTGATTACTCAAGATAATACCAACTTCGTACCAACTTAATTGGGAGTAGCAATTCGTAAACAATTCTAACTTATACATTTTCAATCCATAAACAATTCCTATTGGTACATTCCTCCAATTTGGCCTAAATTTGGAGCCTTCCATTCTTCCAAGCTCAGTTCCAGTAGCAAGCGCTCAAAACATGTGCCCCCTTTTCCAGTAATCGGAGCCCATAGCTCCCAAGTTGGTATGATCTTTTGCGTATTGTGTCCCTGTTTCCATGTAAAGGTCAACTTCATGTACAGATTAGTGTTGCATCAATTTTGAATACTTAGTTTTTTTATGCTCATATAAAAAAGTCACACCTTGTGTAACTTCTATGTTGGTCAACTCCATCTCAACATATCAAAAATTTGGTTGATCATCATTCCAGTTGCATCTCTTTCAAATAGTATACTGCTTCCCAAACCTGTAGGTGATTTATAGTGAAGGCATATCAAAATTGGTTAAGCATATCAAAATTTGGCATTTGAAGAGAAGCACAACCATACTATAAAAAGAAGTATTAATTCATACTACAATAACCAGAGAAAGCAGAAAGTGAAGGTAGAAGGCTTTCTAGATATTACAGCTTGTCAAAATCGAAATCCTTTTTCTTTCCCTTAGCTGCAGGTTCGAATTTGAAATCCATTGAGCCATCATCTGATTCTGCACCAATGCTCCAAGTGACCCAACCAACGCACATCCGATCTAGAATCAACATTTGATCGAACAAAACAACGAATTAGCAACCTAATTTTCATCAACAATGCCAGCACGAGTATACATAGAGCTTACTTAATTAGCAACTGTTATAAATAAAAGGAGACCCGTTGGTTTGCATCCAAAACTAAATAAGTTAGAGAGTATAGGCTCAATCTCCCTCTTAAGAAATACATGAGCACAGCCAGCAGAGGAATTCCTGAACAAATAAAAAAAAATACCCTAACAAAATCAATAAAGCACAGAAACGAATTCCCGAACAAAATGAAAGAAAAAGCTGTTACCATGTGGTACTTCCGCCGTCTGGTAAAACTCGCGATCCTGAAGAAACTCACGATTTTCGGCGTGAGGTCGTAGGTAGCCATTGTCCTCTCCGTTCGCCGCTGATGAGGTCTGAAACTGCGAGAAGGACGAAGGAGAGGGGGCCAGTATCCGCTCAGGAGGAAGCTCTTTTTTTTGGGGTTGAGTCAGGAGGAAGCTCTTATGGCCTGCATATTTAAGCCATTTTAATGCGAAATTTTAACGTGTTTTTTTTGATAACTTAACGTGTTTTTTTTAATGCAATTGAAGCGGGCATTAAAGCACGGGCCTTAATTTCCACCAAATTAATTACATAACCGTTTTCAACCAAAAAAAATTAATTACATAATCGTTTGACTTTTGGGATTGATGGCACAAGACAACTAATGGGTGATGATAATATTATCATCATAAAGATAATGAATTCATATATATAAAATTTATAGGTTTAATGATAGGTTTCACATATATGTCCCTAAATAATATAAGTATCCCATATATTTTAATAATAGGTTTCTTTTATTAAAAATTCTAACCAATTGTAATATATAGTATAAAATCCAATTCATTTTGTCCTAGAAAAAAAAAACACAAATTTGGCCAACAGGACTCGAACCTTGGATTTGCATTACAAAGGAGGGGAGCTTAACCACTACGCTACAATGTTATTAGTAGCATTTTGTATGTTTATTATATAATAATAATAAAGTTGAATCTGTGCATTAAATGCATTTCGTACACAACTTTTTAATGTATTATATAGATAGGATGGATCAAGTGAATCATACAAGTTACCTATAATATAAGGTGTATCAGGAGCCGTTAGATGTATTTTATCAAACGGTCCAGACTAAAAGTGTATTATTAAGTGCAAAATAGATTCAAATTAGGAATACACTTTGATATATAGTTTGTGATACACTTTAATGTTGTACAATGCAGTATAATAGTGTCATTTATGCATGCATTCTTTTTACTCATTTACGATACACTTTTTCTTGCCATATATTCGCACATAACTTGTATTCCACATGTGATCTAAACTCTATATATAGGATTGGTGCTGAAAAATAATTGTCATTTTATATTTCTTTTTTCCCAGTTTTTTCAATTTTAACCTTCTAATTTTAAAAGGCACTTGCAATTCTTTCTAATTATATAGGTAAAAGAAAAGTTATTTAAATAAGGTTAATTTTTCCCCTGAGTTGATATATAATGGTTAATTAAGGAATGAAGAAGTAGTCTTTGTACATACCCCGATGCCCGGTATATGAACTCGAGATGTCTAGTTTTGAGTTGTGACAACATATATCTTTACGTATTCCATGTAGTAAAAGAAAGTCTCAATATTGTCATTACGGTGAAAAAAACTTGATTTTTTTGGTTGGGAGCACCGGTCATGGGAGTCCAATTGAGGACTTTCGGATACTGTTCTTAAAAATTTAACCGCCTAACTAGACGTTTGAAGATTATGCGAAAAAGTTGATTACGGTAGTCGTGATTCATTAATAATATGGAGTATTGTATAATTAGGGCAATACTTTTGTTTTGGTATGCTTCAATTATTTCAACGGTCAACAAATTGTACTTCATTCTCATTAATTATTTAGAAAACCTACCCTTATGATCCAATTAAACGAAAGCTTAGTGGAAAAAATTAATCTAAAGTCCTCGTTCTAAATCAAAATTGGATTTCATCTTAATTGACCCATGATTCGTTCATTATTTTCCACGCAAAAATATATCACGATAGATTTATTCATTTCTCTAACATATATAGTCATGGATTTTAAATCAGAGATCTTAATTGGTATTATGACTATCTCCTCCGGAGTCTTAATCATTTAACTAGATGGTCATTTAACTAGATGGAAAACCTGATTATTGAATCATGAATTCATGATAGTAAATATATTCATTTTTCCCCTTCCCATTCCCCTAATTTGGAACAAGTTTTGGTTTAAGTGAGGACTAATCTTATGCTAAGGACAACTCTTTGTGGTAAGGAGTAAATCTATTCATTAGATTTACCCCCTTACCATGTAGATTGTCTAATTTTTTTGTTTTTACGAAAACGATATTATGTTCTTTTCTGAAAAATATTGTTAGACCACTTAAGTACGACAATTCAATTTTATACACTAAAAGTTCAAATTAATAAAATAAAAGTTCATTTTATAAATACTATGAATTCAATTTTCAATATTATACGGGCTCAATTTTTTTACTATTAGTTCAATTTTTTGTTCTATAAGTTCAATTTTTTATATTTTTTAGTTCATTATTTATATAACTCGATTTTCACAAAAGTAAACTTATTTTAGTTTAATATGTATTGATTCAAAAATATTTTTTACTACAAAATAGCAACTGTAATACATAAATAAAAATTTAAAAAGATAAAAAATATCTTTCTTCACAAAAACATGATTATAACTTTTAAATGTGGAAATTCAATTTTTATAACCAAAAGTTCATTTTAATATTTTAAAAGGTCAATTACGTGTACCAGAAGTTCAATTTTAATTTCTAATTTGTACGGATTTAATTTTTTGTACAATAAGTTCAATGTTTTCCTATTGTTAGTTCATTCATTGTTACTATAAGTTCAACTTTTATATTATTCGATTTTTTTGATAATGAAAATAAATCAAAAATGATTTTGAAAATAACAAAAATAATTTTTTTTTATTTTTTTAGAAAATAAAATTTTTTAAATAATATGAACCATTTATTATAAGATAAAAAGTTTAATCTAATAGATGAGGTTACTTCTCACCATAAGGAGTTGTCCTTACCACAATAACTCTCTTCACCGGAATCTACCTCTTGGAACCTTAATTAACGAATGTTAATTAATTAATCCCATAATCTTTAGTGTTTTGTTTTGAAGCATAGATACATATCTACAATATATTTGAGTTGCTTTTTGAACCAACTAATTTGGACATTCATCAATCTACTTTAAAATTCATATTACATATGTACAACCTTAGTTATATATTCTCAATCTTACATGCATATAGACTAGCTAGCTACCACTTCAAAGTCTAGACTAGCTAGTCTCAAAATGATGCTATCAAAAAAATGGATCAATATACATTTTTAATCACATATACTTTATATAAGGAAACTAGTATAATCTCAAAGTTAAAACATAGGCAACGATATATGTAACGATGGAGAAAGCTAGTTAGTTGACTAGTGGATGAGTGGCATGCATGAGAGTAGAAGAAGGGGTTAGGTTGCGTTGAGTTGAGTTGAGTTCATGCAGCTAACTCCACTACATTCTACATATAGCTTCTTGACATTCATTTGATCCCTACTCGTCAATGTCTCTATATTCTTAATTAATTAAACTGTTATATATTAATTGGATCTTAATTTACTTGGAAAAAATATTGTCAAAAAGTAGGAAGCAATCAAGTAATGGTTACTATCTAGCTACCCTTAATTAGAAGTGCAATTAACCCACTTTTTTATTATGATTTTCTATCAATTCCAAGCATTTACAAACAATGAATTAATCTGTATTCTACGGTACAATTCAGCTAGAGTTTTATTCAAAAAAAACTAGATATTTATAATTTTTTTCAACACATTAGTACACCTAAAAACCTGAAATGATTCTATCAAGAAAAAACCTGAAATGATTATTTGATTATTTGATCATTTGATATTAAGAGAATACACATACTTTAACGATATTAATAGTACAACGATTTTTCTATTGTGTGTCCTAATGACACATTACAAGCATATTAAATATAAAAACTAAACTGTAAAGAAGAAATAGTAAACCCGTCACAAAACAAAATTAAAAAAATCCATAATTTAAGATCAATTTACCAAAATTTTCTAATATTTAGTTTCTTATAGTACGTCCTTAGAGCACATAATAATAAAAAAATTGATGATGAGATTACTAGAATCACAAGTCAAGGGCTTCCATTAAACCTCATTAGTATTTGTGATTATTGGATTGTGAGTTTGAATTTCCTTTTCGTTGTGATAATATGGTCTTGGTACACTTTGTTATGAAAAAATATTTTTTTTTGTAGAAAATAGACTTGTTAGCCAATTTTTTTGTAAAACATAGTTGATTTCAATAAATTGTAAGACAAAAAAGTATAATTATATCACAAAGTATAGCAAGACCTAAGAGTATGGTCAGTCGTTGGTCAATTCTTGGTCTTCATAAGAGAGAAATAAACAAATATTAAAGAGAAGAAAAAATGATGAAGACCGGCCTTCGTGATGACCAAAATTCATTTTGATCATTTGGAAAGAGTATGGCATTTATAAAATTTGTCCTTAAACGTATATGGTGATATACAAGAATATCTAGTAATCTCGACCAAAAAAGAATCCCTAGTAATTTATAGTTCAGATTAAATTATTTGAACTAAAACCATCCAATCCGTAGAATTTCTAAATGATGCATATGAAAATCATCAATCTAATTATCAAATTCAAAATACACATAACTAAACGTAATACTGTAATAGAACCCAATATCATCGAGATAAAAATGTACAATTAAAAAAAATATTACTATATACTAAAACAAAGATTAAAATATTATATTTTAGATATGAGTTGTTATTTTGGGGCAAATTCATACAAAAAATTTTAATCAAAGTTGTGGTTTTAAGAAACAAATACTGATACTAGTACAATGTTAATATGATCCACATTTAATATGATTAATACGTTCAAAGTCAAAATTATGAGATGCAAATAAACTTCAATTCTTAGTGTAAACTAGAAAAGAAACCTATAACCGGTTGAACTTGAAACCATAATCGACGCAACTTGCTTGACCCGAATATTCAAACCCTACCCACGTAAACTTATATTTAATTTAAATACGCGGTTAAGAAAACTCGTTATACGCAAGAAAACAGACCAAATTAATTCCATTAGGCATGAAATTATTAGGTCGATCATGTTGATTATTATGGATAGGTTAGTATAAATGTACTTCTACCCAATTTGTCTCTTACTATGAGTAAATGGATCCTAGGGAAAAATTCAGCATGTTGACAGCAAAGCCAGTGAGATTGCTTATAAAGATGACCAGTGGGTGAGTAGCATGCTGTACATTGAAGTGGGTAGGTTAAGCTCATGCAGGTGTAATAAGAGTCTAAAAAGTATTTGACCCAAGAATAGTCTCTAAAAAGTAGGGAACAAAATGGTCACTATCAAACCATGACATTTTAGTTTTATCACTACTATGACAAAAAAATGACCTTTTCACTAGGGTCCGTCTGTCTGTTGATGAATTCAAACCAATTTCCTTGGTGGTACTGACTCCTGAGAAATGAGGATCATAGAGACTCAGTCTCATCCCTCAAACCTGTCTACTTTGTTTGATTGCAATGTTCCCTTGTTCAGGTGGAGTGTTTGGTAACTGGGATTTTGATAACCATGGTCCAAAAGAACACTTCAGCAGCTGCCACCAATCCATCTCCACAATACATCGCATCATCCTCTTTTCTAGTAATGTTGTAATATAACGAGTCTGAAGTCTAGTAAGGAGTAAGGACATGATAATGATACATTGTCGTTCTCTGGTTTCCTTAACTGCTTCCGTTTCCTACTCTAGGCTAATGATCCACTACAAAATTGTTATCCACCAGAAAGCAGTAGCACAAGTGTCTGACAAACAGCTTAAAAAATGCTAAATTGCTAACAGATAGCAGATGACAGTTCTGCAACAGGAAACCACACAAGCATGATATCACAACAAGCAACTATTAAGCAAAGAATGTATAACATGAATCTACTGATTGATAACTCCAAAAATATCAAACAATTTCTTAGCGCTCAACAAGAGAGAAGAACAAAACAAGACACAAGTCTTCAACCATGTTCAAAATTCTAAGAACACATCCAAACGTACAAAAATGAGGTAGCTGGAAATAATATATCTCTGCTTTTTAACGGTTAGCCTTGGCAACTCTCTCAATCTCATCCTTCTTTTTGATTGCATAACTGCAAGTGAAGAGCAAAATATGCATTAATGCATAGCAGAGTCAACAAAGCAAGTCACTTTTAATCAAGCAGTTGAACATATGTTCATATCAATGATCACTGACTGAAGCAGGCTAGCTTACAACTATGGGATACTTTACTGAAGCAGAAAAATGTGAGCAGTGAGATATATCACAATTTTGATAAAATGTACCTGTTTGAAGACCCCTTGGCAGCATTGATGAGCTCATCAGCCAGGCATTCAGCAATAGTCTTGATGTTCCTGAACGCAGACTCACGGGCACCAGTGGTCAAGAGATAGATAGCTTGGTTGACACGCCTCAATGGAGAGATATCAACGGCTTGACGTCTGACAACACCAGCTGATCCGATTCTGGTGGCATCTTCTCTTGGCCCACTGTATCAATCGAAGATCAATTCAGTACTGAAAACTTCTTCAACATGAACAACAAAAATCAATTGGACCTAAACAGCACGAAAACCTAGTAGGATTGACTAGAAGATAACTCGTGCAGCCAGCAACAATACCTGTTGACAATGGCATCAACGATGACTTGGACTGGGTTCTGGTCAGTCAAAAGGTGGATGATCTCCATGGCATGCTTGACAATACGGACAGCCATGAGCTTCTTACCGTTGTTGCGGCCATGCATCATGAGGGAATTGGTGAGCCTTTCGACAATGGGGCATTGGGCCTTCCTGAACCTCTTCATCTGGTATCTTCCGGCCGTGTGGGGCACATAAGTGGCATGCTTAACTGAAGACACTCCAATGTAATCTTGAAGAGCCATGTCATGGACCTTCATAGCAAACAATCAAACTAACCATTCAGACCAAAAGTTCAGACAACACAGCAACATCTAGATGAACACAAAAAGACCAGAAACACCAGACTTCTCTCTTCCTAGAAATTTAAGCAATATCCCCCACATATCTCATTCCTGAACACGGAGAACCTCTGTATTACTCAAAGCACATTCATTTCTAAGAGAAATGGCAACCACAGCATAAACACACGTCTTTCTAAACTAGATAATCAGAAAATGCAAAATCTTTCAATTCGATTACACAATGCACAAAATGAAGACAAGGCTTTCCTCTAAAACTAGGGAATCTGAAAAAGTGAAACTTCGAGAAGCAACTAAAGGGGATACTCACAGTGACATCATCAAATGTCCATCGGCCGAAGAGCTTAACATCGGACGAGGCTTCTTTGAGCTCTCCGCTCACCGGAACCGGAACCTGAACTTCTTCCATGGTGGTGGATGATTCAATCGATCTTCTTGAGCCGGTGACAGCAGAGATGAGCAGTTTGCGACAAGGAAAGAAGAGGCGGAAACGATAACCCTAGGATACAGATGGGAAAAGATGCGCTACACCATTAGAAGCTTTATTTAACATAAGGTCAGTCAGACTACACATGAATACGGCCAGGCCCATTTAACTCACTTTCCCATCGGCCCATTCTTTTTGGGAAATTCATTTTAATACCCTCATGGTATTAACCATTTCTGTTGCTATCCTAAGAAAAAAGTCATTCCTTTTTTTAAAAAAAGAGCCTTAAAAAGGTAAATGTGGGTAATTAAGCTCAATTGACACATGTTATATAGTTATATACAGTGGAGTATTGAAAAGGAAATTATATTTATGAATGCTCTCAATTCCTTTATATCTCTCCTATTTTTTTTGCCTGGGTTCTTTTGTTTCTTTTAATTTTTAATTTTTTAATTAGGTTTTATTTAAATTTTAAAAGGAAGTTATATTTTTTGAATGAAAAATATGTTAAAAAAGAATTTTGGTTACAAAAAAAGGAAATAGTATAAACCACAAGGGTACCAAAAGAAAAAACTTTTTCCTTAGGGCACCAAAAGGAATCGCCAATACCATAAGTCATAAGAGTACCAAAAGAAATTTTCCTTCTTTTTTTATACCCTAAGAAATTTGGTTTATTTCAATCCGGTTATCTTCTGGTTTGCGATTGTAGGGCGTTTAGAAGACCCATCAAGATCTTGAATTCCTGATGTTAAATTTGGAGACAGAGGAGGTTGAAACCATCCTCGAAAGGAAATAAAAATCGAGCCCGTCATTTACTAAGAAAACAACAACACAGAGTTGTTCACTGTGTTGAATATAACGTTTCACACATATGTGATTGTTAGTGCACAAAAATTCGCCTTTAATGTACAAATGGAGTCACCTTCTTTGACCTTGCGTTCCAACCGCTTCCTTGACCTAAAACCTGCAAAACAATGGACAAAAGGGGTGGGAACCCCCTAATCCACCTCCGATGCCTAAGTCAAAAAAGTATCCGTCGAATGAGTGTCAAGGGTAAAGAACATGAAAGGTCGATAGGGCTAGCAGGCTGAGCGAGTATTAGCGTATGCAAGGTAGTCAAAGTATGATCCTTCTACATGGCGAAGACATGTATTTCTAGTGGAAGGGAGAGGGTAGATGGAGAATAATTATATCCCTAGCAATTACTTTCTACCTAATCCAACGATAATATATTCTATCTTTATGATAAGATAGAACCTTCCATATAACAGATAACTATCACGATTTAATTAATAAATAAGCAATTAAAGATAGAAAATAACATAATAAATAAACTTATCTCTCTCGCGAAAGATAGCGACCTTAATTAAGATGACGTAGTTTTACCCGCTCACTGTGACATATCATAAATTTGAGATTAAAAAAGTTTGCGTACTTGTGTAAGGTTGGCGGATACATAGTCAAGTTAAGTGAAAATACACAGTTATTCTCCTCACATTTTACACACTCAAATGAAAATCACACACAATGCAATTCACAACATACATATTCATATTAATCATAAATGGATAGTCATGTCATTTAAAAAGCATAATCAAGTTAAATGAAAATACCAAATATACTCACATGGCTCGTTCGTTTTTGCAATGAGGTAAGAACCAAGGTCATGGACGTGTTATCCAATACTATTTTGACATTGCAATCTTTTCTACTGCCATTTTAAGCATCTTAATTAAATAGTTGCAATTATCCTTCATATATGGGGTATTCGATGTTTTGTTAGTTACACTTAAAATATACGTATTACGTAATAACCAAGCAATCTCTTCAGCATACAACTTTCTAAATTGTTGTTCTCTCTCTTAGTTGAGCAATACTAATAATCAAGTTTCTAGAAATATTTCATTACGTATTGCTAGTAAACTTCATCGGCTCTATGTATTGAAGGCAGATAGGGAAAATACACACCATACAACGCAAGTGCGAAGTGAAACCAAAGGAAAAACAATTCTTTGGCAAGAAGTTTACTAGCTTACCGAATGAGTAACTAGACTAGGTTCTTGCTACCAATAACCATCAACATTATCATACCATGTATAGATGATCAATGTCTATCCACTTAACTTTGGCTACCTTATCAATCACTATCCTTCAGCATTCACTATAAACTTTATTCCATAAACACCAAACCATACATGCTACTCCAAAGACGACTCCTCGTCTAAACCCGGAGAAAATATTGGAGAGTAGAACTCCGGAACCGAACCAAGTTTAGGCCTCTCGGGTACGACAAGAGGACTCTTGACCTTGAACAGATCTCTCTTGATCCCGAGCGAAGCGCTTCTTGGAGACAAGTTAACATGCTCCATTGCCTGAAACTGTAGCATAGAAGGGTAGTCTCTAAGACACCCGATTCGGGGCCCGACTCCGGTTGTCCAATTGAAGCTCAGCTGCTCAGCCAGCTGGTAGGATTTCGTCCTCCTATGTGTATTTATCCTTTTCTGGATCATCTCTTGTGGGACGGCGTCTTTGAACTCCTCCTCTTCACCATCGCTGAACATGTTCATCTTTGAGTGTATGAAGTCCATCTCTGCTAGCAAAGATTCCTCTGCTGTCTCGTACCCTGACGAACCATCGTCCGATTTGTAGTTCAACTCTTGCGTGTCTTGTTCCGATTCTTCCACGTGTGTCTCCTCAAGTGTGGCTTTCTTAGTTAAGATCTTGAGCTTAGGGAGTTCTCCACACTTTTCATCTTCCACTCTGGAACCAAAAATATAACAAATATCGATCTCAAAAACCATGTTTGGATTAGAAAGTTCCTTGTAATGATGTCTACCAAAAAAAACCTTTGTTGTTGTTGTTCTCCTTTGGAGTTTGGTTTGATGTCAGGCTGCTTTTCGTCTTTGATCTTCCAGCTCTTGGATGGATCTCTTTTGATTTTGTTCAATACCATATGAATCAATTGTCTCATACTCTTTATGTGTTTGTTCTCTTCATCCTCCTCCATTGGAGCTTTCTGCTCAAATTCAAGACAATTAGGATGACATTTGTATACACATATGGTGGTTATTGTATATAACAATGGCCACCTATTGTTCCATACTTGGACATGGGTGAGATCTACACTTTGTTCCACCAGGAACAACATGAATGCTTGGAAGTTCTCTTCGGTTGGGAGATAATGACCACTATGAGGCCAAATTGCCTATAGAAAGGGAAAGGATAATCGTCTAGATCAGACCATGACCATTACTAAGAGTTGATACCAAAAAAATGAATCTGAGTTTGAAAGATTTTGGTACTCTTTATATACCTTTAAGAAGCCGTCTTCAAGCACTAATCTACCAGCAGAGAGCGTTGCTCCACCAGCCAGAAAGCTGGAATGTTGAAAAGTCCCCTTCACTTTCTGTGCCACGTATAGTTTCCGGCATGTAGAAAGCACGAAGATCCATTTGGTTCCTTTTGGTTTGCTTGTTGTGTCAATAACTGCCCTACTTTTCTTGTAGAGGAACTTCCCATTCACCACTTCCACTTCGTAGTCCTCTCTTTCATTCTGCCAAATGAGTATTTTCTTTACTTGTGAGCTTCTCATGATATAGAAAAAAATTCATGATAATGAGAAAAGTAACAAAAGACATATAATGTTGTCCCACGTGGGTAATTGAGAGTATGTTGGCTATCGCACATGGGTTATTCCTCTCATTGTCAGTTGGTTTTATGATAGAACTTTATGGATTTATATGCTAGCTAGGTCCATTTGCACATATGTGCAAGACGACAACCCCCTCCGTCATTATTGGTTCGGTATCGGCCTGTAGAATTTCGAAATGGTATCAAAAAATTATTTGGTCTTGAGTTCCTAAGTTTGACTGGGTCAGACCGTATTACCCCCACCCATTGTTCGTCTAGCCCACCATGATGGTGCGATATAGGCTTACAAGTTTTAGGATGAAACCCTGTGGTCTTATATGCTAGATTCATTCGCACATATGCACATGACGGTCGCCCTCTCCGCCATTATCAGTCCGGTAACGGCCCACTGGATTCTGAGAATACAACAAACAACCTAGGGCCCCATGTGCATATCAAATCATGTAGAGGGTTCAAGTGAAAAGCTTACAGGTCCAAGGTACTTGATACATTGTTGTTGAAGCTTCTGCCTAGAACATCTTTCTAGATCAACATCTTTTCCTTCTCCAATATCAAGCCTAAAATCCCAAAACTAATCAGCTCACCTTCTTAAATATGAGTTTCTAACATTTGGTTGACATGGGTAGAAAGCAAAGAAAAATACCAATAGAAGAAAGGTTGTGAGCTGTCACAATGAAGCCACTTGACATAATAAAATTGAAGGTTGTGACCATAGCGATGTCGGGGATCTATCTATCAATAAGAAAAGAGATAAAAACAAGTGTTACGCTCAAGTAAAATATGTAATGTTTCCTATATCAATTTTCAATATATAAATGTTGGAACTTACAGCCTCGAGCCAATGCTGTAAAGCAAGTTTACGAGCCTTTTCATCCTTAGACAAGCCTTTGCCAACCTGAAACAAGCAATTGAAGACTCAAATCAAATTAAGACCAATGCATAATTAACTAATAACTAAGCAATTTATGTAAATGTACTTTAGCTGCTTTAGACTTTGCTCTTGACCATTTTGAAAGGGCAGATCCATGCCTATTGATGTCAAAGAACGAGATTGAACTTCGTTTAAGTTCGGCTAAGTCTAACACTTTCCACCTACAAAATTTTGGAAAACTTTTGTATAAGAGCCTCTTACGTCCTTCTTATGATTTCTCAAATAATTCATTAGGCGCAATCATATGAAGTTCTATATAATCTCCACTTATATGGTCCTATAAGTACCTTGATTAACAGACTTCATTATGTAATAAGTATGCTACATGATGAAATCCATTATATCCAATTCTTATAATACTACAAGAGAACTCATTTCCTAACAAAACAAAGATAGATACTTGATAGATCATTTCCCCTTTATGTCCGGTTTAAAACCTAGAAACAATTCAAAGTAAAGGTTTCCTTATGATATAGGTAAAAAACATATATAGCATGGAGGTGCAATAGATAAAATGGCATACCACTTTTGTTCAACAATCACAGCACAATCTGCAAGTTGCCTTCTGGTCCTGAAACTTTTGTATACTTTCTGCAACCTTAACGCTGCTTGGAAATTGCGATGCTCTATCTTTGGTAATTCACTGTCACATTTTGTAGCTTCCTTGTGTAAAATTTTCTCCCCATGATTGGATAACTGATTGAAACCATCATTTCCCTTATCTTTAGGCAAGTCCTTCCCTTTGTAACTCAAAGATGGTTGATCTACAACTTTTCCTGATCCCAAAGGCTCATGTTTTGCATAAATTTTCTCCTCATTGGATGACTTGTTTATAATGGCATTTCCCTTATCTTTAGGCAAGTCCTTCCCTTTGTAACTCAAAGATTGTTGATCTAAAGCTTTTCCTGATCCCAAAGGCTCATTCGAAGCATGTTTTGAATAATTTTTCTCCTCATGGCCGGATGACCTATTTATGCTGTCATTTCTCTTGTCTTTTGGCAATTCCTTTTCTTTGTAACTTAAAGCTTGTTGATCTAAGGCCTTTCCTGGTCCTAAAGGCTCATCCGAAACACGTTTTGAGTCTTTCATATTGAACCTTAAGGTGTCACCGGAAGGAGCCTTATTTACATTATCTCTAGTTGAGGTAAAGTTACTCATCAGAGTGGTTTCCTAAGAACCTATTTTACTAGTGGTATGATCTGCTTAGTATGACTTCAGAACTATGCTAGCTCAAAGGTCATATCTGTATGAGCATAATAAACTTAGCAAAACCAGTCAAGAAGGCCTGCAATCATTGATAGTAAAGGGTGAATTGAGTAACTATTCTTTAAACTTCACAACGGTAAGACAAATGTAGTGAGACTCTAACAGAGTAATGTTTATGTAAAATGAGGCTTTTAATACAGAATCATAGCAATGTTTATTTGGATACGCTTGGCAGTTGGTAACCATTAATGCATAAGCAATGCAAAAACCCAAATATAATGTCAAATTCCGCACTAAGAAGGCATGAAAGATTTTCATCCATATGCAATTCCATCAGTTGACAATAAACCTTGTTAGAAATCTTCTTTCAATGAGCAGTGACTCCTTAAAGATAACATACAAATTGAATAAATTAAAGGAATCTGAAGCTATAACGTTAGACTAACATGTCGCATCAAGGGAAGAGTACATTTACAATTTAAGTGGCAATTTGAAACTCGTTTATCAACATAATTAATGAGCTAAATGCATGCAAATGTAAGTTTTTCTTCATTCACCATCCCAAATTTGCAATCGCAATGAATCACCACATAATCTCAATGATGCAGTTTGCATTAAGGCAGCATAAATTGTAATAGAAAGGCGTGAAAATTTCATATAGAGATCGAAAACACTAACCGTTAAATCAAACGCCATGAACAATAGAAAAATCCAATCTTTTGACGAATGCTAGACCCAAGAATTACGGGATGAGAGGAAGGGGGAGAAAGTAAAAATGAAATGAGAGGTAGGAAAAAAGACCCAAGTTTTGTTTAAAAAACAAACAAAAAATAGTAAAATCAAAAAATAGGAGTGCGATAAAAAATATTCAATTTTCCATTTCCAATTTTCTGATTCGAGGCATTTTTTATAATTATTTAAATCATTCTTTTCAAAATATATGATATCTAGTTTAAGTAATCTTAATTCTCAATTAGCATGTAGTTGAAAACTAAAAAAAATGTATTTTCTTTTAATTTAATAAAGAACCTGGAAACTATATTGAAACTCACTAGATGTTACCATACAAGAGGCACAATTTGTTCAAAAAACAACAAGAAGGGAAATTAGTTTCACCGCTTTGAGTTCATTACCATATTAGCAATGGCGGGAGGGCTTTGCCTTACCTTTATAGAAGTGAGACCTTCTTTTCACATTTCAGCCGTCAAGGCCACATGTAGGGATGGCAATTGGACCCGAACCCGATGGATACCCGACAAAACCGACCCGACAAAGTGGGCAAAAAACTGGAAAAACGTGGGTTGAATCGTGTTATGGTTTGTCGGGTCACGGATCGGACTCGGTTTCGGGTTACACTTCTCTGACCCGACCCAACCCGTCAACCTGGCCCACCAAACCGACCCACCAACCCGACCCACCAACCCATTATTATATATTAAAAAATACATTATATTTTAATATTTTACTAAAAAATAATAATTCAGATTGTTTTCTTTTGTAGTTGTGTACTTGTGTTGTACCGTGCAAACTAACCCTAACCCAACTCCCAAATATACTTCACCCAGTTCACCAAATTACCAGGCCGCCTCCCCACCCTATACGTATTCATCCCTCCAGCAGTCAGCCTGCCGTTCTTGTCTCCAGCGCCGGCCGTCCACTTCTCATTGATCTTCACCCGTCGATCGTTCTCATCTCCGACGGCGGTTCCATTCTCGTTTCCGACTCCACAAAACCGTCATCCTTATAGTGTCCTCGATAACAACCCGGAAAATAACCCAATCCAACCCGAAAACTGATGGATTTCAAGTGGTTCGGTTTTGGGTTGCATTTAAAGATTTCTGGTTCGGGATGGGTTGGTAGTTTTCAATGTTGGGTTGGGTCATGGATTCAATCAATCCGTACCCGATCCGACCCATTGCCACCTTTTTGAAACTTGCACTCCGAAGGTAATAATAAAAAAGTTGCACGCGCGCGTCATGTGACTTCCACACGGATAACGTACTAGTGGTTAAGATTCTTTCTTATTTCTCTCCTATAGATCTATTCTCACATTAACCTCCCCCCAAAATGATATATCTTCCATTTAGGCTTTGTTCGACAGTACTTAAATGATACTTATTGAAGCTTATTAGATCGTACCAGAGTTTATTGAAAAAAATAAGTTCATGAATGTGTTCGGGAAAACTAACTTATTATAGCTTATAAAAGCTTAAATCTGCTAAAAAAAGTATTGGGCTTATATAACATTATGAGAGCTTATGGAAGCTTAATTAGTTTTTTACCATTTATCTTTTTTTTTTGTATTAGAAACACAAAATTTAAAAATATATTCATGCCAATTTCAATTTCAACATCAACTACTATAATTTCAACTTCAACATCAACTAATATGGTTTCAGCTTCCACTCATATAAGTACATAGTTTGTCTAACGAAGCCTTAATATAAGAACTATAATGTAATACACATGTAATATAGGTTCTTTCCTTAACGTTGCATTCGAATTAATTTGGTGCATAAATTTTGGAATTGGATCCGAATATTAGATCACATTTTATTGTAGAACAATTTATATACGACAATATATAAAATGAGTCATTTCCTAAAGATCTATCTACAATAACAAATAAAATCCATAAAAATGCCATCCCAAAGGCTTCTAGGAAAAGGTTGATAAAATCCATAAGAGTCTTTGACATATCTTAGAGTAAAATCAAGCACCTCCATTGTTGGCCAATAATAGGTTCTTTTGACCTCTCTAATGTAGCTAAGGTTTTATCTAACCATGTATGTGCACTAGAATGTTGTACTTCTTTAGTTGAAAGATTCCGAATACACATTTTTCCATTTTTGAACAAAAATGCATCATCGACAAAGTAATGATTGAACTCAATAAATGATAATTCCGATAATAAAAAAATATAATGGACAAAAGTGTGGAAGATGGGAAAGTTCTTAAAACTATTGGAAGTAGTTAGGGCTATCAATCATGCAAGTTCGTTCTCACATACAGAGTATATCACAAGTGAAAGAGAGACCTTGGTCTACTTCCTCTTTCTCAATCTCAATTTCACTAACATTTGGTTTTGGTTCACCTGAAGTTGAATTGTTTTGGTATCATCATTGGAGAAAAAAAATGTTGTTCAACATGCAAAGGCTGACCAATATATAACACCAAATAGCGTGACCAATATATTCTAATTTAGTTTTCAATTTAAATAAACGTGATAACATATTGAAAACGAAACTTTGAATAATGCATGTCCATTTATACTATGACATCATTTACTTCCGATTCCAATCCCTTCACCAGATGTTGGTTAGATAGGGTTCCAGGTGGTTGAAATTTTTGTGAAGACATGGCTTCACAAATTAAAGATAGGAAGATTTGCCATGTGGTACAGTTTTTTGTGAAGAAATTGAATCCATTTTGTGATATAGGGATATAGGTTATGCATAGTTTGCAATATAGATTTATTATTTAAAAATTGGTCGTAGTTTCCTCCCTAGCAACATTTTACTACAAACCCAACCATCTAAATATATTATTTAAAAATTGATCATAGTATCCTCCCTAACAACTTTTTACTACAAACCCGACGGTTTAAGCACATGAAAGAGTTATTTCTAACAAAAAAAAACAGCTATTTATATCACCCAGATCCTCTGTCCCATTAACACATCCCCAATGCGTGTCCCTTACTTTTACGTGGGATACAAGTTTGGGACCCAATGCATAACCCAGTCAAAACTTTTGACTGGGATACAAGTTTGGGACAGGTTAAGGGGATAAAAGATTTGGATAGTTTAGTAGCTACCAATATAACTGTAGGCATCAAAATAACAGCCCTCTCTTTCTTTTTTATCAGGAAAATTACATATCTCTTATACAAATATAAAGGAAGGCCATAGATAAGAAACATAGCTTAAGATATTTCTGATAATTACAAAGGATTCAAAGTCCAGAACTCCTGTTGTCGCTTGTGAGTAGAAGGGTTTACCCCTTAAATGGACCAAGCAGTAACTAGCCCGAACCTAAAACGCCCTTTTCAGACGTAGAACGGCTCTTGCTGATTAGGACCAAAGAAAAAGGCCATTGGTACAACAGTTTTCCTCGCATCATATCATGGTTTATCTTTGCTATACAAGCTCACCAGCAACAACTGCTCAATTCAACGCGTAATGGATTCTTTCGAGCAGTGGCACGACCTGATTGACTGATACCGGTACATGATGTGACCTAAAACTCGACGTCATCTCTGCAGATGCACAGGGTAAAGCCAACACAGTTTCCTGTTGGATGTTTGTGAGCTCCAAGAACTGTGCTAACATGTCACCATCAAGAATCTGAGATGCCCCTGCCTGCTAGTCACGGAACTCACCATCAACAACTTTGCTAACATGTTTGTTGCCAATGAAAACAGAGGCTGAAATGGTGGCATGTAAGCGTACCTGATTTTCACGACCACGGAACTCAGCATGGTTGTTTCCAAGAATCGGGGCAGTCAAGGGGTGAACTGCTAGTTTGGCTTGAACAGCTTTGAGAAGCTGGTATTCGTCTCTGATAAAGCAGAAAGACAAGAGAAGTGTGAAAGTTACTGAGTTGTATAAGAGCATGAAAGAAAAGAAGTAGGGTGTGAGGTGTCTAAGTGAATTAGAAACAATTAGGTGGAAATTCAAGGAAATACCTTGACAATGGGATGAAGATTACAATGCTTCCCAAAAGGGTACCGGCCATGATCCCATTGTGCGACAGATCAAATATAGTATCGCCACTTTCACATCCTTTCAATGCGTCATCAGTGGGGAGTTTGTACGAGAAGGATCCCTGCTATATCAGATATCAGATATTGAAAAGGTTAAAAGATATGTACAATATAGCCAAAAGGAGAAAGAAATCAAATCAATGAAACCAGCTTTCGTACTTTCATGGAATGTAATAACATTTCAAAGTCCAACAAGGCATTTGAAGAGCAATAGGAGAAAAAAAAAAAGACAGTCTTCTTAAGCACCAAGAAAGAAAAATGGATTGGTTATATACAGGACAGTAATCGTCTAAAAATTAAACAGAAACTTTCAAATCAAATTTTGCAATTGTCATTCCAAAAAGTCTATATCAATCCTATATACTAAAGTTGCAGGCAAGTCTTAAGGAAAATAAAAAAAAGATGAGCCAAGTGGCATAGGCTGTAACAAACATCTGTTATTTTAGTTTACTTTTCTTAAAATAACATATCAATGTCCCATCACTCCCCCAACTCTCCATGCTCACTTCAATATTTAACACTGGCATGATTTGGAGCTTTTGCTCTTGTGCAACATAGTCTTCTCTAATTTCAACATGAAATAATTGACTTGAATGAAACATGAATAGTGCTGTTTGGAATTAGAATGTGCTGTGTTTTGTGCTTGGTAAGGGTATTACTAATCCTAGTTAAAAATGAAACTCCAACAACAATCATGTCATTTCCGTAGCTACAGAGGAGCTTACCTTTCTGACGCTCACTGCAATCTCACCCATGTAATATGAACAACTTAAGGTTAAGTTGGATTCAGGGCTTGCATTATCTGAGGGCAAAAAAAACCGAGATTTAAATTTGCTAACATATCTAGAAAACTCACCCGAGTTTTATCAACGGCAAAAAAGGCAACAAGCAAGTTATATATAACAATATAGTTAACAAGGAAAGGGGAGATGCAACACCTTCCTTTTGACTTGAACATGTCAGCACAGCAATGCTCCCCTTACGATCAGAAGCAACTGCCGTATTTTCATCCATAAGTAAACAATCTGCTACTAATCTTTGTCCAGGATCACCATAAAGCTGTTCTAGTTTTTTGGATTCCTGATTGACACAATGACAGTCATAAGATCAGTCTCAGACTTTGACTATCTTCCACCAACTAAAGGTAAACAAAATGTTTGTTTGGATGTCATTAGCATAAAAAACCTATGCTTATCACTTTATC